>JANAVB010012200.1:45000-290373 GCA_029216955.1 Iris pallida | reverse complement strand
TATCTATATAGATATAATATATAATATATATATATATATATATATATATATATATGTATAAGGTCAAGGGAATAGCTAGCATGCATAATAATTGTGCACTATACATATATAACCAATAGATAGCATACAATAGCTAATATATATTATATATTATATATTATATATAGATATATATATATATATATATATATATATATATATATATATATCCTCGTGGCCGTAGCCCGTTGGGAACGGTGGAGCACCCCGGCATAGTAGTGCGGGTTCGAGCCCCCTTGGAGGCATGCCTCCAAGCACCATTAAGAAGTGGACTCCTCAAAATATATATATATATATATATATTATATATATATTATATATATATATATAGTCCTCGTGGCCGTAGCCCGTTGGGAACGGTGGAGCACCCCGGCATAGTGGTGCGGGTTCGAGCCCCCTTGGAGGCATGCCTCCAAGCACCATTAAGAAGTGGACACCCTCAATATATATATATATATATATATATATATATATATATATATATATATATATATATATAATATATATATATATATGAGGAGGGATCCGCATCCCCTCATTTTTGCATCCCCAAGCATTCCCATGTTAACAACCGTTGGATGTGCTTTAAGTCATCTAATCTTAACCGTTGGTAAATCATGGTTAAGATTAGATGACTTAAAGCACAATCCAACGGTGTGAGTAGGGGGGATGCTTAGGGATGCAAAAAGTGGGGGACGCCTAGGCATATATATATAATTTTATTTTTTATTAGAAACTCCATTTTATTCATAACATGGCGCAAAATGCCGTAGCCCTTACAAGTAAGTGCGAAATGCCAAAACCCTAAACAGGAAAAGGAACATAAGAGCACCAGCCCGAGCGTATCCGGGTGGGGAAAACAAAATAGTTGAAAGGATGAGGTGGTGGGGACGCTACTCCTCGACGAAGAGGATCAGGAGAAGGACCTCACCAGAAAAAGTGATATACGGCGGTTTCTGGGAGTTGGTTGCTATCATCTGACGAGCGGCTGCTATCTTCTTGGCTGCCAGATAAGCCTCTGGAGTGGAGTGGTCGCTGTTCTGGAGGCCCTGAGCCGCGTCGATAGCAAGCTCGACCCCCAACATCCTGGCAGGCAGCTCGGAGGCTGCTGTGGCTTTGCAAACATGGAGTTACTGTATGGCGACCTCCAGAGAGTAGGCCGCCGCGATCCGCTCAAAGTAATTCTTTAAGACAATCGGAGCTTCGCGGATCGCTTGTATCCCGACCACGAGATGGCCATCCACCGGAGGGGACAACAAGCTGACGGACTCTCCCGAGAAGGGGACGCCACACCCTGGTGAACCCGCAACATCCTCCTCCGATGGAGCCCTGCAAGGCGGCTCCGCCAAATCAACGGTAGCCTCAGTGGGTCTCCAACGTCTACCCTTCCGTAAGGCCCCTCCGCCAGTAGGAGGGTCTGAAGCCACCACTGCTTCCGTTGGGGCATTGTCGTCGGAAGCGGGCCCCGTCGAAGAAAATGGCCGAAGGGCACGCCTGAACGAGACCCGGCAGAACGGGCTCGGCTGGAGAAACTGGATCCCCCATGGAGTGGACAGACAGCGAGACTGCCGCGAGCCCGGGGCACCTACCGCTATCGTGATCGGGACGGATACAGACGCTGCACACTGCAGGTCAGTGCTCGATAACCAAGTCTTGCCAGATGCTACATCCTCCAGGCAAGTTGATAAGAATCCGGAAGGGAGAAGGGCTGCGCAGGTCAATGTCCACAAGCACCCGAGCGCAACTGGGGCAAGATACGACCGAAGTGGCTCGATCCACCAAGATTGGGGAGCCGACACACTGCACAAGAGGAAAATGGCAGTCTTAGCGAAAAGAGCAACCGGTAACCCGAGCAGAGCCACCCAAAGCGGTAGCACCGCGGGTGCCCGCTTCGGATCAAAATCTGGCGACCATCTGGTCAACCGCAACGGAGCCTTTACAAAGGACCAGACCTCCTTCGACCGTAGACAAAGATAATCCGCCTCAGAGAAGGTCAGAACAGTAGATGACGCTCGCCAATGACGCCCACAAAAATCAGACCGAGGAAACCCATCTTCCCAATAATTCTGTGAACCACGGCGACTGGAGGCCTCGCGTAGAGGAACTCCCCGACCAGGGTGAAGTAAAAAGGGACGGAGAGGGCGGACCACTCTTTCGCAGAGAAGGAAATAGCCGAAAACCCTCCCGAGATAGAGAAAGGCGAGGAGGGAGGACCAGGGGCGGCAGGGACGCGGCAGCGGTCGCTTCAGCGAAGGAGCAGGCGGCCCGCTGCACGCCCGAACCGAGACCCCGCTCCGAATCGACGTGCAACGTAACAGGAACCGAAGGGGACTCCGCCGCAGGGGACGCCGCCGGAGGGGCCGTTCCCACCGTAAGAGGTACAGATCCTCCAGGGAGTGGAGCAGATCTGCCATTGGGCCGCAGTCGGGGGCGCGGGTCGGTAGGGCAACGCCGTTCGAAAGTTCGCGGCCGAAAAGAGCACCGAAAGGGGCGAATCCTCGGCCAGGGGGCGCACCTGTATGGTGTAGGTATAAGGTGTGTGCTATATATATATATATATATATATATATAAAAATATATATATATATATATATATATATATATATATATATATATTATGATTAATGACATGGAAAGATCATAAGTATTGGGTAAGATCCACATTATTGAATGACACTTTAATTCTTATAGACACATGCTTATCCATTGTTAGTAGATCTTTCCATGTCATTAATCATAATATATATATATATATATATATATATATATATATATATATATATATATATATATTATGATTAATGACATGGAAGATCATAAGTATTGGGTAAGATCCACATTATTGAATGACACTTTAATTCTTATAGACACATGCTTATCAATTGTTAGTAGATCCTAAGGCAATATTAGAAAGACCACATAATTTTTGCTTGTAATCACGTAATCAACATGTTGGTTTTAGGTGATTTTGGTTAAGACTACTCACCGGTGCATTCTCCAATGTGCTGACATTCCAACTCTATATGTGGGAGGAGCTGCTTGGACGTACTGCTGTGTTGGAGATATTTTTTTATTTATAAAGGACAAAATATATTGAACAATGGTGATTGTATTAGTTTCCTGAGTTGTAAGCATTGTGGCATCGTTCATTGTATTGAGATCACATATTTTTAATTGAGTTGTTCTTTGGCCCAGAGCCGTTGTAGTTCTTCTACATATTATTAATAAAGAGAATTATTTTTATATATCTTGTGTCTATCAACTTGTATGACCATTTTTGCTGCAATGACTTGTCTTTAAAGTGTTTTCTCGATCGTGTTTGGTGAATTGTCTTGTACAAGTACAATTTAGACTTGTTCGGTATCACGCCCAATAACGTCTTTCAGTCCTATGGGATATGGATTGAGACACCCTAACCTAAATCAAGATTACTATTTCATTAAGAGTATATTGTCACATTTGAATTTGTTGGTCTTTTTCTTCCTCCTAAATAACTATGACAACCAACCAAGAAGTAATATGAAATAAATATTTATTATGACTTGTGCATATCATGTATTACGCACATAAGGGAAATAGAGATCACATCCATGTATAATTGCACACAAAGAGTGCCCCATCCCTTAACAAAATGGTGGACATTTCCCAACCAAATCATGCATCATACACAAAATCAGAATATGGAGATAGACCGTCACAATGCTGGAAATTATTTGCCAACCTCGTTGTCGCCCCTACACTGGTTTATTTTACTGCAACCTTTACCAAGATACGGCCGCACTGGTTTGCCGCCACCGGGGCGACAATTCACATCAGCGCCCGTCTTCTTACTACACGGAATACCATCCTTCGCCATGGCCCCATTGCTAATGGGAGTTTGTGCAGAAACTATGGTTGCAAATGCAACAAGTACTAGTATAAACCAAGCACGAAAAATGGCAGCCATATTCTTTCTGATAGAAAACACTCACAATACCTATAACATAAGAGACATAATTACCATGGTTAGAAGGATCGATAAGATTTTGATCAAAGAAACTGTTATATAACATGTAATAAAAGACATGGTTTTTGTTAATATTATAAAAGGAAAATGCCATTAATAGAGCTGGAAAGGAAGAGAACTATTCAAATAGTAGACCCGAAAATGTTAGGATGAAGGCTTTGTTGTTATAGGCATGTACAAGCGCACGCTCATGCATATGCTGCAGATTGCCATATTACTGTCATAACATTAATATTGACTTTAAATGAAACCTTAGTGTATATACCTTGATGTTTCTATTCGTTACTTGGGCAGACACCAATTAACAGTAAGGTCGGCATATATATCCGAAATGATGGGTTATATATATAGCAAGAATTGGGGAAGAGATAGAAAGCATTGGTAGTTCTAAGTATAACCAATCTAATCATGGGGTCATACGTGAAAGGAGGGCAGAGAAATATGCATGGCTTCATACTAGACCTACCATTCAATCCAACTTCAAGAGGAGACTAAATATAGATGATAGACTAGATATCCATGCATTAATTGTATACTTCTCTTTTCTGATTGTATTTATGTTGGGTTTCAGAACTTATATATTTTCACAGTAAGATCAAAAGTATGGTTTAATGTATTTATTCCGATTCAATTCGAGGTATATAAACTATATATCAATTATGGTGATATGTATATATGTTGGCTTTTACTTATATATTTAGCATATCCACGGTATTCATTCGAAAAATAAAGCATATCAATCTACAGTTACCTGAGTAGTCGTGGTATACTCGTCTCCTTTCTGAAAAATAAAATTTTCACAAGAGTATCTCGAGGTACAAATTTGCTCAATACTCTGCTCATGGATGGAAAATGCATAACAATATTTTCTCATATTACTATTTCACTATTGGACAGAGTTATTTGGTACTGAGCATAAGATATGCTATGCACTTGAGGTATTATAATCTATATATTACATTGAGAAAATATTCATTAATAGTTCCTCAACTGAACTTTTAGCATCAGGCTGCAAGAAAAATATTACACAATAATATCATCCACCCTACTCCACAAAACTACCCTTACCCTAAACCTAGCCTGCCCCCCATTGTCGCTCTCCACCCTACCCACTCATTTACCTCCCAACCCCTCCTCTTTAAGTTCAGGAAGCTTCAATATTCGGATTGACACGCCGCTATGATTGAAGAACTTGATGCATTATACTCTATCAGACTTGGACTTTGGTACCCTTGCCCTAAGGTAAAAAGGTAGTAGGATGTAAGTGGGTATTTACTACTAGACAAAATCCAGATGGTTCAGTTGATCGACTCAAAGCCCTTTTAGTGGCTAAGGGCTTTATCCAACAATATTGGTTGGATTATGTAAAGTCTTTTTTTACTTGTTTGCTACGTTGACTTTAGTTCGAGTTATTTAACTTTGACAATTTTTAGGAATTAGTTTCCTCATCAATTGGATGTGAAGAATGCCTTCCTCAGTATACATCTTTTACAAAACATTTTTATGCAGCAGCCTCCAGGCACCGAACGACTGGGTTATCTATAGTATGTCTCCTAGAGAAGTCCCTGTATGGTCTGAAGCAGTCACCACGTGCGTGGTTTGACAAATCCATCTGAGTCGTACAACAAATTGGATATGTTCTTAGCAACTTAAATAGGTCCTTATTTACACATTAGATGTCTCAAGCATGGTCATCTTATTTGTTTATGTGGATGACATAATCATCATCATAGATGATTATGCTAGCATTTCCAAGGTAAAAGAACACTTAGCCTCTTATTTTCATACAAAGAACCTTGGGCCATTGTGATACTTTCTTGGTATGATGTTATCAGAGAGTTCCAGATGATTGCAACTTTCTCGACATAAATATACGTTCAATCTTCTATCTGAGATGATATTCCTAGATTGCAGGCCAACGAGCATACGTATTGATTCCACATTCAAACTATTCAGATTGAGCTCTTTATCAAATCCTCCTCTATCTCACCTAGGACGTTATAGATGACTAGTCGAGAAAATTTTATCTTACAGTCACTCGTCTAGACATTGCCTAAGTTGTGAGTACAGTGAGCCAGTATATACAGAATCCTTTGACCTCTCATCTTCAGGTTGTTAAAAGAATCATGCGCTACATAAACTCCTGGACGATTTTATCTACATATGTTATACATTGTTGCTCAACCTTTCCATATGCTAACTTTGTTGCATCATTTGACGTTTATCACTCTACCCGCGATTACCTTGTCTTCTTGGGGGATAATTTGATTACATGGAGGAATAAGAAGCAAAATATAGTTGTTCGTTCTTCTGCAATAGCCGAATATAGAATTATGACACATGTTGGCTTTAAATTGGCTCAACTTGCTCATAGATCGAGTCCCCCCATTCTTGAGCTGCTATCTACCGTGGCAACAAAGTTGTAATTCATATTGCCGAGAATCTAGTCTTTCATGAAAGGACTAAGCACATCAAGATATAATATCACTTTATTTGAGAGAGAGTGACGTAATAAAAGAAAGTTGTCCTACAACATGTCTCTTCTTCAGCTTAGCTGACACATATCTTCATCAAATTACTACCTCGACCTTTGTTTGCTCCGTTGTTATCCAAGATGGGAATGATTGATATCTATATTCCAGCTTGCGGGGAGTGTTAGTTAATTATTATTATATACCTTACTTTAGTCCCACAACGCCTAGGCCAAAGAATGATTGATATCTATATTCCAGCTTGCGGGGAGGGTTAGTTAATTATTATTATATACCGCACTTTAGTCCCACAATGCCTAGGCCAAAGAATGATGTCATGACTTACTCCTATAAATGTACCAAGGCGTCTCATGTTTTATTCACATTATTAAAATTATAAGTTCTCCCTCAAAAATGATCATAGTTGCCCTTCTTCTTCCTTTCCACTCCTCTTCTTCTTCTTCTTCCTTCCCACTTCTCTTCTTCCTTCCCCCTTTCCTCTTTCTCATTTTTCTTCTCCACCCAACCCCCTACTAAAAATGTAGAGTTATGTCGTCTATGACTTCCCTTCTTTTTCCTCTTTTTCACTCTCCTTCTTCACCCAACCCCTACTTAAAAAGTATGGATCTCTTCCTCTTTCTAACTTCTTCTTTGCACGACCCCCTATTCTAAGTGGAGAGCCATGGCAAACCATGACTCCCCTCCTCTTTCTCTTTCTTATTTCTTCTCCGCACAACACCCTACTCAAAGTGGAGACCCATGGTTGCCCCCTTCAATCAACCATTCCCTCCCTTTAGTTAACTATCCTCTTCTGCTTCTCCTATTCCATCTCTCTGACAAACTTTTCTCCTCTGCCTTGTTGTTGTCATGGGGTTGGGTAAGCATAGAGAGTGGAAGATGAGGAGGTGAGATTTATTTTCTTTCTAGTTTTTTTTGTTTTTTTAAAAACTTTAATTATATTTAGATTACATATTTACTTAAGCATGGGTTATTTTGACATTTTCCATCTTTAAGTTAATATTTTACCATAAAATAGATGACAAGAGGAAAATTTGCAAAAAAATAAATAATAGTAGGGGGGTAATTTGAAGAACTTGGAAACCTTAGGGGTTTGTAATGCATGTATTACATTCTCTTTCAGACATATCCTTCTTATCATACTGGACAATGGTTACATTCTCTTTCAGATATATCTCTGAACTCTTAAATCCCTTTTGAAAGCTTTCCCAAATTTTGAAGTGCCTCTTAAGTTCACATATTTAACTTTTGGCGCAAATTAGTGCATTCATTTGTTGGAAGTCCATACAAGATGGACCGCTTCTCAACAAACTATTTAAGTCATATCCTGCAGTTCAAAATTTAGGAAGCAGTTTTAAACTAATAAAGGTAAATTTTATGAATATTACTGATCCATTGGCATGCATGGAAGAAGTATATATCTTGTTTTATTTTCTGAAAGAAGGCTAGCTTTTTTTTTGCTTATCCATTTGTT
The DNA here is from genome assembly GCA_029216955.1 of Iris pallida. Classification (NCBI taxonomy): domain Eukaryota; kingdom Viridiplantae; phylum Streptophyta; class Magnoliopsida; order Asparagales; family Iridaceae; genus Iris; species Iris pallida. Next base: position 282,365 of record JANAVB010012200.1, on the reverse strand, counting down.
GTTCACTTAGGTGCTAGATGTACTGGAAAAATAGGAAAGGCAGTTGCAGAAACAGTAGTTTCTGCTAGCCACCCGTTACTTCCTATAACATTTAGCAATTCAGAGAAGTCTGGATTCTTACAGCTGGGTAGCACAAATATTCAGATATTTGGTCCATCTAAAAGAGAGCATTTTCTTTCTGACATTTTTGATGAATATCCAGATGTTGTAGTGGTGGACTACACTATACCTGATGCAGTGAATGATAAGACTATTTTGTAATATTTGCAGTTATTCATCATTTCTTCTTGATATAGTTTACATAGTCAGTACAGTGGATTGTAAGAATTAAGTGTGAAATAATTTTAAAATTAATAATATATCAATAGTTTGATGCATCTAGGTGCCATTGAGTATTGAAGTTCCAAGTTGAAGACTTATGCATATTGGATATGGTAGACAATTTAACAATAACTTTCTATCTGGAAATAAGTGGCATAAATGTACATCCTTAAAAGTATAATGACTCTTGGCCAGTAAAAGTATTACGGCACATTCATACTTCCTTTAGTTTAGAAAAGTATGGCTTTAGTTGCAGTATCATGATGTATGTTATATATGCAGACAATGCCGATCTCTATTGCAAAATTGGTGTTCCTATGGGCACCACTGGTGGAGACAGGCAAAGGTTGTACAAGATAGTTCAAGATGTAAATTCTTATGCCGTTATTTCTCCATAAATGGGAAAACAGGTTTAATTTAAAAAAATCAAATATTGGTTGAATGTGTAGCTCTTCATCAATTATCCTTTTACCCTATCCATGTTATAATTAATTCTTGTATGTATTTTTTTCTTTTCTCCACACTTTTTATGAATATGTTGTTACATTTCTTGCAGCGATGGAAATAATGGCTGATCAGTTTCCTGGAGCCTTTGCTGGCTATTCACTGCAAGTACTATATTGACATTTTATAAGTAACCCCCACTTGTCTAGTTGCTACCAAGATGAGATTTGGGCTATAGTTGGTTACATCAAAAATATAGGCTGGAAAGGAATCTTTAGTACTTTAAATGCCTATATTATCAGTAAAAGCCGCTCGAGTATTTCTAATTTCTACAAAGATGAGACTTACGACTAGATGTACCTATTTAATAGGTGGTACATAGGTGTCTTTTGAATCAAAGGGTGGAAGGGTGGAATGTTTACTGAAATGTTTCTTTCACTCTAGATGGAAATTGAAGTTTTTCACCGCAAGCTTATTCTCTCCAACCCATAAATACTACAAATTCAGCTACTTGAATCAGCACATTGGTGATTACTATGTGCTCTTTTCTGTAAATAATCGAATAGATAGTACATATATTACACACCTTTGATCAGAAGAGGCACATTGAATAATAACACAATCGTGCACATTATAATCATATAGTATTAACGTCTTTGGTTATTACTTTAGTTTTGTGTGTTTTTATTTTTGTTTAGACTGTAATGCATTTTCATATTGTAGCAAATACTAAATAGATTAATAGCTTGATTTATGGCATTTTATCATTTACGAGAGCATACTGAAATGAATGTATGAATTCTTATTAACTTTGAGTTTACATTTCTGATTTAGGTTACTTCCCAATCTTAACTAATTTGATAGTTTATTGACATTTATTGTTCTTCGTTTACCATTTAGACTGATTATTTCATTACCCTAGCCTGATCATTGGGGGATGTCTGGAAATATTGGCTGACCAATCTTTTTCAACCATTTATTATGACTATTGTCGATACAAGTCAGACCAATAAAGAATAGTGAGGTTAGATTTACTGGGCATCATCACTTGGCACAAGAATAAGCCCTAGCGCTTGCACTGGGGGAGGGGTTGCGTCATGGAAGTAGTCTTTTCATATGGGGATCAGGCGGCCTACATCTGGACCCTTCTTTTAGACCTTAAGTTAGAGGGAGTCTTGTGGCTCTGCATTCCAATATTATGGTTTGTTCAGATTTGATTTCTGTTATGAGATCCTATAGGATTGAATTTGAAGTCATACATGGCAAGACTTGCTTGTATTTGGACCAAGGTTTTCAATATTGGCATCAGAATCAGTTTGGACCCTTCTTGTGATTGTCACTATCAATAATTTTTGCAGTTTCAGCAGTTTGGAATCAGAGTTCTTCGTTTCGGAAAGCAAATTATAATTATTAAAAACTAGAAAAATATTTGATTTAATTAAGCATAATTTATGCACTTTTTTATTTAGATTGGATGGAATTGGAAAAGTATTCACCATTGATGAATCATTGTCACCCGTAATAGATATTATTGTCTATTACTTGTTTTACATAAAGTACACCCACAATCTATGAAGCATATTGTTGAATATTTTTTATGATTTCATTGACAATCTCATGGCTATATATAGTCTTACAATCCTCCACATTACATTAAACCCTCTGTGGAATATCATGTGTCATATTCTAATATACCAAATATACCAACATGATATTCCTAATATACTTATTCTAATATACCAATACCAAATATATCAATACTCCCGCTCAAGATAGGTGAAAGATATTCACTAAGCCCATCTTTTCACATCCTCCAATCATGCTCACAGAGCTAAGTCCATCTTGTCCGTCTGCTACATGATCCATGGTTGGAACGTGGCCTAGCTCAAGTAGTCCATTATCCAACTTCTCCTTGATGAATAACCTATCGATCTCGATGTGTTTGGTTCTGTGATGCTGTACTGGATTGTTGGCGATACTAATATCTGACTGGTTGTCACACTACAGCTTCATCTTAGCTCCTTGATCCAGCTTCAGCATCCACCAACATATTCTTCAACCATAGCAGCTCTACAACTTCCAAGGCCATAGATCTGTACTCCGCTTCAGCTATCGATCTGGCCACAATTGATTGCTTCTTACTTCCTCCAAAGAACTAAGTTGCCTCCTACAAATATATAGTATTCCCGAGGTAGATCTTCTGTCATCAGCACAGCTAGCCCAGTCAGAATCACAGTAGTCCTCGATGCTCACGTGATTATTCTTCATGAATATCATTCCCTTCATGGGGTACCCATCAAGTATCTCAGAATCTGGTACACTGCGTCCATATGACCCTTCCATAGGTCATGTATGTAGCGGCTCACCATACTTACTGTAAAGCAGATATCAGGACGGTGTGGCTCAAATAGATCAACTTGTCCACCAGCCTCTGGTATTTATCCTGGTCAACTGGTTCCCCAGCCTCAGCAGCCATCTTAAACCTCCAATCTATCAGCGTCGTTGCAGGTGTACATCCCAACATTCCTGTCTCTGTAAGAAGGTCCAGTGCATACTTCCTTTGGAAAAAAACAATTTCTTATGCTTCTCGAGCAATCTCAAACCCAATGAAGTACCTAAGAAGGCTAAGGTCCTTCACCTCGAATTCCTTGCCAAGCTTCCCCTTGAGTCGGACGATCTCCTTCTCATCATCTCCTGTGATAATCATATCTTCCACATACACCACAAGCATGGTGATATAGCCTCCACTTCGAAGAAAGAATACAGTATGATCAGCATTAATATGTTGATATCCCATTCCTATCATTGCCCTCCTGAATCTGTCAAAACACGCTCGAGAAGACTGTTCAGTCCATAGAGGGAACTTCTTCAACCTGCAGACCTTGTCCAATGTCTGATTGGTGCCGAATCCTGGTGGTATCTCTATGTATACCTCCTCCACTATATCTCCATGAAGAAATGTATTCTTCACATCCAGTTGATATAGCTTCCATCCACCATTTTCTGCCAGAGAAATCAGGATTCTGACAGTGCTCATCTTCGTCACTGGTGCAAAGGTCTCGTCATAGTCAATATCGTACGTCTGACTGTTATCCTTTTGCTATCAGTCGAGCTTTGTAGTGCTTAACCTGTCCATATGCATTCTGCTTCACAGTAAAGACCCACTTGCATTCGACTGCTCTCTTCCCTTCTGGCAATTTTACCAGCTCCCAAGTGTGGTTCTTCTTAAGAGCCCCCAACTCCTCATGCATCGCCGCTTTTCTCTTTCGATTATTCTTGGCAACCTGCCAATTATTAGGTACAGTAAATATCTAAAGACGTAATGAATGCTCCATAAAAAGAGGAGATATGATCATATGAAACAAATTGAGCAAGGTCCCAACCATATCTAACAGGAGAATTTCTCGCATTACTGTGAGTGGTCCTTCGTGACTGATAATAGTGTGGGAGGAGTAGGTGTGGGAGGAGTATGAAGAATGATATCACCTGAAGGGGACTCTGGTGGTGGTGTAGGTGTCTCAGAAGTCAAGACGAATGTAGGCAAGGACTTGGTACTGGCACTCTAGGTACTGGTCCAGCAGTTTGCTTCCCTCTCCTGCTAGTAGGTAAGTATCTCTCCCTGAACTGTGGGACTAACACCTCTCATCTCCTCCCTCTGTTTCTCTTTATCTTCCTACTCCTCCTTCAACCGTGCCTCCATGCCATACTTCTAAATCAGTTATCAGGCTTTCACCAATCTCTCCCTCCATACTCGTAGTATCAGGTAAGTTGTTTGTGGTTCCCTCCTGGCGGTAGTATGGCTCATGCTCCCTAAAGTGAACATCCATGCTCACAAATTTCTTCTTCTCTACTGGGCTTCAGCACACATACCCCTTCTGAGTCACCGAGTAGCCCATGAAGATGCATTTGACTGCTCTATGATCAAGTTTTCCAACTGACGGTCTGTTGTCCTTTACAAAAAACATGCAAGCAAATACCTTCAGTAGGAGTATCCCACTATTATTTTCTTGAAATATTTCACATGGAGACTTCCATCCAAGTACCTTCGAGGGTATCCTATTAATTAGTTGAGTTGTTGTCAACACTGTATGCCCTACAGACTTTGTAGGACATTCATATCAATCATCATGCTTCTTGCCACCTCCAGAAGGTGTCTGTTCTTCATTTCTGCTACTCTGTTTTGTGCTGGTGTGTATGCACAGGTGGTCTGATGCTGTATCCCTTGGGCTGACAAGTATTCCACAAGTGTTCTGTTGGTATACTCTATCCTATTGTCAGACCTCCGTACCGTCACCACTGTCCTGTATTGAGTCTAGACATGTTTATGAAAGTCCCTAAAACCGGTAGATACATCACTCTTATTATTCATTAAATACAGCCATGTGATACGAGAAGAGCAATCAATGATGGAAACAAAATATTTGTAACCATTTATAGTAATAATAGTGCATTGCCCCCAAACATCAGAATGTATTACATCAAAAACAGACGAGCTCCTATGATCCGTACTAGCATATGAGCTCCTAGTAAGTTTGCCTAAATCACATGCATCATATTTAATATTTCTTTATTTGTTTTCTCATAAATAGCTGTATACAATTTACTCAAAGTAGCAAAAGAGGAGTGTTCGTACCACTTATGGTGGAGTATTATTGTATCATCGAAACTCATCTTCAGTCCTTCTATTCATGCCTTCTCTGCCATAGACATCAATGTTGAATCCAGCCCTTCTCGATTCATGTACCACAATCCCTCATGCCAAGTGCTAGTCCTAAGACTTCGTCCCGTCTCTTTCTTCTGGAAGATCACCTTAGGAATATAAAAAGAGATAATGTATTTTAGTTGGAGGATTATAGAACTAATGGACAAAAGACTGACTGAAAAATATGGAGCATGCAAAATATTGGATAACTTTATTGAACCTGTACAATTTATAGTACCCTTAACGACCACTGGCTGGAAAGTACCATCAGTTGTTTGAATGTTGTTTGTCGATGCTAGGTGAGTGTATGAGGAGAACTCACTAGGATTCTCCGTCACATGTCGATATGTCCCCGAGTCGATAATCCAGTCTGACCATTTAAGGGAAGACATAGATACAAGGACAAGTGAGTCGTCAGTACCTTATGATGGATAGACATATATGGCGACGTTGCCTCTAGCGAAGAATGAGGTGGATGCCTTCTCGGTTCCACTCCTCCTGTCTTCATCGTTTGACGCTCTCGTCTTCCTCCTGAGTGCCTCCAGCATACCCATCAGTGCCTGATCCTCCTCAGTAAAGGTACTATCAGCTCCCTCATCCCTTTCTATTGCCAGCAGGTTCGTTCGATAATCTCCTCGACCACCCCGTCGACCTCCACGACCATGACCATGTCCTCCAAAATGTCCATGTCAACCGAGCTGTCCACGTCCACCACCTGGATGGTTTGGTGCAAGCATACCGATGATGTTCCATCTTCTTGCAGTTGTAGCACTGTCAGTTGTGCTGCCAAGGCTCTCCCTTAGGCCATGTGTCGCTCTAACTGGTAGCCGCCAGTACTGTCTTTACTTTATGAGGACCACATGTCCCTGTCTGCAGCTTTGTGTGAGTCTTCTCATGTATTATGTTTGAGATAGCCTCCTCAAAAGAGAGAATCTTCGGTTGGGCTAGAAGTAGTAATGTCCTCTGAACAAATACTACAGCCAGCCCTTTAAGAAATTTTATCATCCTCTCATGCAGACATACATGTCTCTCCTTATACTTCGGGTCCCCGTAGCTCGTCCGATCTAAGGAGTGATCGTAATTCAACCACAGATGCTCCAACTCTGTGGCATACTCTTGTACCATCTTCTTTCCTGTACGGTATCGTCGATCTCCCCCTTGATCTGGAAAACTCGCAAGTTGTTCCCTACAGCATTGTAGGTTCTCCTAAATATCTCCCAGACGTCCTTTACCATCTTGATGCCATCTACTGTGGCGGAGATTGACTGGACTAAAAAATTAAGAAGCCAAATGTAGATCACCATATGAGTGGATTTCTACTCATCGTGTCCTGTCGAGCCCTCGTCCGACTCTATCATCTCTCCTGATAGAAAACCCTCCAAATTCTTTCCTGTAAGGGTTCTCCTCATCTGTCGTGACCAACTCAGGTACGTAGCTGGTCCATCAAGCTTCAAACTGATAAAGGTAAGCTCCAACTTCATTGATGTTCGTGTCGTACTCTCACTAGCCGACAGTTTCATCAGCTTCATCAATGTTGCAAACTCTGCAGGGTCCAGCTTCTTGATGACCTCCTCCATCGATCTTCCTCTTCTCTGATTACCTCACACCTATTCCACAATTCATGCTTGTCCTCTTCGTCCTCTCCTACATCCGATCATATCTCTCTCTTATCGGATCTAGGCCTTCAACGTCCAGAATGACCCCGCGGGAGACTTCAAAAATTATGGCTTTGCGGTGGTGGTGGAGGTGGGTCGACTGACAGGTGAGTGGGCATCGTCGGACGGGCATCTCTGAGCAGCGATCATCGCGAGCAGCTGCAGCTGCAACAACTATACGAGTGCAGCGGAGGTGCCAGCAGAGCAGTGGTCGGCTCACGCGCGAGGTAGTCGGTGTGCGGCCGTACAGCGGCTGGTGGTGGTGAGGTCAGTGTGCGACGGGGGTGGCGTGCAGTGGCTGGTGGCAGCGGTGGCTGTGGTTGTGCGGATGGTAATGGCGGTGATGACTGGGTTAGGGTTTGGGAAAGGTGGCGACGACTAGGGTTTTAGTGGTTGGTTTGGGAAAGGTGGCGACGGCTAGGGTTTTAGTGGTTCTACTACCATGTTGAATATTTTGTTATGATTTTATTGATAATCTCATGACTATATATAGCCTTACAATCCTTATCATTACATTAAACCCTTCGTAGAATATCCTGTGGCATATTCTGATATACCAAATAAACCAACATGATATTCCAATATACTTATTATAATATACCCATACCAAATATACCAACACATATGTATTGGTACCCAATCTGGTATGTACCAAGTATGTCGATACGACAATTTCCAAAAAATCTACGGGACTAGTACAATTTGTATATATATAAAGACCAGAGACTTGTAATTCATCTTTATGACCTTATAACCTAAGTAAAACTAAGGGTCTAAATTTCTTCACCATGGTCGTCAAATAAATTTAGTCTAAACAATATAGCTTAAGTTTAAGAATATTTTTATTTCTAAAACAAAAGTATGAAAAGCTATTTTAGAAGATGACATCATATCCAACAGAATTACCCAAAATTAAAATTGAAAAATACAAATAAATCAAATTTTGGGTACTCATGTATGATACGTACCTAGCAGCACCAAAGGAGTACCACTACCCAATAAGTACCCAGTATGGGTACCCCAACCTTTATGGAGTACTAGGGATCGTCATTGGATCGGGCCGTCCAAGCCCGTAAAGTACGGGCTCGGGTCGGACATGGACCAATTTTTTTGGCCCTAAAGAATTTTCGGGCTGGGATTAATTATTATTTATGAAGCCCAATCCCACCCACAAGAGTCGATATTTTTGGGCCAAGTCGGATCGGGACGGGCTACCTGTATAAAATTTGATAATTTGCATATTTTACTCTTTCAAAATACAGATTTCGGGCTTTTATATGGCTTATGTTTGTGTGCATATGTCAATCATAAGTTGGTTGGGGTCATGCAAGCCAGAACTAGCTCTAGCTAATATGGACCGCTTTGTGTACAATTTGTATGCTTAAGCCCGACATGATAAATTGGTTGTGTACACAAATCATGGATACTAACTAGCCTACAGAAAACTCAAAGCATCATCAGAACTACCTCTAGCTAGCTAGTCTCACAAATTATAGCAGCAAGCATATTAAATAATTAATATATGACAAATAGTCTTTCCAACAATAGAGAAACATAATACTTGATGGAGATGGAACTCCCTCCATGTGCCAACAATTGGATAGTGAAGGCTTAGTAATAGTTGAACATAATCTGAACATATTTGATTCCACGTGGCGACATGCACGTACATATATATATATATATATATATTTTTATATATATATATATATATATATAAAATATATATATATATATATATATATATATATATATATATATATATATACACACACACACACACACATCACACACACACACACACAAAAGGGCAGAACTAAGTGAAGGGCTGGGGTGGGCTCCAGCTCACCCCAAATTTTTTTTCATATATAATTTTTTTTGATATTTTTTGTGAGTCTGGCTATACCTAGTCCATCATAACCCACTCGAGTCCACCCAGTTCTGATTTATGGTTTTGTCGTTGTTTATATACATATAATTTTTTCATATATTTTTTTTTTTTTTGAAGAATTTTCAATTTTCCACATATATATATATATATATATATATATATATATATATATATATATATATATGATCACATCAAATTGCAGTTCTTTGATCCTTGGTACTAGCTTCTAGCTAACTAGTATTTGTTGCTCAATATAGGGAAGGAATTGTTATGGTTCTGGGTGCTTAGGGAGTACCGGAGCTGGATGAGTGGAGACACCGGGATAGTATACATTTTTCTGAGGCTCCAACACATACATCCTCCATAGAAAGTCTTTTCGGAAGCCTTAGACTTGTGGTAGCATTCAAAAAGGAAGAAGAAGGAGAAGTATATGGACGCATAGTCCAAGCTTTTATCGGTCGGGGCCTCCGGCCGGGCTCGGCCAGACGGATACATAGCCCAAGTCCGGACCTATACTAATATAGACCGGGTTGGACTACCCTAATGACCGGGCTCTATCGAGCTTTGGCCCATCGGGCCGGGCGGACTTTTCAGACGCCCAAGTACTTCAGACCAAATGATCATCCCTATGAAGTATCCGTGCTTGATAGCCCACAATAGATAGCTTTGAATGAAATAATATTACAATGGATAGATGTTATGAATTTACTGATAAGTACACTCCATATCAGGGCTAGCACATAGTAGCTTGTTGATCTTCAAGATGTTCAAATTATTCTGTGGACACTTTGTCATACTTCTTTCCTTCTCTATCTTTTTATTTTCTGAACTTAGTTGATTGGGAAAGAGAGGTCGCTATTGGCCACATCGGCTGGTATCTGTTGGAGTCAGTTTCGGGTTGGGACACACGAAAACTGACATGATATAGCTGATATATGTTGGGATTGGCCATATTTGCGAAATGTGATTTGGACTTATTTGGACGTTGTATTTCTTCTTTGACTGCTAATCAATTTCCAATTGTATGGAGTTCAACTGGGGAAGTTTCTATATAACTAGAACTTATCCGGGTTAGTTTTCTAAGACTGCTTATGCTAGATATCCCACAACCCAAGTTTTTGTCCATTTATTTTGTGACATCAATTGCATCCTAACTCACTTAGGGGATTTTCTTGAGGTATTTGGCTGAGTTTAGACCCTCTAAAGAGCAAGTACTACATCATCTTTGAGATGCGTATTTTATATACACTATTAAGCTAATTATATTTAAATGTGAAAGGTAATTTCCTTTGCAGTGTTCATGTTTGAATTATTCTTCCCAGGCCCGGTCCTATGGTTTATGGGGCTTAGGACAACTATGAAAATTGGTTCTTTTGTTCACATAAACTATTCAACCTCTATATAACCAATATCTTTTCTATATCTACCATTTTTCTCCATTATCTTTTGCAGTTTCAGGATAATTGAAACATTGATGTTGAGTTAAATGATGGATCCCCTGAATGTGATCATGTATCATGGTTGTAAGTATAAATATTTTAATTAATAGTTCAAGAAAACCAATTCAGAATTTGATAACATAGTAGTGTATCTTATGTAAACAACAGAGTCCAAATAGAAGAAATGCAATAACATAACAAAGTATCTTATGTTTACATAATAATGGATCTTATTGTTGGTGTTTTTACCTTTGGACTAGGCATGCACGGGAGTGTTCGGGGGGTAGGCGTGGACTGTCACACTTTTATGCTGATTGTGGGATGATCTTAAATATCAAACTCTATTTTTGAGTATTGGTATTTTAGTCCCATATTGGATAGGAGAAGAGGTGAAGTCTCACTCCACTTTATAAATAGAGCCCATTGGCCTCCTTTGAAAGATGCACCAAGAAGAAAGTTAAAGGGAGTCCTTAAAGTCCAGGAATCCCGTTCAAGTCTCAAATATTGACTTACGAGCGTTCCAGAAGTTCTTCGTGAACTTGCCGGTTCCTAGAAGCAGATCGTGTTGGGGTGAATCTTGCTTTGAGCAATGGTGATCTTAATCACCCCAGCAAGAACCTTTTCTCTTCTTCTTTCTTCTTTCTTCTTCTTCATCTGAGTTGTAACTCAGTACTGTCCGTCAGCAACTGCGATTGCGAGGAAGAACGTGAGATTTATTTTCTGATTATTGTTGCTTTTGTAATCAGATTCACATTATAGTGTTCCTCTTGGATCTCGAGAATTACCAAAAGGTGAATGTTTGTTGAACCTCTGATCTCGACATAGAGTCTACAATCTTTGGTCAAGCCCCGAGACTGACAATCTTAAAGAAAGATCCTTGTAGATGGAAAACTCTCGTGCTTCTCTCATCGATACCAGCTTTAATAAGTTGGAGAAATTCGACGGAGAATATTTCCAAATCTGGAAGAGAAAGGTCATCCTTAATCTTCAACTCATGGACGTAGACCATGTGTTGATTGAGGAAGAACCGACGATTCTAGAAGGAGGAACTGCCGATGCTATTGCTACTGTACTCGTCAAGTAGAGCAAATGGAAGAGAGAAAACAGCATATGTAAACTGCTGATTCTCAATTCTATGGAAGACTCTCTGGCAGAGTCATATTCCAAGAAGATGAAGGCCAAAGAGATCTGGGATTCTTTGGGTAAGCTATATGAAGATGATGAGAACATGTCCAAAATCTTTATCGTCGAGAAGTACCACAAGTGGCTCTTCGAAGACGAGATGGCGAGAAGATGCCCCTCGTCGACAAGTTTGTCGTTGGTGGTATAGTCTCGAAACTTCCTGCTGGTTGGAGCAAATTCTATTCTAGAATACATCGGAAGAAGCTGGACATTAGCTTGGAAGTTCTTCTACAAGAGATCCACGTTGAAGACGAAATACGATCTCAACAGAAGATGGACTCTCTGTCCAACTAACTGGCTAAGGCCAACTTGGTGTAGACAAGAGAGTTCAAGGGGAAGCAGGTGGCTTCTCATCACAAGAAGAAGGACTCCACTAATCTGAAAGTGAAGGGTCCTTCGTTCAAGCAACAGAAGTCCAAGTCCCACGTGACTTGCTTCAACTATGGCAAGAAGGGCCACTATAAGAGTGAATGCAAATCCAAGCCCAAACAAGCTGAGCAAGGTGAGCCTAGCAAGGTTTTTATGGTTTCTAATATTGTTGCTATGATTGCTCAGGTCACAACTGTGGGGGCTGACTCTGACTGGTGGATAGATACTGGTGCGGCCTGCCATGTCTGCTCTGGCAAGGAATGGTTCGTCACATACCAGTCAACTTCTGAGAAAGTTATCATGGCGAACCAAGCCCAAGTTGAAGTTCTGGGGATCGGAACTGTGGAGCTGAAACTCACATCCGGGAACACTCTGACGCTTCAAGGTGTGAAGCACTTTCCGGTGATTGTAAAGAACTTGATCTCTGGAAGCCTGCTTAGCAACGCAGGCTTGAGGATGGACATCAATGCTGGCCAGATGGTGATGTCCAAGATGGGAACATACTTCGAAAAAGCTTTTCAAACCGAAGGGATGTTCAAAATTCAGCTTGTAAACCAGTCAAATGTAATCAATGCAATCGCTCTTTCTGATTATTCTTTTGAGTTGTGGCATAATAGGCTAGGACATGTTCACTGAAAAAGAATTAACAAAATATCCAGTCTAGGACTTATCTCCAAATATGGAGGTAAGGTAGAGAAGTGCGAAGTATGTGCTCAGACAAAGATCACAAGAAAACCCTTTCATCGGGTCAATCGAAGCATAGATCTTTTGGAGTTGGTGCACTCTGATATCTGTGACTTCAAGCAATTCTCTACAAAAGCCGGGATGAAGTATTTCATAACCTTCATCGATAACTTCTCAAAGTACGCGTTTGTCTACTTACTCAAGTCTAAAGACGAAGCGTTCGAGAAGTTCAAGGAGTTCAGGGCCGAGGCTGAACGACATACTGGACAACAACTCAAGAGGCTAAGAAGTGATCGAGGCGGAGAGTATCAGTCTCATGAATTCATATTGTCCTACAAAGAACATGGAATCATAAACGAGACTACTGCTCCGTATTCTCCTCAATCTAACGGAGTAGCGGAGATGAAGAACAGAACGTTGACAGAAATGATGAACTAAATGCTGCTAACTGCGGGTCTTCCTAAATGCTATTGGGGAGAAGCTGTATTGACGGCCACTTTTATTCTAAATAGAGTGCCGTATGCAACTTCGGACGTAACTCCTCATGAACTCTGGTTCAAAGTCAGACCTAACTTGAATGTCATTCGAGTGTGGGGGTGTCTGGCTTATGTGAAGCTCCCAGATCTGAAGATTCAGAAGCTGGGGACAAGGACTACGAAGACGATCTTCTTGGGGTATGCCGAGAAGAGTGATGCTCGGAGATTTTTTGATATTGAGTTAAATCATATCATCGAATCTCGCGATGCTGAATATTTTGAAGACAAGTTTATAAGATACAAGAACATTGTTCTAACAGACATTCCGAAGAATGATGAAGGTGTAAAGGTGACTGAGATCTTCAATGAGCCAGTTGTCCAAGTTGAAGTTGTTACTGAGGAGATAACGATTAAACCAGAACTCGCTGAGCCGTCGTCGAAGCAAACGAGGAGGCCGAAGAACTTCGGAGATGACTTCATCACCTATCATGTGGAAGCAGATCCGCTTACCTATGATGAGGCGATGAAGGCCAGAGATGCTATTTTCTGGAAGGAGGCGATAGATAAAAAATTGAATCAATCACCTCCAATAACACTTGGGTGTTGGTTGATCTACCTGAAGGAGCAAAACCTATCGGATGCAAGTGGATCTTCATGAAGAAGATGAAAGCTGATGGAACCATTGACAAATTCAAGGCCAGGCTAGTGGCAAAGGGGTTTTCTCAGAAGCAGGGGATCGACTACTTTGACACGTATGCTCCAGTAGCCCGGATGACCCCCATCAGAATGTTGATTGCTCTCGCAGCGATGCATAAAATGGTGATACATCAGATGAATGTGAAAATGGCATTCCTGAATGGCGAGCTGACCGAAGAGATCTACATGTAACAGCCAGAAGGGTTTGTCGTCAAAGGTCTTGAAGACAAAGTCTACAAGTTGGTAAAATCTCTGTACGGTTTAAAGCAAGCTCCCAAAATGTGGCATGAGAAGTCTGACAAAGTCATAAGGTCAAATGGCTACAGGGTCAGTAAAACAGACAAGTGTGTTTATACGAAGTTTGCTGACGGAAGATGAGTCATCGTTTGTCTATACGTAGACGACATGCTAATCCTAGGTGCAGATATAAGCTGTGTTACGGAGACAAAGAAGCTTCTCTCGACGAAGTTCAGCATGAAGGACTTGGGAGATGCTGATGTTATCTTAGGATTCAAGATCATTCGGACAGATACTGGACTAGCGCTGTCACAGTCTCATTATGTTGAGAAGATGATCACTCGTTACGGGTATCAAGATCTTTCAGGGATCGATACACCGTACAAGTGTGATCTGAAGCTGAAGCCTAATTCAGGGAAAAGCGTCAGGCAGCTGGAGTATGCAAGCGAATTGGAAGTTTGATGTATGCTACTATTGCCATAAGGCCTGACATAGCTTTCGCTGTGGGAATGCTGAGTCGTTTCACGAGCAACACATGCATTGAGCACTAAAAAGCTGTGAAACGGGTTATGAGATATCTCAAGAAGACTCAGACATATGCACTGCACTACAGCGGAGATCCGTCGGTAGTGGAAGGCTTCAGTGATGCCATCTGGTACTCAGAAGTGGAGAAAGATAGGTCCGCAGGTGGATATATTTTCACAATTGGTGGAGCTGCTATATCATGGAAATCGAAGAAGCATACTATGCTCTCGCGATCATCCATGGAATCTGAGTTCTGTGCACTTGATACCGCAACGGAGGAAGCAGAATGGCTTCGGGAGCTCATGTATGATCTTCCAGTGGTTGGGGCACAAATACCGGGGATACCGGTATACTGCGACAACCAGGCGACTGTGACGGTGGCATCAAATGACCTCTTCAACAGAAAGAAGAGGACTGTACGGTTGAAGCACAGGGCAGTACACGATCTCATCAAGAGGGGTATTATTGCAGTGATTGATGTTCGAAGTCAGGAGAAAATGGCAGATCCGTTCACCAAGGACCTCAAGCGCCAGCTGGTCGATGACACAGCTTATAAAATAGGCTTGAAGGCATTCTGATATTGTGTTATTACATTCCTACCCTAAAGTTTTATGCTATTAGGTCAAAGAAAAATCTAATAGGCATCTAGCTTTTGGTTCAAAGGAGGACTATTAATCGGAATAATATCAGGAACGGTGGGTACTTGTCCTCTGTGGCATGGAGAGGTTACCAACCTACAACCACTGTTGTCTACTGTTATTTTCTGCGGAAAACGGATCCTGTGGAAAGGTTGGCTTAAATGCCTTAATGAGTTCTCAGGCAGAGAGAATGCCTAGAGTGCTTTGCTGGAAGCACGGTAGCGCAGCACTGCAAGGAGTGTAACTCCATACTATTGTGGGGTGACTCCACCATGAGGTTCCCAGTTAGGGTTAATGCATCAGCTTTGTGAGCCAAGTCACAGCGGAGTAGCACCGTAAATAGGCATGTAGCCTAATGTTGTATAATGATCATAATAAAGAGAGGTAGACAGCACTACAAAGAGGACGATGTCCTCATGTTACAGTGGCATGACACCACGAAGAGGTACCAGGTAGGGTAAAGCCTCGGCTTTGCGAGCCATGTCATAGCGACGTAACACCACACGGAGGCGTAAGGCTTCATGCTGGGTAGTTTGGCACTACAAAGAGTCTTGTGACCTCATGCTACAGTAATATGACACTACGATGAGGTACCCAGGTGGGGTAAAGCCTCGGCTTTAAGCCATGTCATAGTGGCGTAGCACCGAAAAGAAGCGCAATGCTTCATGCCATGACTCTTTATAAAGAACTCACCTATGGTGTATGGACAGAGATATCACGCCGTCTCTTGAGGACAAACTTGTGGATGCCCAAAAAATTATACACTGAAACCAGGCTGGCACAAGGCCTTTAATGTGCAGCCAGAAGCACAGTTGATGTCATTATGTGAGTAGAAAGAATTACAGTTATGGTACAGAATTCAAGGCTTAGTCCATTCTTGTATCATGCTGTTATTTAACCTATGCGGGAAGATTCAAGTCATAGCGACATCTCTCCTAATACATGATAGGCAGTCACTGTAGGGAACGCTCAACCCATATATTGAGATATATGGGAGATTGTTGGTGTTTTTGCCTTTGGACTAGGAAAGATAGACCCACATCGGCTACACCAAATGGTGAGTATCTCAATATAATGCATTGCTTGTGTTAAGGTGTACACATGAGGTGTGGTGGGACACAAGTGTGTGCCATGTGGGACTATTTTCCTAGAAGAAAAAAGGATTAATTCCAACAAGGATGCAAGTTAATTTTTTTTGTGCGGACTCAAAGTCGGACACGGACTCCAGGATGTCTCGTGCATGCACGGAAGTGTTCGGGAGGTAGGCGTGGACTGTCACACTTCTATGCTGATTGTGGGATGATCTAAAATATCAAACTCTATTTTTGAGTATTGGTATTTTAGTCCCACATCGGATAGGAGAAGAGTTGAAGTCTCACTCCACTCTATAAATAGAGCCCCTTGGCCTCCTTTGAAAGATGCACCAAGAAAAAAGTTAAAGGGAGTCCGTAAAGTCTAGGAAGCCCGTTCAAGTCTCAAAGATTGACTTACGAGCGTTCCAGAAGTTCTTCGTGAACTTGCTGGTTCCTGGAAGTAGATCATGTTGGGGCGAATCTTGCTTTGAGCAACGGTGAACTTAATCACCCCAGCAAGAACAATTTCTCTTCTTCTTTCTTCTTTCTTCTCCTTCATCTGAGTTGTAACTCAGTTCTGTCCGTCAGCAACTGCGATTGCGAGGAAGAACGTAAGATTTATTTTCTGATTATTGTTGCTTTTGTAATCAGATTCATATTATAGTGTTCATCTTGGATCTCGAGAATTATCAGAAGGTGAACTTTTGTTGAACCTCTAAACTCGACATAGAGTCTACCATCTTTGGTCAAGCCCCGAGAATGACACTTATCATCTTATGTAAACAACATTTCAAATTCTAATGATATCAAGAAACTATTCATCATATAATCAAATAAGTCAAAAACATGTAATCCATCACAAGATACGAAAGACCTTCTAATTATTTATTTTGATTAAGATTTACATCTCAAAGAAAAGAGAAAAAAGAAAAGAAGAGAGAAAATTACATATTATAATACAATGTAAAAAAAAGAAATTTTCAAATCTGGTGGTCACAGATCACAAACTCTGGAGACGATGACAGCCTAGGCGTTCTTGTTGTATGAAGTAAAAATGAGAGATAGAGAGAGAGAGCTAGAGTTTTTTTTGAATATAATAAAGAAGATGAAGGGCCGATAACCCTTCTGAGAATGGAGACGAAGTTGGTGCAAAGGAATGTGAGTGGGAGCTTGATTCAGGCCCTTGGTTCTTTGATGGGAGATTGATCATTATGAGGAGATGGTTCACTGGACTAGGATTGATAGAGATCTCCTATCCTCTCTTCCTGTTTGGGTTACATTTTCTAACCTTATCTAAAGCTCTGGTGTAAAACAATCCTTGGGAGGTTGGCTAGTATCATTGGAAAACCCATAAAGATGGACAAGACTACTTCAGAATTCTCAAGGATGGCATATGTTAGAGTTCTGGTGGAAATTAAGGCTAGTGAGGAGCTTCCTCTAATATTTATGTTGAGATGGAAGACGACAACATGATAGAGCATATTGGAGTTGGGTGAGGTTTCCAACCTATGCAAAGAATACCCTGGAGCGCGACGATCACCATCCGTGTGTCGGAGAAGTTCAGGCAGTGCATCGATCGCGGTATATTGGAATATATATGCATGGTAAGCAAATATATGATTGGATTTCCATCTTTGACTTTGACCATATATTTATGGTTGGATCTTTCATATATTGACTTTCCATATAATTGGACTTCCAATTTTTTGCAAGTCAATTATGATTGGATTTCCATTAAATATATGCAGGCCCAGGCAAATCACGTACAAGGTGGGCGATCGCCCAGGGCCTCCGATTTTAGAAGGCCTCTTAATTTTCAAATAAGTTAGGTCTACATTAAATTTGAATTTTTTTAAGGTCAAAATTTGGGTGTTGTCTGATGTATTCAGATCTTAAAAAGGAATCAGTTGTGGGCAAATTTCGAAAAAAATTAACAAAAACTAAATAATTATGACATTAGACTGCCTTTTCGTCTCTTTTCTCGGAAGGGTTATCAGCCCTTCATCTTCTCTTTTATTTATAAAAAAAAACTCTCGCTCGTTCTCTCTCTTTCTCCTCTCTCTGAGTTCTACTTCCTACATCATGGATGCCTAGGCTATCATCTTCTCCAGAGTCTGTGATCTATGAACACCAGATATGAAAATTTCTCCCTTTTTTATTACATTGTATTATAATTTGTAATTTTCTCTCTTCTTTTCTTTTTTTCTCTTTTAGTGAGATGTAAATCGCAAACAAAATAAATACTTAGAAGGTCCTTTATACCTTGGGATGGGTTGCAGGTTTCTGACTTAGTTGGTCATACGATTTATAGTTCATTGATAGATTTTATTGATATTATTGGAATTGTAACTGTTGTTTACATAAGATGACAAGATGCATTATTATGTAAACATAAGATGCATTATTATGTTTTGACCTTTCTTCCAATTTGGACTATCTTGTTTACATAAGATGCATTATTATGTTATCAAGTTCTAAATTGGTTTTCTTGAACTATTTATTAAAATATTATACTTGCATCTATGGTACATGATCATGTTCAAGGGATCCATCATTTTACTCAACATCAATATTTTAATACTCCTAAAACTACAAAAGATAATGGAGGAAAATGATAGATATGGAAAAGATATTGGTTATGTATATGTTTAATAGTTTATGTGAGGAAAAGGTCTAATCTTCAGAGTTGCCCTAGGCCCCATAAACTACAAGACCGGGCCTTGCCTCCTATCAACAACAACATGCTAAGGTTGTATGCTCCCAAGGATTGACTGATTGTTGAACCTCTGCAGTAGAGATGAAAGCTATCTTCTTATCTCCTGAGATATTAGGAGGGTAATACTCCTAGTCTGTCTCCATGTCATTGTAAGAGGATCAGACTTGTGCCCAAGACTTAGGGCTCGATTTCTATGCAAACTTTATGGCATTATGTGGGTATTTATTGAGTTCTTGTGCCCTCACTTCCCTCTAGGATGCTGAAAATAAGTAGCATCTTATCTTTATTCAAAGCTGCATGCTATCCCCCTCTGATTAGGGTTTGACCCTTGTTATGGCAAAGATGAGGTAGCATAAATCCTTGATGTCCCTATGGAGATTTACTGAGTTTTTATGCCCCTTTTTCCCTCTAGGATGTCGATCCCTTGTTCCCAATAGATGTTCTCCTCCTCGATATTAAGGTCCAGCTGTCCCCATCATTAGTGTCATCTAAGGCAGGTTCGCCATCCACTGTATCCGCCACAAGAGCCTTCTATTTTCCTAGGCCTCCATGATCCCCTCAAGGGTTTCAGAAGAAACCCTAGGAGAATACGGGTGCCCAAATCGCCTAGGAGAGTAGTTGTTTATATATATATATATATATATATATATATATATATATATATATATATATATATATATATAATATGCAAATGACCTATAGCCTAGTGGTTAAGAGAGATGCATGCGGCCCAAGTGGTCGGGAGTTTGAGCCCCAGTGGAGGCGAGTTTGCCACAAGTACCCATTGCTTCAAAAAATATAATATAATATAATATAATATAATATGTATATTAAATATTATATATATATATATATATATATATATATATATATATATATATATATATATATATATATCTTCCTGTACATAATTTACTTTACGTGAAACTTAAGGGTTACTAAACATACATGTTTCTCTACCAAAAATTTTTTACTTAAAAAAAATAAATTTGCCAAACACGAGTGACCCTTGCAGTTAGCGGGAAGATGCATAAAAACTCTGGTTGGGTGGAAGAATATCGGTGGATCGAGTCACGAGAGTGTATTATTCTTTCCATTTATAGTGGGAGTTGGGAGGCAGTGGTCCCAGAAGGCATGCATATAATGCAGTGTGCACAAAGAGTCTCGAATGTTATCCATAAAATAAAATAAAAATTAAATTAAACTAAAATTTTCTTTATTAAAAACAAATCTCTCCCTCCCTTGGGCCATCTCCAATGGGAATTTCTAAAATTGGATTGCTATCCTATTTGGTATAGTACTTTAAGCAATTTATATCCTAGTTGTGTCACTGCCACTTTTCTAGCTTGAGGGTATTTTGGTCATTTTCAAAATTTTGGAATTATTTTGGGATTATTATTATTAATTATAATGAATATGATTTTTAGATGATTTTTAGTATAATTGATTTGTGCTAGTTTTAGATTTTGACTCATGTTGACTAGGAGACTGTCCTATTGGCTAACCTAGGTCAAGACATCCAGGTTAGGTTAAGAAACCCTAGTGTGACCTAAGTTAGTCATTTCAAGTTCATTAGAATTGGTTTGGGGCAAATTGGAATTAGTTTGGTCTAAGAATGGCTTGTGAAGTCACAAGTCATAATCATGACTTAAACCAATTAGGACTCAACCAACTAGGCAAAACCCTAGTCCTAGGGCCCTATGGCCGGCTAAGAGACAGCCCTCCCCTCTATAAATACTCTCCTAGAATTTAGGGCTAGCCTCTTTGTTAGGGTTTATCAAAAGTTAGAGGAAGAGGTGAGTTCCATCTTCAAAAATTCCTATTAAATCCAAATTAAATCCTTTTTCCCTCTAGTAAATTGCAACATGACCTAAATACCATGTTCTTGCTGTTTGTATCAAGTGTTGACAGGAAAGGAACAATTTGGAGAGCTTTTGGTAGTTTGAAGGATCCTTCTCTTTGGAGCTTTTTGGGGGTTTGAACACCTATAGGTATAATCCTATTTAATGCCTTTAAATTCTGTCAAAAATCATTTTAGGGAAGCCCTAGCCCTCACCTAACAGTAGGATAGGCTAACCCTAAGTTTTGGACCCATTTCGTGTCCGTATAGGACACGTATCAGGGAGTAGTCTAGGTGTTCGACGAAATGTCCTAATGAAGAGAAAATTAGCCCTAGGTGTCGTATAAGGTTTCCCAGTGTCGTGTGGTGTTTTGTGTGTCATGTCGAGTCGTAGGGACACGGGAACACACGAGTCGGGGGCGTGCGCGCGGCACTGTAGCTCCCCTGCTACTCGGGGGCTACTGTGCGCTGGACACGCAACGTCGACACGAGATTTTTGGTATAGGGATAGGGGCACTAACTGACACGAGGCTCGCAATGTTTCACGAGTTTTCATGTCGTGTCGGACACGTTATTTCGTGTGCACGGGGCAAATACTGCTGTGCGTGTGTTCTGGATTGTGTTCTGTTGTTTAAATCGATTTTTAAATGTTTTAAATTATGTTTAAATGATTAAATAGATCTTAATTATCATGTTAAACCCCTGTTACTCCATGTTGCTTAATTGTTTGGGTTTTAGATTGTGTTTTGGTTCGAATTGTTGTAGACAGTATAAATTTCTGATACGTATGATACTGGTTTCCCAGTTTTCCAAAACAGTGTAATCTTCCTTTTTCTGTTATGATTTTCAATTAAAATTGAACCCACATATCATGTTACATGTTAGCTAAGTGTGTGGCATGGAAGTTTGGCTTGGGGAGGAGTAGATGGGATTTTGTTATTTAAGTTGAGTTGGGTTCAACTGATATGAACCACTGTTTTGATCCCAGTTCCTTATTTGAACTGTTGATCCAATTACCTGAAACCTGGGATGTGAGTTGGATTAGTATTGAGTTAACTGAAAGCTAAATTAATTCATTATGTTTTGTTCCCTCAATTGATAATTTTTTCCCATGTTACATTCCTTATTAGCTAAGTTGTTCTTCACTGTTAATTGATAACTGGAAATTGAGTTGGGTTTTATTGTATAACCTATGATTCAATGTTTAGCTAAGATGAGAGTGGTTCTCAGTTTTCATTCCTGGAAATGATTCCTTACATTACATGTAGGAATAACCTGAGAATAGTTATCTATAATGTTTAGTTTGTAAACTGATTTCCCTTTCATTATTCAATGTTCTTTCTTTTGCTTAACTGAGAATTCAATTATAGGAGTTGTTTGTGAACTGGATTAACCTGGGAATGACATTGATTCATCCTTGAAATTATTTGCTCTCAATTTTTCTTGACTGTTATTTACTGATAAGGTAAAAACCTGAGAATGGTCTCTTTGAGCTATTGTCACTGTAAACTAAGATGGAACTGAAATATTGTGTGTGTAAACCTGGGAATGGTTTCCTTTTTCTGTTAATACTTGAAACTGAATTTCTTCTCCACTGCACATTGATTAACTTCTCTAGTAGACTGATGGGGGTTCCTGTTTGGGACTGTCCCTTAAATATTTCCTTCATTGCTTTCATGTGTTGTGTTAACCTGGGAATTAGTCCCTGTTATTCCAGTTTTCTGAACAGTACACACACCTCACCAGACCACAGTTTACTCCCAGATTTTAGTCCTCACTCACTCTCTAATCTATCACAATATTCATGAGGCACACACACCCCTTTGTGTTGATTCACGCACAAGCCTATTGCTAGACACACACTTGCACATAGTTCTCATGTGTTTTCCACCCTCACTTTCCTTCCACACATATTCATTAGTTCACCATGTGTTTCCTTCACTTCTTGTGTGTAGATAAAATGTGCCTTGTGATGTTTTAGTCCTATACATATATATTAGTTAGATATATAATGTGTGATATGTGTATATATATATATTGGGTATATATGGTGTCTTGATATGTGGGGTGGTGATATGTGTCATAGAGTATGGAATACCCTAGGACTAAGGTATTGTATATTGTTATGGTGAATTGTAGATTTTAGCATGATTTTGCCTATTAGTCATAGTATAACCTAGAGTAGACTGTTAGAACCTAGAATAGTGGGTTAGACCTAGATTAGGCTATTTGACTAGGTTTGACTTTAGGGTTGACCAGAGTTGACCAAGAGTTGACTTTGGTCTAGATTGACCTAGTTTCATGTAGAATGCATTAAATTGCATTGTATTATCATGGTAGACTCATAGTGACTCGTACTGTTCTATAGGAGACAGACACCACTCCTCGGACAGTCTATATTCTCTCAGATTCATCGGTTACAGGCGAGTACATTCTCTGATCATTTCATATCCTGCATTAGGAGTATATTTCCTGCTTTAGATTACTATACATGATGCTGACACGTCGAAAACACGAATTAGTACTATATGGATCTTGTTCTGCGATGTTATCCCCTTAGCAGATACATCGGGTATTCGTGTTCGTGTACTTTATCATGAGCATCGTGTACTCCTTGTGTTCATGCTTTTCGTGTACAAATCGTATGAAATCGTGTATACTCATGTGCTCACATGATCTCGTGTGCGACTATACTTCGTGTGCAATAACATATCATAGCTGGATTCTTGTGTATTGATTGGGGCGGGGGAGTAGAAGTGGTTATGTAATCAATCCAGTAGATTACTCGTGTACAACCTCTGTATATTACTCGTGTACAACATCGTGCCGTTTACATAACCATCTTGTGCTCTGAATCACTAGACACTGCTAGTTCTCTATATACTGTAGTTATTTATTTACAGTCTTTCCTGTTTACCATATTTCTTCAGTTTCTTGCATTTTACTCTATAAGCATGATTATATATCCTGACCTTCTATGACTTGTTGAGATGTACTGTGCTCGCTCCTGTCCTGACTGGACCTGTTGAAATATTACAGAGGACGAGGCTGAGGCGTTCTGCC
Source organism: Iris pallida (assembly GCA_029216955.1). NCBI lineage: Eukaryota > Viridiplantae > Streptophyta > Magnoliopsida > Asparagales > Iridaceae > Iris > Iris pallida. The sequence goes on along the minus strand of JANAVB010012200.1, from coordinate 258,414 downwards.
CTACTTACTACGGTGCTACACTAGACGAGTGCCTGGACTTGGACCAGCAGCAGAAGCCACTAGCTGTAGATGACACTCCTTTAGACTAGGACTATCTTTCTATTCTGGATTACTGTATTAGACTTGAGATATTCTGGGATGTACTAGTTTAGACACTTAGAATTCTGGATTGTATCTCTGTGTTTCTCTGTTCTGGATATTATTTTATTTTTTATTATCAATCTATCATAACTGTTCTACCTTAGCTGTGTTTGAGTTTATATTCTGTTATGTCACTCCTATCCGGGGAGTACAACTGTTTTACCTTCAATTGTTAGTTGTTGTGACCTAGGACAGCGTTCTACCGCCGACACTGCGGCGTAGGCTAGACGTACCCACGTCTCGTGCCCTTACTCTAGGGTACGGGTCGTGACACGTTTTTAGTGGTGGCCCACACAGGTCCAGGATATAAGTGTAGTGGTATTCGAACTAGAATATCGCTGTAGCCTGCAGTAGAAATTAGCATATATTTTTTGAAGGTACTTAATCACACTAGGAAAACTCCTTATCAGATTCCGTACATCTATTTTGCTGCTTATTGTCTTCCTTAGAATTTTAAACTGTCCACCTTTGATTATTCGACTCATTCTCAGTAATTGCTTCTTGTTTGATCTGTGTCTCCAGGATGGTTGAGACGCGATCGCATCGCCCCGTGACGGGAGAGGTTGGAGAGGGGTCTGCCACCTCTCGTGTCCAGCAGCCAGCTCCCGGTGCCACAGGGCTAGTGCAGCCCTCAGGAGTGGGAGTTTCTACCACTTTTGGAGGAGCACCTCCAGCAGTCGAAAGGCCAGTTGTGATTCCAGAGATCCTTCCCACGCAGCAGCCTCCGCCTGCGGGGATGGTAGATGCTGCCCATCTTTTCTCCTTCGTGGAGAGGATTCTGGAGTCCTCGCACCAGCGGAGTCAGAGGTAGACTGCAGATTTCAGGTAGGGGATTGATGAGGCGCACCAGCTGGTACGCAAGACAGTTGAGATGGTGACAGGTCAGAGGACTCAGCAGCAGCCCCGTCGGAGGAAGAAGGATATTCAGGACTTCCAAAAGATGTACCCTCGGGAGTTCTTGGGCACGGAGGGCATTCACTATGCCGATGACTGGATTGAGCACATAGAGAAGATCTTCCGACTGGCGGAGATACCAGTTCGACTTCATATTGAGGCAGCGGGCAGCCAGATGCAGGATTTGGCCCGTGCATGGTACCAGACTGATCCCAGAGTAGGAGTGGAGGGCCAGACTTGGGCCCAGTTCAAGGAGCTATTCAAGGAGCAGTTCTTCCCCGATGTAGCCTTGGGTGGGATCGAGGCGCAGTTCGAGGCTCTGGTTCAGGGGAACCAGACGGTAGCTGAGTATGCCGGGGAGTTCTGCCGACTGGCCCGGTTTATTGATGATCTGACGGAGAAGACCAAGGCGAGGAAGTTTTGCCGAGGTTTGACTAGGAAGATTCGGTCGCTTACCAAGAGCGACCGGAATGCTACTTTTGCTGAGATTTATTCTGGAGCCATAGCGGCAGAGGACGACCTGGGACTGAGGCAGAAGAGAGGTCGCAATTTTCAGTCAGGCAGTAGCAGTCAGGGACAGGCCAAGAGGCCTCATTTCCAGCAGCAGTTTCAGCATCAGAGGCCAGTGCAGCAGTTTCAGCAGCAGGGCCGTGCACCTTTCTAGCAGGTGCAGCACCAACATAAGAGGGGACAGCAGGCACCCAGGCAGTAGGCTATTAGTTACACTTTTTGCAAGAAGCCTGGGCACAAGTGGGACGAGTGCAGGAAGAGACTCGACAGATACTTGATGTGTGGATCAGCAGACCATCAGATGCGAGAGTGTCCAGTTGCGTCGGTGCGTCCGGTACCAGGAGGAGCTGGGGCAGCCAAGGCTCCAGCAGGCCAGCAGAGGGGACCAGCCCTCCAGACCCAGTAACAGAGGTTCCAGCAGCACCAGCAGTAGGCACGGGGTGGACAGCAGGGGCGAGCTTTCGCCATGGCAGCTGAGGATGCTGAGGTCATCGGAGAGCTGATAGCAGGTTCGGTTCTTCTCGACTCCCTTCCAGCGTTTGCACTCTTTGATTCCGGGGCTTCCCACAGCTTTGTGTCTATATCATATGCTATTAGACACAGTTTGATTTCGGAACCATTGCCTAGGACCTACAAGATCACGACCGGAGGTGGGGTCATCCTCGTGAGTGATGCTTGCAGAGGGCGGAGTGTCATTTTGGGAGACCGAGAGTTGGGGGTGAGTCTACTAGTCATGCCATTACCGAACTATAACATTGTATTAGGTATGGACTGGCTGAGTAGACACCACGCCCGCATTGATTGCCGTAGGGATAGAGTTTTGATCGGGGCTCCAGGAGAGCCAGAGTTTGAGTACACCCGACGGCAGGCAGAGCAGGACGACGGAGTCTTCTGTGGAGCATCAGTCGAGGAGCAGGTGGCTCCGTATCCCTTGATCGCAGAGTTTATGGACGTATTTCCAGAGGAGTTGCCAGGGCTTCTACCGGACAGAGATATAGAGTTCTCGATAGACTTGGTTCCCGGCACGGAACCGATCTTCCAGCATGTCTATCGAGTGAACAACAGCGAGTTAGTGGAGCTGAAGAAGCAGGTGGATGAGCTGCAGGACAAGGGCTTCATTCGCTCGAGTTCTTCACGTTGGGGTGCACCGGTGCTCTTTGTACCGAAGAACGATGGGTCGGTACGTATGTGTATCGACTACAGGACACTTAACAACTTGACAATCAAGAACAGATACCCACTGCCGCGGATCGATGATCTGTTTGATCAGTTGAGCGGAGCTCGGGTGTTCTCAAAGGTTGATTTGAGGTCGGGTTATCACCAGGTGAAGGTTAAGAGGGAGGATATCCCTAAGACCGCTTTCAGGATGCGGTACGGGCAGTTTGAGTTCTTGGTTATGCCGTTTGGGCTAACCAATGCACCAGCAGTGTTTATGAATATAATGAACAAGGTGTTCCACTAGTACTTGGACAAGTTCGTGGTGGTGATCATTGATGATATCTTGATATATTCCAAGACAAAGGAGGAGCACGAGGAGCATCTGCGGATAGTGCTAGAGACTCTCAAGCGGGAGCAGCTTTATGGAAAATTCTCCAAGTGTGAGTCTTTCTTGGACCAGGTGGACTTCTTGGGGCATGTGGTGACTAGAGATGGTATCTCAGTTGACCCCAAAAAGATTGTAGCAGTTGAGGCTTGGGCAGCACCGACTTCAGTAGCAGAGATCAGGAGTTTCCTGGGGCTGGCAGGGTACTATCGGAGATTTGTGCAGGATTTCTCCCAGGTTGTAGAGCCGTTGACACGGTTGACCCGGAAGGATACTGAGTATGTTTGGTCAGAGAGTGTCAGGCAGCTTTTGATGAGTTGAAGAAGCGGCTTACGACAGCTCCGATTCTGACATTGCCTTCAGGATCGGGTGGATTCACTATTTATAGTGATGCTTCAGGGAAGGGGCTGGGTTGCGTCTTACAGCAGCATGGGCAGGTGATTGCCTATGCTTCCAGACAATTACGTCCCCATGAGAAGAACTACCCTACCCATGACCTGGAGCTGGCGGCAGTGATCTTTACTTTGAAGTTATGGAAGCACTATCTGTATGGCGAGAGGGTGGAGATCTTCACAGACCACAAGAGCTTGAAGTATGTGTTCACCCAGAAGGAGTTGAACATGAGACAGCACAAGTGGCTTGAGCTGATGAAGGACTTTGATATCGCACTCCAGTATCACCCGGGGAAGGCCAACGTGGTTGCCGATGCCTTGAGTAGGTATCCGACAGCCATGTGTTTGACTATGGATCGGCACCTGCTTGCAGATTTGGAGAGCCTTGGGATAAAGGTGATTGTGTCCGGAGTACAGATGCAGTTATGGGGCCTTCAGATACAGTCGGACTTGATGGACAGGATCAAGGCGACACAGTTTGATGATGTGGCTCTGCGGTGTATCCGAGAGCAGATCAGTATGGAAGTGGAGGATACTGAGTTCTCACTTGCAGAGGATGGTGCCCTGAGGCACGGTGCCAGGTTATGTGTGCCCAGCGGGGAGCTCAGAGAGCAGATTATGCAGGAGGCTCACAGATCGCAGTACTCTATACATCCTGGTACCAACAAGATGTACCGGGATCTGCGAGAGCAAGTCTGGTGGTACGGGATGAAGAGGGAGGTGTCCAACTTCATAGCTAGATGCTTGATCTGTCAGCAGGTCAAGGCTGAGAGGCAGAGGCCTGGAGGATTATTGCAGCCGCTGCCCATTCCAGAGTGGAAGTGAGAGCATATTACCATGGACTTTGTATCAGGATTATCCCGTACACCAGGAGGGAAAGACGCGATTTGGGTCATCGTTGACAGGTTGACCAAATCGGCCCACTTCTTGCCATTCAAGGTGGGTACGTCTACAGAGAGGCTGGCGGAGTTGTATATAAGATAGATAGTCAGGATTCACGGAGTTTCCGTCAGTATAGTCTCAGATCGGGATAGTCGCTTTACTTCCTATTTCTGGAGGAGTCTGCAGACTAGCTTGGACACTCAGCTCAAGTTTAGTACCGCATACCACCCCCAGACGGACGGACAGTCAGAGAGGACTATTCAGACCCTTAAGGATATGCTGCGGACATGCGTCCTGGATTTTGGAGGTTCCTGGGAGGATCACCTGCATTTGGTAGAGTTTGCTTGCAACAACAATTTTTAGGCCAGTATTGAGATGTCACCGTTTGAGGCTCTATACGGGCGTAGGTGTCATACACCCTTATCTTGGGATGATGTTGGAGAGCGAGCTTTACTGGGACCAGAGATGGTTGTTGACGCAGCCGAGAAGGTGAAGCTCATCAGGGACAGACTTCGCGTGGCACAGGACAGACATCGGCACTGGGCCGATAGCCACCGGAGGCCGCTGGAGTTTGAGGTACAGATTTAGAGTAGGATTAGAATTAGGTTGTATTTATTTTTGTTTGATTGATCGTGTTTGATTTTAGTAACTTGAGACTTTGCTTGTGATTAGGTTGGAGACATGGTTTTTCTGCGGATATCTCCGACTCGTGGTACGATACATTTTGGTAGAGGTGGGAAGCTTAGCCCGTGCTTCATCGGCCCTTTCGTTATCAGCGGGAGAGTCGGTGACGTGGCGTACAGGCTAGACTTGCCACCTGCACTAGTGGGCGTCCACAACATATTTCACGTATCACAGCTGAGACGGTACGTGGCTGACCCTAGCCATGTGCTCGATCACTCGGAGATAGAGGTTGGACCTACTCTCAGTTATCCAGAGCAGCCTGTGGAGATTCTGGATCGCCAAGAGAAGGTATTGAGGAACTAGGTGATACCCTTGGTACGCGTCGCATGGAGGCATCATTTTCCAGGAGAGTCTACCTGGGAGCGGGAGGATGAGATGCGCGAGTGGTACCCTTATCTTTTTGGACCTTGAGGTATACTTTTCTATCCTTCTTAGCAGTTAGTTTCGCCTTTTAATTTCGAGGACAAAATTATTTTAAGGGGGTAGATTTGTTACTGCCACTTTTCTAGCTTGAGGGTATTTTGGTTATTTTCAAAATTTTGGAATTATTTTGGGATTATTATTATTAATTATAATTAATGTGATTTTTAGTATAATTGATTTGTGCTAGTTTTAGATTTTGACTCATGTTGACTAGGAGACTGTCCTATTGGCTAACCTAGGTCAAGACATCCAGGTTAGGTTAAGAAACCCTAGTGTGACCTAAGTTAGTCATTTCAAGTTCATTAGAATTGGTTTGGGGCAATTTGGAATTAGTTTGGTCTAAGAATGGCTTGTGAAGTCACAAGTCATAATCATGACTTAAACCAATTAGGACTCAACCAACTAGGCAAAACCCTAGTCCTAGGGCCCTATGGCCGGCCAAGAGACAGCCCTCCCCTCTATAAATACTCTCCTAGAATTTAGGGCTAGCCTTTTTGTTAGGGTTTATCAAAAGTCGGAGGAAGAGGTTAGTTCCATCTTCAAAAATTCTTATTAAATCCAAATTAAATCCTTTTTCCCTCTAGTAAATTGCAACAGGACCTAAATACCATGTTCTTGCTGTTTGTATCAAGTGTTGACAGGAAAGGAACAATTTGGAGAGCTTTTGGTGGTTTGAAGGATCCTTCTCTTTGGAGCTTTTTGGGGGTTTGAACACCTATAGGTATAATCCTATTTAATGCCTTTAAATTCTGTCAAAAATCATTTTAGGGAAGCCCTAGCCCTCACCTAACAGTAGGATAGGCTAACCCTAAGTTTTGGACCCATTTCGTGTCCGTATCGGACACGTATCGGCGAGTAGTCTAGGTGTTCGACGAAATGTCTCAAAGGACATTTCGTTCGAGATTTTCGATTCTAAATGAAGAGAAAATTAGCCCTAGGTGTCGTCTAAGGTTTTCCAGTGTCGTGTGGTGTTTTGTGTGTCGTGTCGAGTCGTGGGGACACGGGAACACACGAGTCGGGGGCGTGCGCGCGGCACTGTAGCTCCCCTGCTACTCGGGGGCTACTGCACGCTGGACACGCAACGTCGACACGAGATTTTTGGTATAGGGATAGGGGCACTAACTGACACAAGGCTCGCAAAGTTTCACGAGTCCTCGTGTCGTGTCGGATACGTTATTTTGTGTGCACGGGGCAAACACTGTTGTACGTGTGTTCTGGATTGTGTTCTGTTGTTTAAATCGATTTTTAAATGTTTTAAATTATGTTTAAATGATTAAATAGATCTTAATTATCATGTTAAACCCCTGTTACTCCATGTTGCTTAATTGTTTGGGTTTTAGATTGTGTTTTGGTTCGAATTGTTGTAGACAGTGTAAATTTCTGATACGTATGATACTGGTTTCCCAGTTTTCCAAAACAGTGTAATCTTCCTTTTTCTGTTATGATTTTCAATTAAAATTGAACCCACATATCATGTTACATGTTAGCTAAGTGTGTGGCATGGAAGTTTGGCTTGGGGAGGAGTAGATGGGATTTTGTTATTTAAGTTGAGTTGGGTTCAACTGATATGAACCACTGTTTTGATCCCAGTTCCTTATTTGAACTGTTGATCCAATTACCTGAAACCTGGGATATGAGTTGGATTAGTATTGAGTTAACTGAAAGCTAAATTAATTCCTTGTGTTATGTTCCCTCAATTGATAATTTTTTCCCATGTTACATTCCTTATTAGCTAAGTTGTTCTTCACTGTTAATTGATAACTGGAAATTGAGTTGGGTTTTATTGTATAACCTATGATTCAATGTTTAGCTAAGATGAGAGTGGTTCTCAGTTTTCATTCCTGGAAATGATTCCTTACATTACATGTAGGAATAACCTGAGAATAGTTATCTATAATGTTTAGTTTGTAAACTGATTTTCCTTTCATTATTCAATGTTCTTTCTTTTGCTTAACTGAGAATTCAATTATAGGAGTTGTTTGTGAACTGGTTTAACCTGGGAATGACATTGATTCATCCTTGAAATTATTTGCTCTCAGTTTTTCTTGACTGTTATTTACTGATAAGGTAAAAACCTGACAATGGTCTCTTTGAGCTATTGTCACTGTAAACTAAGATGGAACTGAAATATTGTGTGTGTAAACCTGGGAATGGTTTCCTTTTTCTGTTAATACTTGAAACTGAATTTCTTCTCTACTGCACATTGATTAACTTCTCTAGTAGACTGATGGGGGTTCCTGTTTGGGACTGGCCGTTAAATATTTCCTTCATTGCTTTCCTGTGTTGTGTTAACCTGGGAATTAGTCCCTGTTATTCCAGTTTTCTGAACAGTACACACACCTCACCACACCACAGTTTACTCCCAGATTTTAGTCCTCACTCACTCTCTAATCTATCACAATATTCATGAGGCACACACACACCTTTGTGTTGATTCACGCACAAGCCTATTGCTAGACACACACTTGCACATAGTTCTCATGTGTTTTCCACCCTCACTTCCCTTCCACACATATTCATTAGTTCACCATGTGTTCCTTTCACTTCTTGTGTGTAGATAAAATGTGCCTTGTGATGTTTTAGTCCTATACATATATATTAGTTAGATATATAATGTGTGATATGTGTATATATATATTGGGTATATATGGTGTCTTGATATGTGGGGTGGTGATATGTGTCGTAGAGTATGGAATACCCTAGGACTAAGGTATTGTATATTGTTATGGTGAATTGTAGATTTTAGCATGATTTTGCCTATTAGTCATAGTATAACCTAGAGTAGACTGTTAGAAGCTAGAATAGTGGGTTAGACCTAGATTAGGCTATTTGACTAGGTTTGACTTTAGGGTTGACCAGAGTTGACCAATAGTTGACTTTGGTCTAGATTGACCTAGTTTCATATAGAATGCATTAAATTGTATTGTATTATCATTGTAGACTCATAGTGACTCGTACTGTTCTATAGGAGACAGACACCACTCCTCGGACAGTCTATATTCTCTCAGAGTCACCGGTTACAGGCGAGTACATTCTCTGATCATTTCATATCCTGCATTAGGAGTATATTTCCTGCTTTAGATTACTATACATGATGCTGACACGTCGGAAACACGGATTAGTACTATATGGATCTTGTTCTGCGATGTTATCCCCTTAGCGGATACATCGGGTATTCGTGTTCGTGTACTTTATCATGAGCATCGTGTACTCCTTGTGTTCGTGCTTTTCGTGTACAAATCGTGTGAAATCGTGTATACTCATGTGCTCACATGATCTCGTGTGTGACTATACTTTGTGTGCAATAACATATCATAGCTGGATCCTTGTGTATTGATTGGGGCGGAAGAGTAGAAGTGGTTATGTAATCAATCCAGTAGATTACTCGTGTACCTCTGTAGATTACTCGTGTACAACGTCGTACCGTTTACTTAACCATCTTGTGCTCTGAATCACTAGACACTGCTAGTTCTCTATATACTGTAGCTATTTATTTACAGTCTTTCCTGTTTACCATATTTCTTCAGTTTCTTGCATTTTACTCTATAAGCATGATTATATATCCTGACCTGCTATGACTTGTTGAGATGTACTGTGCTCGCTCCTGTCCTGACTGGACCTGTTGAAATATTACAGAGGACGAGGCTGAGGCGTTCTGCCCTACTTACTACGGTGCTACACTAGACGAGTGCCTGGACTTGGACCAGCAGCAGGAGCCACTAGCTGTAGATGACACTCCTTTAGACTAGGACTGTCTTTCTATTCTGGATTACTGTATTAGACTTGAGATATTCCGGGATGTACTAGTTTAGACACTTAGAATTCTGGATTGTATCTCTGTGTTTCTATGTTCTGGATATTATTTTATTTTTCATTATCAATCTATCTTACCTGTTCTACCTTAGCTGTGTTTGAGTTTATATTCTGTTATGTCACTCCCATCCAGGGAGTATAACTGTTTTACCTTTAATTATTAGTTTTTGTGACCTAGGACAGCGTTCTACCGCCGACACTGCGGCGTAGGCTGGACGTACCCACGTCTCGTGCCCTTACTCTAGGGTGCGGGTCGTGACAAGTTGTTAGAGTTTTTATATTGAAATTACACACACACAAAAATAGCCGCCAATGGTTCTCCATTTTTATCCTATGTGGCAACAAACGAAAGGATCACTTTAATGTTGTGGGGTCCAATATTAATTGGTATGAGAGATGGAGAGTTTCTACAAGAGTTTCTACATGTAGAAACCCTCATAAAAACTCTTCATCCAACATTAATGACACCTAGGTAAGAAATTGGGATAGAAATCTCCATTAGGAGTTTTTTTCCTATTTCTACCATTGAAATAGGGGAGATAGAAACCCTCATTGTAGATGGCCCTAGAAACATGTACTATCCAACGAATTGCTTTTTTAAAATAGAGATTGATTTTTTTTAAAAACAAAGATAGATTTGTTTTTATATTTAAAATATAGATTAGATTTGTTAAAAAAAACAAATCTAAAAAACAATCTATTTTTCAAAACAAATCTATTCAAGAATATTAATTTTAATTTTAATGCTAATATTAATATTAATATTAATATTAATTTTTAAATGTTAATTTTAATTTTAATGTTAATTTTAATGTTAATTTTAGAATTAATGTTAATTTTAATTTTAGTGTTAATTTTAATTTATTTTTAACATTAAAAATTTAAATTAATACTAAAATTGACACAAACAACTACAACTGACACTCGTCTATCAGAGTATCGATCTTTACGGTTGACGACGATCGTCTGAACTTAGGCTTGCTACACCAAGAATCTTCGTGGAATGGAGTCAACAGCTTCTCTGGGGCATTAGATCGAACACTCGGTGCACGGATGGAAGCAGAAAACCCAAACGAGGGAGAGTCAATCAATGATCGAAGCAAAAATAGATGAATTGAAAAACTTGACGAGAGAAAAGGAGAGCTTACCAATCGATGTTCGGTGGAGGAACATCCGAGGTCAGGGAATCAATCGGCCCCGCATTCGTCTGTATTGGGTGCCGCAATGAAGAAGATGACCAAAGATAAGTTTGACCCGATGCCAAGCAGAAGAGATTGCCGAAGAGATGTCGCTCAGCCGGATGAGAGAGCGCTGAGCCACCACGAGTTGGCAGATCACTGGAGACAACAGCGCCACCGAGGAATAGTATCGAGATGTTGTTGGAAGGATGATGACTGTCGTCCTTGTACAAGCAAACGATCTATTCCGTCGATCGTTCGGACTCGCCTCCGCCGAAGAAGTAGTGTCGACCGGAGGAGAGATGGACACGACAATGCTGTCGCTCAATCCTCAGCAGCAGCGCCCTCAGCAGCAGCGCTCACCATGGCCACGATAATTGGTAGTTATGAAGTAGTAGCATGGTTAATTAATCAATTCATGATTAATAATTAATCAAGTCATGACCAATTAATTCTAGAACCTTCCCCCTAGCCTTCTCCCAAACTTACTAACCATGCCACTACTTCATAACTACCAATTATGACATACCCTATCTAATTACTAAAACGTCATAAACATTCCAAAATAGAAAAATATCAAAACTAGTATTTAAAATAATCTCAAACTAAAACTTATAATTAAAACTTATAAAAAAAATTATAAATAGGATTTTCTGAAAAGGTGGTTACAAGATTTTTTTTTGATCCGTATTGAGGTTAGCTTCGATAATCTATAATTTATTTTAAAAAAATTATAATATTTTTTGTACATTTATTTGAGTGTCAGTTGTCCAAAAATTAACTCGTTATACTGTTTTGAGTGCCTGTTGTCCAAAAATTAACATGTCGTACTGTTTTCGAGATTTTGGGAGATCCCGAACTCGGTTTTGTGATTTTTTGATGTTTTGGAAAGCTGACACAAAGATCTACATCGTACAATTTTTTTAGAAATTTTAATTTTAATTTTGAATTTATTTTGGACCCATATAAATATTTTGTTATTACCTAGTATATATATATATATATATATATATATATATATATATATATATATATATATATATATATATATATAATTTTGGGTATTGATTTCTAAGTAAAATATAGATATTTTCTAAAGGGTTTTGACTAAAAGGCTTTCATATATAAGTTAAATAAAAATAATATGTTTATATAAGATGTCTATATGTATATTTTAGATGGACTTTGTATATTAATTTTCAAAATAATTTTTTTTACCAAATATATATGTTTTAAGTAGGGCATTGAACCCATTTGGACTTCTATATTGTTCTTAATAAATTCCTATATAAGGTTTATAAATAATACTAAATATTTTATAATTATTTTTCTAAATAAAAATAATTTTTTTTAAGAAATGCATTTTCCTAAATCTTAGGATTAGATTATTCTTGATCATGATTAATCAAATATTTCATATTTTCATTGCGATCTCGGACTTCTTTATATCAACCCTGACTACTTAGACTATTCTGGACATTTTTCGATCAACACATCATTACCAGGCAAGTATACATTGCCATGACTTTCTGATTTTGTACATTTATTCAGCATGTTACATTTATGCTATTTATTTAGTTCTTATATTTATTTATGCAAAATGAGTTAAGGGACTGTCATATATTTGTGCAGCATACAATGGCCATGACACATGTATGCCACGAGTCACAATTTGTATATAGATTCGGACTTGCGTATCGACTGACCATCGGTGCCTAGGCGATAACTGCCAATAGATATATAGTACTAGAAGACTTGGTGGTTATTAGGGATAAATGGTGTCGTGGAGATGACTCATGTTTGTGTATTGTGGAGACGATATCATGGGGAGGGTGGGGACAACTATTACCATAGGGGCTACTATTTATTTTTACACATGCACACACATTCACATACACTTATGGGCCGATAGTGACTCAAATTAGCGCTACTTATTGCCACTCTTTCTATGTTTTTGGCTGATCTTAAAGCCCTTGCGTGAAACGTTGTCCTCAAAGTGTATTCTCACACAGGCGGTTAGGAGGCCATGTAGTGTTGTATTTACATAATCAGTTATTATTGACCTATTATATGTATCTAGTTACGTCCCTCTAAGGACCTGGTAATCTCTCCAGGTGTATGGTCAAGACATTCTGTAGAAGTATGTGAAGAACTAATAGGCAACTCTAGAGGGGGGTGAATAGAGTTTATGACAATAATGTCCAATTAAAAAATTAAACTCTTTCACTAACAGAAAATAATCAGAGTAAATGCAAAAATAGTAAAGAGCAAGAAAGCATACGCAAACACAGCCGATTTTAACCTAGTTTCTCTCGTAGAGGACTAGTCCAGGCCTGAGAAATCTAGCTCAGGATTAAATCCACTATTTGTGAAATAGTAGTTACACCCCATGCATTTTCTTCAGAAGAGCACGTCAACTTCTTACAGAGATCGCAGTGGCGATGCTTGAAATTTTCCAAGCGACTTCTTGAACTCTTGCACAAACTCCTAACTGAAAAGTACTGAGCACTTTGAGGCTTAGGGAGCTTGTGGCTAGTAGATGATAAGGGTATGGCTTGTATAAGGCTTTAGAGAGAAGAGAAGAGAAGATTGGATGAATGAAAATGAAAGAATAATGGCCTATTTATAGGATAATATACAGGCAGAATTCGACCAGAATTCTGGTTGGAACATTCAAAAATTTGGCCGTTGGACAACTTGCATCCAGCCAACCCTAAAAATTAGGGTCCTGAAATTTAGGAGGCAAAGTTCGGCCCGAACTCTATGTGGAGGCAGAGTTCGGCCCGAACTCTGTCTCCAGAGCACAGAATAGGTCCAATGGGCCAATGGGCTATTTGGATGTTTGGTGGGGCTTTTGGTTTGAGGTATAGGTATAGTTTAAGTCTCAAAATGCTCAGCACAGCTCAGTTTACATAAGTCTAGACTCAAACTATGAAGCATTGCAGGTGCGAGCTGTCGTCTGGCTTATACCGAATTCATTTTTCATGTGTCGTATTGAAATATTACAAGTATCATGTTGTCAATTGTATCAATATATGGTTGACTGTGATTTTGTGTCAAAAATCTTCCCCATATTGATAATTGACAAAATGATATTTGTATATTCAATATTCATACCTGGACACACAAAAAAAAATAGTAGCGTAGCTCTCCCGTAATAAGTGCAAAGCTAGCAGTAGCTCCCCCGTAAACATTGTCTGTTGTCCTGATAACAATATTCTTTTTCCAAAGCACAGATACACAAAGCCAAAAAAATGATATGATAATATAATATGAATATATCAAAATATTTCTTCCCCTTTTGTCAGATATCAAACAACCAGAATAAGGAATGATAAGCACACCAAAATGATAAAATGCATAAAACTGAGAAACTGCATAATAAAATGTCTCCAAGAGTCACATAATGAGTTCTACTACAACCAAAGTACAGAAATAAAAACAACCACATTAACTAAAAATGCATAAAGCATAAACTACGATCCTCAGCAGTAGCAGCAAAGAGAGGTCCATATCCATCATCGAGCTCGTGAAGGCCCACCGTCGTCGGATGGATCAGTGAATGAATGACGAGGGTCCACGAAGGCCGCATTCGGATCCAGGTACCGGATAACCCAAGGGTCATCGATACGGTATCTATCGCGAGCAGGGTCCCGCTCCATAGGAATAGGCATAGAAGGATGCCGGGACATAGAGTACCGAATATCGTACAGTGAGTTGCTAATGGCACTCATCTGCAAGGTAGTCCGGTAGTCAAGCTGAGTCTAGTGATCATCCTCTAAGGTGAATCGATTGCGGAACATAGTCTGGAGTGACTCAAGAGTAGTAGTAGGGGGAGGAGGATCCTGTCCAATAGGAGGGGCATCGGGCTCATCGTTAGGGTGCTCAGACACAACAGGTGAGCCAACTGCTGCCTGAAGCCATCGTACCTTAGAGAGGAAGACAGGGGCAGGTAGGAACTGGCACTCATCAAAAGGTACACACGAAAAGCACGAAAGAGCATAGGAAGATAAAGAGCATAAACCAAGGGTCTTGGTTTCTTCCTAGCGTTAATCATCCAGTCCATCATGGTACGTGGAAGATTAAAAGGAACATAAAAATGGAGGTGATACAAAGCAGAGATTTTAAAGTATGTAACTTCATCGGTCGATCCTGCTTTGGGCAGAATCGTGTTAAAGACGATCCGATGAAGTTCATAAAAGTAAGGATTGAGAAACTTGGCGAGAAGCTTACGAGGATGTGTGTTAGGGGTACACAAGTCGTCCTTGAAGCTTTCTAGGGATGACAATCAGGAAATAGAAACTTTCGAGCTTCAACAAGTTTTTCCCATGAGTTTGGCTCCGAGAGTTCAAGGTTTTCGGCCAAGTCAAAATCATCAAAAGAGATATCAATGCCCGCAACTCGTGAAAAGATATGTGTATCATTGTGAGTAAGGTTGCAGTAGAACATTTGTATGGCATTGATATATATAACCGAATTGGTAGTGACAAGTTCATCAAGACAAAGATCATGAAAAGGTGAATCATATTGGGAAAATATAGTAAAATTTATAGGGTGACCCGCATACACCGGACGTGACCAAAAATCAAAAAACCATTCATTGGAAGCATCAAGTGATACGAATATCCGGTCATCATACGTGTTGGGGTCGAGTGGACGAGGTGGGTTAAATAATGGGTCAATGGGTTGTTGATTGGGTTGTTCAACGGGTGGTTCAACACGAGGAGGAGCATTCGAAGAGGATGCACCCTCGGTTCGAAGTCTCTTTCCCCTATTGAACAACTTGGGAGCCATGAAATAATAAAGAAAATTGAGGAATTGTAGATGGAGGGAAGTGTGGAAATATACCTCAATTTGATAATGAAAGATGAAGAAGAATGGTGAGAGAAGCCTTCTTCTTGAGTTTTGAGAAGAATGATGCTCTAGGAAGAAAGAACTAGGGTTAGGGTTTGGAGAAAATTAGTTTGGAGAAGTTTGGAAGGTGACAATGGAGGAGAGAGAAGAGGGGAACCCAGTTTTTAGTGTAAGGGTTCGAATGGTCGGAGCTAATGTGGACCATTGGATCATAATCTGATCAGCGGCTGAGGCTGCTTTCGGTTCTGAAACAGCCAGGCCGAATTCGGCCCAAACTCTGGGTAGGGCAGAGTTAGGCCCGAATTCTGGTTTATGGTACCAGAACAAAAATCAGGCTAAAAAAAGAAATTTGATCAAGTAAGAGAGAATTAAAAAATAAGAGAAAAAATATGATCAATAGAAATGATAATAAGTGGATGCAAGACAGTGAGAAAAACCAAGTAAAAAATGTAACGCTGAATCAAAGTGAAGTTTGAAAGTTTGAATTAAAGCATGTGATAAATAAAAGCAGACCATATAATAAACAAGGAAATATGCTACAATTCAATATATTGAAGCTGCCATAGGGTAGCTGCAGGGGCCGGATCCCAGCTAGCGGTAGTCCTGAGGACTAGTGCACCGTGTCACTTAGGCTTTTATGCCTTGTTGTCAGAAGGACCCTTTCGGCTTGTACCCATAGCAAGTTCAACATAAAGAATTAAGACATAATCGATATTTATGCAGGTTACTTTAATGAATAATAGCTTCATCCAAAATTCCTAGTTCACGACAGAGAAAGTTAAAACGCTCTTCGGATAGAGGTTTGGTATAGAAATCTGCTAGCTGATGATCGGTGTCGATAAATTCTAAGTTAATAGTACCATTTTGCTGATGATCACGCAAAAAGTGGTGACATATTTCAATGTGCTTCGTGCGTGAATGACATATGGGGTTCTTAGTGAGATTTATAGCACTAGTGTTGTCACAAAATATAGGAATGTACATAAAAGATAAATTATAGTCTTCAAGGGTTTGCTTCATCCACAGAATTTGTGCACAACAACGACCAGCTGTAATATATTCAGCTTCTGTTGTGGATAGTGCGGCAGAATTCTGCTTCTTGCTAAACCAAGAGACTAGAGCCTTTCCTAATAAATGACATGTGCCTCTCGTACTTTTACGGTCGACCTTGCATCCGACGAAATCAGCATCAGAGTAACCAATGAGGTCAAATAATGTTGACTTGGGATACCATAGGCCCACTGTAACCGTACCTTTAAGGTATCGAAAGATACGCTTAACAGCAGTCATGTGTGATTCCTTAGGATTAGCTTGATATCTAGCACACAGGCAAACGCTAAACATAATATCAGGGCGACTAGCAGTTAAATAAAGTAGACTGCCTATCATACCTCGAAACTTACGTTGATCCACAGGTTTGTTGTTTTTATCTGGTTCTAGTTTAGTTGTAGTAGCCATTGGAGTGCTGATTGGTTTGACGTTGTCAAGGTCGAATTTCTTCAGCATGTCCTTTGTATACTTTGACGTGTCCTTCTTGAATGTGATGTCGGGCAAGCTTCTAACTAGCTTCTTGGTCGATAGTTTGGTTATAGTATCCATATTGGCATGACCAAGACGCTGGTGCCACAGTAATCTTTCATCCTTGTGAGCATAGAGACATCTTCCTGCACTGTTAGTATCTCTAGATAGATAGAAAATATAAATATTATCCTCTCTTATCCTTTCAAAAACAATGTCTCCTGTTGACCTATCATAAATAAAGCATTTATTTTGTCCAAAGTTAATATCATACCCATGATCAGCAAGATGACTTATGCTGAGCAGGTTATGCTTTAACTCGGTCACTAGGCAGACATCCTTTAATACAGGAGAAGGAGGATGACCAATAGAACCATTACCAATGATATACCCTTTTAGGTTGTTGCCGAAGGATACATACCCTTCCCTCTTCATCGATAGTGATACAAAAAGATTTGAGTCTCCCGTCATATGTCACGAGCATCCACTATCGAGAATCCACGTACTCTTAGTTGAGGAGGGAAGGTCCACCTACTTCAAGAGTAGATGTGACCTTTGGTACCCAAGTTCTTGAGGGTCCTGAAAAGTTAGTTTTCGGCAACCATGCATATATGTTTCTATCTACTAATCTCCTAACTGTACATTGTGGTGAAATGTGTCCATGTAGTCCACAATAAGTACAAATAGCATTCCTATTTATGTTAGGAGCATGTTGATGATGTCTATATGTAGAGTGGTATGGCGTAGCATGGTGACGATGTCTATATGTAGAGTGATGTGGAGTGTGATGATAATGTCTATATGTAGCATGGTAAGAGTGGTGTGGAACATGATGATGATTATATCCGTAAGCAGTATGATGGTGATTTTGTTTATGTGCAACATAGTGATGATTGTATCTATATGTAGCATGGTGATTTTGTGTCATATGAGAATTATTTCTACGTGCATGTGGTTTGTGCGCTTTATGAAAGTGGGTGTACATATAAGCATGATTACGTGCTGCAGGTGGATGACGTGGTTGACTAGTATGAGTAGTGTCATGCTTTGTGTGTATCTCATGTGATTGGGTTTGAGGTTGAGCAACCTGTTTTCCCAATCTAGTCTATAATTTCTTAGAGACAGCATGCAGTTCATTAATCTTAGTATTCAAACCATAAATCTTAGTGATAGAGATCTTGTGTCTATTCTTTTCTTCAGCGATCTCAGTATTGAGTGCTGTGATCTCTTGTGTTTGCTTTTCTATACGTTCTTCGGCATCATGTAGGCTTAATTTAAGCTTAGACACCTCATTTGTGACTTTCGTGGGTGAAGTGTCTCTACTATTATCAAGCAATGAAGAGAGTCTTTGAATCTCAACTTTATAACTTTTGATCTTTTCCTTGGCGTGTTTATATTTACCAATGACTTTCTTATGGTCATTGAGAAAATCATTGAATGCATCGCCAAGTTCATCAAACGTGAAATCATCGAGAGTTTCGCTAGTTACCTTGTCGGATGTAGCCATTAGGCAAACATTGGCGGTGTCTTGAGGAGAGTCCTTTTCTTCTTCGGAGTCACTAGCTTCGCTTTCATGCCAAATGCTTGTGTTGGCATATTTCTTTGAGGAAGCTTTCTTGTATGGTTTCTCATATCGGTTGCTCTTCTTTGTGAATGGACAGTCTTTTCGGACGTGTCCAGTCTTCTTGCAACCGTAGCATGTTGGCTTTTCTTCGTCATCTTCTTGTGGTTCCTTCTTTTTTCGATTAAAGCAAAAGAATTTCTTGAAGTTACGGACAAGGAGAGCTTGATCTTCACCTTCCGAGTTGTCGTCATCCGTCTCTTCAGGATCAGCCCTTCGTCGGTGAGCTTTAAGGGCAATCTCCTTTGCCTTAGGAGCATGCTCTTCGAAGTCTTTGAGGTCAAGCTCGTGAGTCATCAGCTTTCCCATCAAAGTCTCCATGGACATAGTCGTGAGATCATTTCCTTCTATGATGGCTGTCACCTTAGGGTTCCAAATTTTTGGTAGCCCCCCAAGTATCTTGCGGATCTTCTCGTGATTTGTATATTGTTTGCCGAGAGAAGACAAGGGGTTGATGATGTCGAAGAATTTTGTAATCATTTGTGTGATCGTCTCATTTAGCTTCATCTTGAAAGCCTCATATTCTTGAGTGAGACGACTTATTTTTGACTCCTTCACTTGAGTGGTTCCTTCATGCGTCACTTCTAGAAGTCTCCATACTTCGTGAGAGGTGGTGCATGTTGAGACCCTATTGAACTCATTCTTGTCTATTGCACAAAATAAAGCATTAATAGCTCTTGCGTCTAGACTCGCCTGTTTCTTCTCCTCGTCAGAATATTTGTCATGAGTTTTCTCAACGAGGTCACCATTGACAACTATCCTGGCGGGCTTTTTGTAACCATCGGTGACAATGGTCCACAGGTCGAAGTCTAGCGACTTGAGATAAAAACTCATCCTTGTTTTCCAATAGATGTAGTTAGTTCCATCAAATAGGGGAGGCCTATGAGTGGACTGCCCTTCACCGTGATTGAAAATCATGGATTGTGTGGTTGCCATGGATCAGCTCTAGGATGTTAGTCCTTGTTGAGAGAACAGAGCTCTGATACCAATTGAAGAACCAATAGGCAACTCTAGAGGGGGAGGGTGAATAGAGTTTATGACAATAATGTCCAATTAAAAAATTAAACTCTTTCACCAACAGAAAATAATCAGAGTAAATGCAGAAATAGTAAAGTACAAGAAAGCATACGCAAACACAGCCGACTTTAACCTGGTTTCCCTCGTGGAGGACTAGTCCAGGCCTGAGAACTCTAGCTCAGGATTAAATCCACTATTTGTGAAATAGTAGTTACACCCAGTACCTTTTCTTCAGAAGAGCACGTCAACTTCTTACAGAGATCGCAGTGGCGATGCATGGAATTTTTCAAGCGACTTCTTGAACTCTTGCACAAACTCCTAACTGAAAAGTACTGAGCAATTTGAGGCTTAGGGAGCTTGTGGCTAGTAGATGAGAAGGGTATGGCTTGTATAAGGCTTTAGAGAGAAGAGAAGAGAAGAGAAGATTGGATGAATGAAAATGAAAGAATTCATGGCCTATTTATAGGATAATATACAGGCAGAATTCGGCCAGAATTCTGGTTGGAACATTCAAAAATTTGTCCGTTGGACAACTTGCATCTAGCCAACCCTAAAAATTAGGGTCCTGGAATTTAGGAGGCAGAGTTCGGCCCGAACTCTGTGTGGAGGCAGAGTTCGGCCCAAACTCTGTGTGGAGGTAAAGTTCGGCCCGAACTCTGTCTCAGAGCACAGAATAGGTCCAATGGGCCAATGGGCTATTTGGATGTCTGGTGGGGCTTTTGGTTTGAGGTATAGGTATAGTTTAAGTCTCAAAATGCTCAGCATAGTTCAGTTTACATAAGTCTAGACTCAAATAAAGTGTAAAATACAAACTCAAACTATGAAGCATTGCAGGTGCGAGCTGTCGTCTGGCTTGTACCGAATTCAGTCTTCATGTGTCGTATTGAAATATTACAAGTATCATGTTGTCAATTGTATCAATATATGGTTGACTGTGATTTTGTGTCAACAATATGGGCCAAGACCAGATTCTTCTTTTCGATGACCTTTGTTTCTTCAGCGGGTAGGTTATTTGGTTATTTACGTATTTCTCTATTTGTTGTTCGGTAGTGGACTTGTCTTCATCCAGCTATCATATTCTTTAAACACTCATATATCGATTCAGCTAATTTATTTGATTGTGATTTCTTTTATTCCTGTTGATAAGATATAGTATGCCTATGACTATGTTGTGTTGAAACTACATTTTCAGCTTATGTTTGTGCACTTGGTATCAATACATTGGAGTAGCCTACGTACTTATATGGCTGGCATGTTACATATTCATAGTCCTATGTATATTTGGACTGGAGCATTATATATTTTTGTGGTGGCTCATGCAGATCGAAAAAAATAATGTTTCGGTTACGTTACTGTATCGAGCAAGCCTGCATATAGGACTAGAATTTAGCATCTCATCCACATGCTTGATCAACTTCCTTGATTCTATTTTTGAACTCTCATTTGACCGATTTACTTACATCTTGCTTGATCTATTTCTAATGTAAATCTTATTTCTCATGCTTAATAAAGGTTGGAAAGATGACTGGCACTAGTATATGTCCTATATGTCAATTACATTATTAGATGGATTACCTTGGCAATTAAGAGTGTATTAGAGGGTACATTGAGTCGAGGATCAACGAACACTATTGAATGACTTAGAGAAAATTCTTCAAAAAGATGCGATCTTGTGTAAAGAATTGATAAATTCTAAGTTGGGTAGTAGTTGTGTTGCCAAGAGTCTAAAATGTACTTAGAAGTTTATTCTCATATTGATGGTGGAATTATTAGATGGTATTATATATATATATATATATATATATATATATATATATATATATATATATATATATATATATATATATATATATATATGTATATAAAAAAAAATATGTATATGTATATATATATATATATATATATATATATATATATATATATATATATATATATAGATATATATATATATATATATATATATATATATATATATATATATATATATATATATATATATATATATATATATATATATATATATATATATATATATAATATATATATATTATATATATAAATATATATATATAATATTTTTTTATAAAAATATATATATATATATATATATATATATATATATATATATATATATATATATATATATATATATATATATATATATATATATATATATATGAAATATATGTATATGTATATATATATATATATATATATATATATATATATATATATATATATATATATATATATATATATATATATATATATATATATATGAAAAAAATATGTAAAAAATATATATATGAAAAAATATATGAATATATATATATATATATATATATATATATATATATATATATATATATATGTAAAAAATATATATATGAAAAATATATGAATATATATATATATATATCTATATATATATATATATATATATATATATATATATGAGCTCGTCCGGGAGTTTAACAAAGCGGGGGGGAAGAAAAGTTGCATCAAACTTTATATCAAAAAGGCGTATGACATGGTTAATAGAAACTTCGTATGCCAAATATTGTTGAGTATGGGATTCGAAAATTGGTGGGTGGATAGAACCAGAGAATGCATCTCCACGCCTATATTTTCGATACTGATCAAAGGGCAATCTTGTGAGTCCTTTGGTAGCAACAGAGGTCTACGGTAGGGTGACCCGCTATCCCCTTATCTCTTCACAATAATTATGGAATATTATACTTGCCTGATAGACTTTACCACGTTACAGAGGCATATCAACCCTCTTTATCAAAGGGTGGAACCAGTAGTGTCACATTTGATATACGCTGACGATCTGCTTATTTTTGTTGAGCCAACGGAGAGGACCATGTCAGCACTATTAGAAGTCTTAGAAGAATTCGCTATGCTATCGGGTTTGAGACTGAACACTGAGAAGAGTCATATATATTTGAGTTAATGTATTTATCCCCCCAATTGCTAACCATATCTCCACTTCCCCCCTCATTTTTATTTAATTTAATTAGTGTTACCCTCCAATCCTTCGGGTAAAGTGCAAACAAACCCTCCTTCAATTTGAATTTTTGCATTTAAAGACCTCTTGTTTCAAAAAATTCTCATATTTTTATTTTTGCTCAGTTTGCACGCATGTTGTTAGAAATGACCGTTAATGACTTTTAAAAAAAATAAAAAATCCAAAATCCAAAATGCCCTCCCTTTCCTACTAGTGGTGGCCAGTCCCCTTCTCCCTCCATCGGTCGACCGCCTGACCCGTCGCCTCCTCCTCCCTCCACCGGCCGGCCCCCCTCGACCCCCCTCTTCTCCATCTGCCGGTCGGCCCCCTCAACCCGCCCCCTTGCTCCCTCCGCTTGCTGTCACGACCCACACCCGGATATACGGGTACGAATACGTAGGCCACGCCCCTATTTGGGGTCGACTAGGTTGGGTCGATGTCGGGTCCCGAAATTAAATGGAAAATTAAATCAGGTTTTACGGTAGATAATTAATTGGCCTAAATTGAACCGAAAGTTGTGCGAAGGAAATGGAGCATAAAATGGAGTATCTGAGTGGGACACGAAGGTCATGGGTGAAGAGCGTCTCGAGTAGATCATTAATGAGAAGTTGGTTCTGAGAAAACGACAGGTCTGGTGCTCCTAAATTAAAAGTCACGGTAACGTGCATATGATGATCAAGAAAAAGAGTGGGAATTCAATTAATAATTAAATGGTCTAATATTGACCCAAACTTGCACGAAGCAAAAAGAGCACAAGGGAACGAGTTCAAGTGAGGCAGGATATATCAAAATGAAGATAATCTCGTCTATTACAAACTCCAAGAAGGAAGTTTCCAGAGACTGGCATCCCTGATGCTCTAGAATTCCAAGTCACGGTAAAGAGCATTAAATTAAATAATAATCAAATAATAATATTTATTCAAAATAATTGATTTATAAAAATAAAAAATAATAAGCCCTAATTTTAGGGGCTTACAATCCTACCCACCGTATAAAAATTTCGTCCTCAAAATTAAAGGTTGGTAGTGGGGTTAAAATATGATAGAAGGTTTTGGCAATATTTTAGGCACGATCCAAGAATGACGAGTTTGCACAATCAAGATAATCGATTCGAAATTGTTCAGGCACGATGATGGATTTTGGCACGATAGAATCATGATATGAAAAAAATCATATGTACATAATTTCAGGAATAAGTCAAGTCATTGGGGCACGATTTTAGAGACAATTAGGAGAATCAAAGATATAATGAAGTTCAAGTACGGGTGATCCGTAGGACTTAGGTTGATGGAAATCAATCCGAAAGTCACACAGGCCCGATCAAGATGAAAAGCTAACCATGACCAAAACAAGGTTTGACATGGTTGAGATGAAATTTCAGACAAACAAAAAAATCGAAGTCAAGGTCTTATAGGCCCGATCAAGGATTAAGGAGTATGATTAAAAAAATCATGAAATACGATCCAAGTTCGAACGGATTAAAATTGGAAATAGTCTAAGTTCACTTGGCACAATAGAGGTATGACAACGAAATCAAAACTTGAGCTTCGTCCGATTACAATCAAGTCAAAAATTTGATTAACAGGATTTCAGCTCGATGAAATTAGATTTAGGGTTATACATAGGCACGATCAAGATGAAAATGACGTGATTGAAAGTCAAAAATTTTAGGCACGAGTTTGAGGCAAGATAAAATGTATAGTTATAATCGTTAAAATCATGGTCAAGGAAATCCCAAATTGTTTTAGTCATGCCAAGTCATCTAGGCATGACTAATCACAAGGAAATTGGATGTAATCAGGAAATGAAATCAAGGTCGAAAAGAGTTTAGGCACGGGTATTCAAAATCCAAACATGATCAAAATCAGAAGGCAATGCACGATAGTTAATAGCATTAAAATCCAACCATGATAAAAAAAATTGTTTCAACACGGTCTAAGTTGATCAACCTTCGAGTAAATCTGAATTTGGGCAAGATGGAGAATAAGATCAACGAAGGATGGGCACGAGAATCCATGAATGAAAATCCAAGTCACAAAGAAATTTGAAGTCATCTAGAGTCTAGTCAGCAACCAAGACTCTTTGGCACGATAAACAAGACGACCAAAATTGATTGGTCATGGACAGAAAGGAATCAAAATCTTAACAGTATCGAAACTTAAGAAACAATTAAGATATGAAAATTTCAAAATTTTCAGAGTTTCTAAGTGTAGACGACAGATGTAGATACGAGATAGGTGATTTGTGTAATCAAGACATAGCTAAACAAGGCAAAGGAAATGTAGATGAGAAAATCATCATACGATGGGAGAGAAAATAATGATAAACAAGAAATAATGGTAGGAATTATCTTACTCAATTGGTAAAAGAAGTGAAGCAACTTAAGATATGACCTGATAACCATACACGTCTATCCAAAATCATGTTGCCAGAATTTATGCCACGCCAGTAAACATAGCGGTAATAAACAATAAAGTCCATATCTATGGTATACACCCTATAATCATGTCATCTATATTCCTTACCATGCCAACCGGTATGGCTGCATGAAAATCTAAATGACATAACTAGGATAGTATATCCAAATCGGGCTCCATGTCCTTGTCTCGCTAGCTAGTATGACTGCGGTGAATTCTAAACTCTATAAATAAAGTAGACACTTACTGTTCTCATCGTCCTCGTCCAAAATATGTTTATCAGGATATCTTAACTCAATTCTTAAAAGAATTATCCAAAACAAAATAAAAGGTCAACAATGAATATTAAGATTTAAAATTCAACATCAAGTCAAGGGTAAGTTAATAGAAATAACGGAAACAACTTCCGAGATAGGGTTCAGAGGAAAATCTCTGGAAAAGTCCCGAGGGTACTACCTAGGTCAAGATAGAAAATGGTGGAATATAATCTAAAACAAACCTCGACCATGATACGAGGTTGGTAAATTATATTCTCTCCCCAACCTAGATGATATCCAACTTATACCTTCCCTTTGGGGTCCACAAACCCATCCCAAGAAGGAATAAAGTTTGATACAGACAGATATTTCAGAAATCAGGACGAATGGAAACAAGTGGGAAAAGATTCGAAAGCCTTCGAAACAAGATTCCCAGGGGTCATCCCTGGAATCTAACAAGAGTTCCTAATATGTGACTGAGTACCAAATCCTAAAATATGCCATGACTCACTCTTAATCCTAGGGCAGGCTCGCAGTAGTACAGATAAGTTAAAGTACTACCATGACTTTGCATTAATTGCAAAGACTGACCTGCATGGGCCACCACTAAAAATGTGTCACGACCCGCATCCGGATATACTGGTACGAATACGTGGGCCACGCCCCTATTTGGGGTCGACTAGGTTGGGTCGATGTCGGGTCCCGAAATTAAATGGGAAATTAAATCAGATTTTATGGTAGATAATTAATTGGCCTAAATTGAACCGAAAGTTGTGCGAAGGAAATGAAGCACAAAATGGAGTATCTGAGTGGGACACGAAGGACATGGGTGAAGAGCGTCTCGAGTAGATCATTCATGAGAAGTTGGTTCTGAGAAAACGATAGGTCTTGTGCTCATAAATTAAATGTCACGGTAACGTGCATATGATGATCGAGGAAAAAAGTGGAAATTCAATTAATAATTAAATGATCTAATATTGACCCGAACTTGCACGAAGCAAAAAAAGCACAAGGGAACGAGTTCAAGTGGGACAGGATATATCAAAATGAAGATAATCTCGTCTACTACAAACTCCAAGAAGGAAGTTTCCAGAGACTGGCATCCCTGATGCTCTAGAATTCCAAGTCACGGTAGAGAGCATTAAATTAAATAATAATCAAATAATAATATTTATTCAAAATAATTGATTTGTAAAAATAAAAAATAATAAGCCCTAATTTCAGGGGCTTACACTTGCCAGCACTCCAGACCCCCCTCCTCCCTCCGTTGGCCGGCCATGCTCGACACGCCCCCTCCTCCCTCTGCTGGCCGGTCATGCTCGACCTAGGGGCAAGCATTATTTTGTTTTGGACCAAAAACCGAGCCGAACCGATCCGAATAAGAGATTCGGTTTGGTTTAAAAAAATTCGGTTCGGTTTCGGTTTCGATTTTGGGTTTCGATTTCGGTCCAAAACCGAAACCGAATAAGAAAATTTAGTTTATATATATATATATATAAATATATATATATATATATATATATACTAAATAAATTTAGAAAAGTGTAAATAAACCAAAAAATTGAATAAACCAAAATCCGTACCTATTTAATTCGGTTCGATTTGATTCGGTTATGGGATAATTCGGTTTGGTTTCGGTTTTCGGTTCAATTTGGTTTTCGGTTATTCGGTTTTCACCGAATTAACCGAATGCTCACCCCTAGCTCGACCCGCCCCCTCCTCCCTCCACTGGCTGGCCACCCTCCCCTCTCCTCTGGTCTGCCCCGTTTGACCCGTCCCCATCACGGAGAGAGAGGGTAGAAAGAGTGGGAGGAGGGGTAAACTCGTATTTTTAGATGTATTTTAATGGCTGTTAACTACACGGGTGCAAACTGAGCAAAAATAAAATGTGAGAGTTTTTTTTGAACAAGGGGTCGTTAAAAGCCAAAAAGCAAATCAATTGTGGGTTTGTTTGCACTTTACCCGAAGATTGGGGGTGTAACACTAATTAAAATAAAAATGGGGGGGGGGGGGGAATTGGAGATATGATTAGCTATTGGGGGGTAAATACAAATAACTCTAATAAAGATTCCCCAGGCAAAAAAGGATTGGCAGCTCTAATGCAGGTCGATATCGGGCAATTACCCGTTAAATATCTTGGCTTACCACTCTCGATTAACTATACTCGCGACACAGATTGTCAGTGACTGATTCGGTATATCCAATCAAAATTAATAGGGTGGCAAGCGCAGTTGTTGTCCTTCGGAGGACAAGTAGAGCTTATCAGATTGGTTGTTCTTGCTATATCCAGTTACTGGCTTCAGGCGATCTATATTCCAGAAAGAACTCTCCAGAGGATAGAAAAGTTGTGTGTTAATTTCATATGGAGAGGAGGCATGCATAACATATCCTGGGACAAATTGTGCCAATCGAAAGACGAGGGTGGTATAGGGTTACGCTCGCTGAAAGTGCTACGAGAAGTATCACTCCTAAAGATGGCGTGGCCACTGCTGGAGAGTAGCTCTATGTGGGCTAGATGGACCATAAACAGGTACTGCCGAGCAGATAATTTCTGGATCCAAAACGTGAATAACAATTTTTCTGTAACATATAAAAACATACTACGAGTGAGGCCCAAGCTTATGGAGAAAATTAGCAGGGGATCCATGATGGCGCAAACACAAACTTGTGGATGGATGTAACTCCTCTTCCCAATTTTTTTTAATTTTTTTTATTTTTTTTCTTGTTTTGGAATAATTTTCCTTTGAAATATATAAATGTTACTTTACTACTATTTTATTTCGACAACTAGTTTAAATTAAATAGGTTGATATTACTATTTAGTTAAATAGAAATATTTCTTCTCGAATTTTGCCACTAGAAATATAAGAGATGTCGCTATTATTGGTCCTTCAAAGGTTGACCTTAAAAAGAGATTTTAAAATGATAATCATTTATTTCTTTTACCCCGGTAAAGGATGGCCAAAATTTTGGAATTGTAAAAACAAATACTTTACGTTATCCTTTATTAGTATGATAATCAAATTACTCGATTTTTGGTTTTTAAATTTTATTTGGTTTGATATAGTTAGTTGTATATATATATATATATATATATATATATATATATATATATATATATATATATATATATATATATATATATATATATATATATTAGTCTCTTAATTGGTAATTCATTTATAAAGAAAGAGTGATTCGCAATTATGCAATTTTTAAACTATTTTATTTTAAGTATTTTCAATCATTAATATATATCGATTAGATTGAATTTTACTTAACATTATTTGGTTTGGACGAGTTATAAGATTTAAACCTTGATAAGATTTTGATTTAAAGTGATATTATTATCCTTAATCGGCTTCGATTAGATTAATTATTTTGAGTGCTTATTTTGAATTTTAATGAAAGGGAGAAGGCAAATATAGAATACGATTTAATAAGGAAAGAGATTAACATTAGGGATCCATATGAATTAAAGCAATTTGAAGTTAAGAATAATTAGCTATCTGCATCTAAATAATATATCTTATAGAAAACCCAAGCCTATCCTAATCTAACTAATTTTTCCATCCCTCAGATATAGCTAAAGCAGAAAATCTCTATATGTACAACTACAGATACACAAATCTCCCGATCCACCCCCCAAATCCTCCTCTCCCGATCGACATACCACCCCGCGACCCAAGCCACCAACACCAACAGAAACAACCACCCGTCATCATCCCACAGTCCATACCACTATCGCCATCCTTGCCGAGCCCTCCACCATCTCCAACCATCACAGCCAACAACAGCCATCAACTATCAAATTAGACATGCTGTGTATCGTGTCTGTGCCACCAAATTCTTATTCCAAATATTACAAACAACGGTGTACGACCAATACAGAACCCCCGACCGCCGCCTACATCATCGACACACCCACAACGCCACACCAGAAATAGAAAGGAAGAGGAAATCCCTAATCTCCATATCCGGCTACCACACACGCGCGCCTCCGATACCCATGCTTCCCGAGATCCTGGCCGGGCCGCACATGGACGAGTCTCCGCCGAACCCCTACCTCCCTCTCGACCACCACCAAAGGCATCACCATCATCCCCGCCATCACCCGTATCTGGCCACCTCCCGAAAACCAACGCCGCCATCAAACAGCAAACAACCACAACAAAGAAGATAGAAGAAGAAGATGGAGACCTAATCTAAACCTCACACCGGAGAGCCATCCGCCGTCGCTGCCGCAGCCAACCCCGGTCTTCCAGCCACCCAAGCTCTGCTGCCCTCGCTGGCGCCTCCTCCCGCCAAGCTCCTCCCGGATGCTGACCCTCTCCGCCATAGCGTCGGAGACCGCGACCCCTCGTTGACGTTTCCCTTCTGCCGCCGACCTCCTCAGCGAGATCCAGTCACGCCAGCCCCTTCCACGCCGACCTCACCAGAGTGTCCTTGGTCGTCGTGTTCTCGAGCGTCGAGCTTCACTTCTCGAGCGTTCGTGTGCCTTCCCGAGCCCCGAAGTTCGGTGCCGGAGACCGCAACCCCCTCGCCGAGCTTCCCCGCTCGCCTCCCATGGTCGCTTCCTCTTGCAGTCGTGCATCTTCGTCAACCCTCGTCCAGCGCCTCGAGCCCCGGGTCTCTGCTCGAAAGCACCGCTCACCATTTCTCTTAGCCGACGAGTCTCCGGTGAGCACTCTTTTCCGATCCCCTCATCTCCCCTTTATTTCCCCTAAATTCTATTATTCCTTTGTTCTCTCTCTCCATTTCCCGTATAGGTTTATAACAAAGGAGGAAGCAGTAATTAGTGGGCTCTCTGAACAAGGATGAAGTTATGCTTCATCTAAATTTTCAACCCTGCTGTTTGTATTAGTATAGTAGTAAGTCTTATTTTATTTGTAAAATAATTAGTATTTTATCAGAGTATGGGTTATGTATTAAATTAAAATATTAGTATTATTATTAATATCCTGTTTTACTGAATATAGAGTAACATCTTCCCTTAAAATTAATTTGATAACTAAAGTATAGTAGTGTTGAGATTGAGTCAAAACTGGGTTTTATAGCTATTGTGATTTTATTAAAACATCAATTTTATTGTTATTATTATTATTATTATTACTATTATTATTTATTATTTATTTATTAGTAATCCTTATTATTGAAAAAGAAATATTATAAGTACTTTCTATTTAATCAAACTATACCTTGGCCAAAAATATTGTTTCTTGACCTTAACAATATTGTTATAATATTTTTAATTATAGTTTCGGCCTAAATGTTAATTGCTTTGGGCCCATAATATTTATTTAAAATATTATTGTTAGTAGTTTTCTAATATCAAAACATATTTTCTAATTGGATTATAAGTAATTTTTATGAATATATATTTTGTTAAAAGTTTTCTTTTTCTTTAAACAAATACTCTTCGAATCAATCTTGATCATAACTAGTTATACAAATCTTTCTCTTGCGATTCTGACTACCTCATACCGACCCTAGGCTAAACGGACTATCCTGGATGCAAGGGTATTATCTATTTCACCAGCTAAGGACCGCAGGCAAGTACACTTTCTGATTGCTTTCGATTCATAGTAGTCTTTTCATTTCATGTTTATACATATGTCTTGCTGCTTGTTGACACACTCGTCACACGGAGTAGTCGGGAGGGGAAATATCTTAGCAGACATGTGGACTACCTAGAACTATCCCCCGTATCTTTCGTAGAGAATAGCAGCTGCATACGACACGTGCAGGGTGTCGAATTTACCCCATAGCCGTTCATATGTCGAAACGGATATTTCACATCACATAGGTTGTTGTATTTTATTTATTTTTCTTGTCTCCTTCACCACCTGCCCTGTCATCAGTTACTTTTTAGCTTTTATATCTCATATGTTATTTTTATGTCTTGTTAATTCTAATGTGTTTTCGTATTACCGTCGGTTTGTGTACTTGTTCCATTCCTGACTGGAAACCAACATTTTTCAAGTTTAGCCGCGATCACTCTTAGCACTAGGAAGGCATGGGTATGCTGAGGTCGACCTAGATAGTGAAACTAGCTGTCTTTTTATATTGTGAGAACTTTGTAGTTTCTTTAATTTTAAATATTGTAAATGTTGTAATAAATCTAGAAATGTGAATGTGCAAATGTTATACTTTGAGTATTTATTTCTTGCGGGCTTGACAATGTTCTACCGTCGACTCTGCGGCGTAGGCTGGCTTGGACACGTCTCGTATCCGAAAAGCGGGTGCGAGTCGTGACAATGGATCCCTGGCTCAATCACAGCAACATGATTGATCGTTGGAGGTGGCCGATGTATGACATGTGCGACCGCGATGAGTCACTAAAAGTACTCATCCACGATGGAAAGTGGCGACTGGATACACGTCCGATCGGGCAGTGGATGGCCAAAGAAATTGTGCCCATAGAGATACATCTGGACATGGCAGCGGACAAGTGGAGTTGGGATGGCGTTAGCAATGATAATTTTGTAACCAAGTTGTGCTATGATCAGATTCGACCCCGGCTCTGCAAGTCAGTTCGACAGAGGTTATCTTGTACAAAAAGGCAACAATAAAGATGTAGCTGTGTGCTTACAAAGCTGTCCGAGACAGACTACTCACTAAGGTGCGGCTGAGTAGATTCGAAATCCTTACAAATAATGTTGCATACGTCTTGTGTGATGGGGGCACTGAAACTCGAGACCACATTTTCTTTCAATGTCCTACTTCGAGGTATATATGGCAACAATGCTGGCACAGGCTCGGCATCGCCGACGGTCGGAGGATCGGTCTACTAGACACGATCGAGGAGATCAGTGTATTGAAGAATCAAGATCCTGACACATACAACAAAGCCCGACTATGGTTACTATCCGTGGTATGGCATACTTGGAGAGAACGAAACTGCCGCATATTTGACGGAGTGGCCACTACTACCCAAGAGATCATAAATAATATTGAAGCTGGTATAAGAATAATGGAGGGATAATAATATCCCAGGTTTTTGTATATAGTATAGGAGAGATTGTATTATTTGGCTCTTGATTCTTAGCAATAAAATTACCCGTTCTTATATATATATATATATATATTTTTTTTAATATATATATATATATATATTTTTTTTTTTTTTTTTTTTTTTTTTTTTTAATATATATATATATATATATATATATATATATATATATATATATATATATATATATATATATATATATATTTGTGGGAGTTGAGTGATTTTGACTTTTATGAATTTGTAGAAGAATATTCATAACTTATTTGATGTAATAAGAGAAAATATATTATTATTTTTTGCCAAAGAGAAAATTATTTAATGTAATAAGAAAAAAATATATTTGAGGTTATGGATTTGACTTAGAGGATAAGAGTATCGTGAGATGTATTTTAAATTTTGTCATATGAAACTTTAAAAAATTACAGTTGGAAATTTGATTTAAAATTTTAAGGTTCGAGAATAAATTTAAACTTCGAGGATATAAATCAAATGACAAAATTTATTATGGAAAAATGGTTAATCATGTGATAGATTTATCTTGAGGTTTGATTAAAGATTTTGAGGAAGAAATTCAGAAATTGGTTATCGAATCTAATGCCACAAGTACGAGGAAGAAGAAACTTTAAATTATAAGTTATATCCTTGACGGTTTACAACGATTAAGGAATTGGTGGATTATTTTTTAAAATTAGAAATACCTTATTGAGAAATTTTTGAAGAAACTCGAATTAAAATATTTGAATATGGGAGAATAGCATTGATATCATTTAGGAGCAAGAAATTTTTTGCCTTGATAGGAAACTAAGATGGATAAAATGTCACTCTAATTATATTAGGTGTGCCCCAACTTAGCTTGCCATATCACATATGGCTATGATGGGTGCATATACACAAGTGCAGTTAGTCATCAACAAAATCATATATATAAATTCTTACCTATCACTTCCCTCAATCCTAGATCTATTGTCATTATCCTCTAATCGTTTGAGACTTGTGAATGATTAATATCTTTTTTTGATCATACCCTAACCTAGGAGAATATTATATTATCTCCTCTCAAGAAATTATGTTTGCATTATGAGTACCTATCTATGCTCAACTTGATTTTCTTAACCCTTAATACTCCATATTTCATGCGTTGACTAAAATTTGCATTCATCACCCTAAATCATACCATGGTCCTTAAAATACTACTAAAGCAGAGTCCGTTGAAGTAGTTTTCCCACCTAAACTCCGACTATTAGCCCGTCCAAACTCTTACAGTATCTCCTCAAAAAATTATTGAAATATTAAAATTAAAATTTACTGTATACTCCGACTATTAGCCCGTCCAAACTCTTACAAACTCTTACAGTATCTCCTTAAAAAAATTAAAATATTAAAATTAAAATTTACTGTATATACAGTAAATTTTAATTTTAATATTTTAATAATTTTTTGAGGAGATACTGTAAGAGTTTGGACGGGCTAATAGTCGGAGTTTAGGTGGGAAAACTACTTCAGCGGACTCTGCTTTAGTAGTATTTTAAAGACCATGGTATGATTTAGGGTAATGAATGCAAATTTTAGTCAACGCATGAAATATGGAGTATTAAGGGTTAAGAAAATCAAGTTGTATATTTTAAAAAGATATTTGTATGTGATTAAAAGAGAGAAAGTTTTTATCCGTAATCTTCTATATAGTACTACTAAAACAGAGTACGCTGAAATAGTTTTATTTTTTATTTTTTTATAGGGCTATGAGAATTTGAGGGAACTATATATTTTTAAAAGGATTATAAAAAATATCTTAAAATTTTTGTTAGTTATGGATGTTAATAAATATAAATAATATTGTAAGATGTAGGAACGAAATTGTAAAGCAGAATACTCTAGAGGGTGGGTGAATAGAGTAGGCAGCAGAATATTGCTAAATTAAAACTTGTTAGTAGTTAGATCACGAAAATAATAATAATCACAAAATAATAACTGTAAAGAAAAGAGTGATCAGAAGGCAAACACAAACACAAAGATTTATACTGGTTTCCCTCTTGTGAGGACTAGTCCAGTCGGAAGAACTCTAGCTTCCAGTTGAATCCACTATTGGAAAATCTTACAAGTTTTCATACGAAGTCCTTGTAACTTCTACAGATGCGAGCTTTAATACGAAGAACTCGACCAACTTCAGTTTTGAAGAGTCTTTCTTCAATCAAGCCTCTGATTACAATTTTTCTGAAATCTTCTAGACCGCACCGTACCGGCAAATTGACTAGAGAATTGTAACCGGCTTGGGATTTGAAAATGGAAGCTTTTTGAAAACTCTTTGGAAGAAACGTAAGCTTTAGAAGAGAGAAGATGAAAGTGAATGAGTGTTTAAATGATCAGAATTCCTCTCTATTTATAGTTTTTCGAAAGACATAACTCTGAAAGAATTCGGGCAGAATTTGGACAGAATTCTTTCGAACAAACCGCAACTGAAGGGAGACTAAGTTCAAAATCCAATGTTTACATAACGTTGGCCTTGGCCGAACTCTGGCCGAGTTCTGTCAGAGTTTGGTCAGGTTTATTTTATGAAAAATTGTTTTGGCTTTTTATAAAACTTTCAGAAGCTTTTTGTAAAAGTAGACATTTTTCAAAAATATAGGTCATTTTAAAAACGATAGGTCAGTTTTGAAAAACGATTTCGGATAGCCTATATGCTAGTACGAATTGGTGTACAACGTATTCCTAGACTCAATAAAAATAAAAATTATATTGCTTAAGGAAATACAGTCTTGAGTGGCAAACAGAGCTTCGATCTTGCACTGAGTAGATATCCAATCTTGATCAGTATCCAAAACGTCTTTAGTAAACATCTGAATTATTTTGTATATCGAGACAGAGTTTGATTAATTATTAAAATCAAGTTTGACCATGATCAATGAGCCAACAATCTTCCTTATTTTGATAATTGACAAACCTTGACTGTAACGCCCCAATTCTGGAATACGGGGACGTGCACGGCCAGCTATACCGTATAAGGTACGAATACGCTATATGGTGATGACGGCTGTCAAGTCTAGCTGGGTATCCTAGCATGCAATCAATCTATGGCCTAAATCCGATCTCATGTCCACAGGCAAATTACAATGAATCAACATCAAGAGAGATAATCATATGGAAAGCATGGAATACTCATATGAAAATCAGGAATCTAAAATACAGAATAATAATATAGACAAGTATACCTTCCCGCTAGCATGGTCTGGAACTGAAGCACACCCTCCAAGTCAAGTCTGGAAGATCCACCGGGTCGGTCTCAGACAACCTGGGAACAATCCAGGGTTGGTCAGGCCAACCGCAGCAAGTACCAGAAAGGAAGGCTCAAGGACGGGCGAAGAAATCCAGCAGGATAAAATATGACAAGGAAAACATCTAAAAACAGTAAATAAAGGTAAGGGATCGTGCGGTACCAACGCACAATAACAATCCACAAGTATAGTAAAGCTAACAC
The DNA here is from genome assembly GCA_029216955.1 of Iris pallida. Classification (NCBI taxonomy): domain Eukaryota; kingdom Viridiplantae; phylum Streptophyta; class Magnoliopsida; order Asparagales; family Iridaceae; genus Iris; species Iris pallida. Next base: position 222,776 of record JANAVB010012200.1, on the reverse strand, counting down.
AATCACAATCTCCCTAGCATCCACTAACACCTGCACTGCCAGCTGGAAATCAATATCAGCTGGCTAGCAGGCAACAAGCCAAACAACACAGAAGAACAAACGGCCACACAATGCCTACGGCTTGCTATTATTAGCTAACTAGGGTTATCACAGGCCTAATTACTAACAAGATACAATGGAACTTCAAAGTCCAGCTCCTGCTTGCTACTACCCGAATGGCCCCAGCAAAAGAAAAAGATAGATATAGCAGGCACACTGCAGTAAGATACATGTGCCCTAAAGAAGTGCCACACTTGACGGAGGGCTGGGAATGCGCTCATCTCGACGGATAGCAACAAATCCCTAGTATATATATAGATACATAGGGCCGGGGTCAGACAAGCAACAGGTCACTGGGAAGTCCCCATGAACTACATGATTAATCTAATAATTAGCCTAGTCAGTTTCATTATGGATCCATGACCGTGGTACTCAGGGATCCATGTCCTAGACATGATGCAAGATAAGACTGGACTGGTGGCTTATACAAGCACAATCAAGAGAAATCAACCACGGTGTCAAGACAAGGTCATACCTAGCAAGTCAGGACTGGCTGTCGCAACAGCGGTCAAGAGTAAATATGTCATGTCAAGAGTACTAGTCAGGAGTGCGCCACCACGGGCCACTATCAAGAATCAAGAGTATACATGCCAGGTTTACCATCAAGTCCAGAGTGCTAGTCAGGAGTGCACCTCTACGGGCCACTATCAAGAATCAAGATAGGTCCAGGTCATCGTGTAATACCAGGAACAAGGTCAAACCTATCAGTCACAAGAAGTCACATGCCCAAATTGTGACATAGATTTCAAGTCGGGTACAAAATCAGTACCTCTACTATAATCACATCTCAAGAATATATGGGAGCCTAGAGCTCCAATCATCCCGTCTGTCTATCCACCAGATCAATCTATCAAGAGTCACCCTTCTACGATGGATTCAATATCATGTCAGGAAGGTCAATAACCAAATATCCAAGCTAATCACTATAAGCAATGCTAGGCCCTCTGGCTCACAAGAATCCTCCAAGTCAATGATCACAAGCCACTAGAAAACGAGCCCCTCTAACTACCAAGACATAGCAATCAAACCAGGTTTTCCCTAACTACCGGAATACACAAAGGTACCAGGTTTTGGGCGTTTGGGAAGTCGAGTAAAAATTATATAATAATACCCTCGATATTCTCTTCGTTCTACAAAATATTCAAAATCACCAAAATCCAAGAATCCACATAGATCCACCAAGTCAATATCCCGAGATCGTACTCTCCATAATACTCAATCCTCAGTCATATCCACAAGTCACAATTCCTAATACATAGGACAACTGTCAGCTTTATCTCGCTAGACTAGGACAACTCCTAGAATGAATGGTCAGGGTACAAGTGTATATTAATTAAATATCGTCAGAAGAGTGGCAAGGATTACATGAACCACTCTGGAGCAGATCCATAACCCTTAAACCAAACAAGGACCAGGGTTGCAGACCGTCTCCCGAGTGGAACCGCTCTCCTTACGCTATCCGACGGACAAGACGGATCAGGATCTAGGCGACTGATATAGTCTGGAGTCTACCTAGCAAGCAATAGGATCCGGTATACTATACCAAGGTGAACAGGCACGAGCCCAGTCCAGCAAACCAAAGGGATGGTTCTGCCCAGTCCTTCGAACCAAATTCTCGATCGGGAATTTTGAAAGAATTCGGCAGTCTCCTCTGTATTCTGGACAGGAGCTCCCAGCGAGTTGGGGCTAAAATCCACTCGGCGCAACCCGCCGCAAAATTGCAGAATCGTAGACTGAGAACACTAGGTCTCAGCTACCAGCAGCACTATGATGCGTACTGGAAACAAGTCGATAGCCGAGAACACTAAGTCTCGGCCTCCAGCAGCACTACAATGCGTACTGGAAATCAATCGAACCCGAGACCACTAATGTCTCGGCCTCCAGCAGCACTACAATGCGTACTGGGCGCCAAGCCAACATGCATAATAATAAAATAATCGCCTCGCAGGGCGCACCACAACACATGCCTATAAATCTCTAACCCAAGCACAATCACCGCCACAAGTAAAGTTAGCCAGAGCCGTTACCCGACCGCGAGTCGGACACGGGGCATATGGGGATAATCCGTACATGTGAGTCGTGCTCGCATCCTCGGAGGTGTGGATGACCCATCCAGTTGCCCGATACGGTCTATCCCAGTATCGGACCAAGCTAGTCTAGGTTATCATGGCAGATCTACTGCTAAGCTGCACTACTTATGATTATACAATTTACAATAATTTAAGTACAATAAAATCCAAGAGAGAGGGCAAGAGCCGTCGATGAGCAAGGGATACTTGCCTAGAGGGCTCGGCTAGGTAAGCAAGTCTTCGGCAGTTGCGATCCTCGCTAGCACGCCAATCGAGATCCTCAGAACACACAATAATTAATCATCAGCACCAAATAATAAAATAGTAGAATAATCATAAGAGATGGCAGAAGGCTATACCGTGTGGGTCCCGCAAGCAGTGCGGGGATCTGGCACAGAAATCGAGGTACGTGGATCGATACGGACACGTAAACCGAGACGTGTACGTATATCGAGATGCGCACGAGAATCGAGATGGCACGAATATCCAGATAAATCGGGAAACACGTGCACGTAAATCGAGATGTGCATGTAGATCGATGCGGCACACAAATTGAGGTGTGCATGCAACCGAGGTGGGCACAAAGGTCGGGGCATAAAAACTGAGACAACGCTCAAATCAAGATGGCACGGTGCCCGAGGCAGCGCGGGGCTCGAGGCGTCCCGCTGCCCAAGGCAACACGTAGATCTAGGTGCACGAAAACCAAAAGGGCACACATAGCGAGATGTACGTGTCCCAAGAGGCTCGTGCCCTAAGGCAGCACACATACCAAAGAAACCCAAGTCAAAGTGGCACGTACACCGAGGTGCACGTAAATCAAAACTGATCATGTACACCGAGGCATACGTGCCCCGAAGTGCACGGGGAAGGAGGGCACACATGTCGAGAGGGCTTGCTGCTCGAGCAGCGCGGGGCCCAAGGACGTCCCGCCGCTCGAGGCTGGCACCACCCCCGAGTATGGCGGCTCGCCGGACAGAAGAAAAGAGAGAAAGGAGGAGCTGGGGTGAAGCTCGGCTCACCGGGGGAAGCTCGGCCAAGTCGGGTCGAGATCGGTCGGCCGCCGGCGGGGACGAAAGACGACAGCAGTGGCAGCAGTGGCTGCGGCTGTGGCGGAGGAGAGGGAGGAGGAGAAGGAGACGGTGGTGGTGCCGGCAGAGGCGGTGGAGGAGATGGCGACGACGATGATGATGGTGGTGGAGGTGGGCGATGAAAGTGGTGGTGGTGGTGGTGGTCGCGACTGAAGGCTGAGCGACTACGGCGGCGGGGGCCGTAGGTGGAGGCGATGGTGGCGAAGGAGGCGACGGCGAAGATGGGAGTGGTCGCCATGGCGGTGGCTGAAGTGGTGGTGGCAGAGGCCAAGTGAGAGAGGGAGAGAGTGTGTGTCGGGGAAAGGAGGGAGAGAGAAGAGTGAGGAGGGGTGAGCGGCTGAGAGGATTGGGAGGGCTGCTGCTCCCTGGAAAGGGGAGAGAGAGAGTTAGGTTAGAGAGATTAGGGGGGGTAGATATTTAGGATTAAATAATAATAATAATAATAATAATAATAATAATAATAACAATAATAATGATGATGATAATTGATAATAATAAAATCAACTTAATATAAGCTAGCCATGTTAACCCCTAATAATAATAATAAAATAATATTAATAACAATTAAATAGAGACAATAATCAAATGTCAGGTCTAAATAATTAAGGCTAACCAAAGTCCATAAAAATAAATAAAATTTTAAGAATACCCAAAATTTAAAATCCTCCAAATACAGAAATACAGTCATTTACGTATTTTGGAAAAAAATAGGGAGATGACATTGACCGATATAACATCTTTTGTCTTTATCAATTCAAAAAAATGTACCGAATGTAAAAAAAATTGTTCATAACCTGTATTCATGAAGATGTTAGATCTTATTTCTCCTCCATTGTCAGTTAGCAAAATGATTACAAAAGAGAAAGCTCCCCCGCAATAAATGCATAAGTAACAATCAGTGAAAAACACAAAAAAATATAAAACATTCAACACAGGTATGGTAAATTTATCATAGACATAAATAAGATAAACAAATAATATTCGTCACAGGCAGTTTATATGGAAGCATCAAAAGTAATGCGATAATAAAAAGCTGAACTGAATAATAAGCTAATTAAGCTAAATAATAAATAAACTAAACATGTCCATCAAACAGTCATAAATCATAAGAGTACTGATACTATCTTGGAATGTCGGAGCATTTCCAAGTAAACAAAAGAAAAAATCATCAATCTCAAAGTATAACAACTCAAAAATCATCCTTATCCTCATCAGTTGCAATACCAACATGTCTAGATGGACCAGCTCCAGATGTGCCAGCTCCAGAGGTGTGTGGAGTAGCATCAGAAGTACGATACCAATCGTAATCGTTCCCTGGCTGGAACAGAAAGTGGACCGCCTCATCATCAATATGGTAACCAGATACAGAAGGGTCTCTAGGAAGAGAGCTAGTAGAGTGACCCGTCTGTGCAAATCTGAGATCGGCAAATGAGTTGGCAATAGCCTGGAACCGAGTCACGTCACGAAACTCATGTTCCCTAGAAGTTTCAACAAAGAACGTCTGCAGATCTGAGAGATGCTGATGGATACCCTCAAAGGTCATAGGGTAAGACTGAGGAGGAACAGGTACAGTAGGAGCAGGTGCAGGAGGTGGAGGAGCAGTGGTAATGCTGCGACGAAAAAGCTTGAGGAACTTGGGCTCAGGGTCCAGAGCAAAAGTGGACAAGTCTATGTCAAAACACAAGATGCATGGAATAAGCATCACATAAGAGAGGTTGCGGTCTCTTCCGCGACACCTACCCATCATCTGAATGATAGTCTTAGAGACAAAAAAAGGAATCCCCTTAAAAATGTGATATAGGGCAGAAAGTTCGAGTGCAGTGACATCATCTTTAGAAGTAGATTTGGGAAGTAGAGTGGAATAGATGATACGATGTAACTCGTAGTTAAACAAGTTCAAGTTATTGGCCTTAAACTTTTCAGGACGAGCACGTATGGGCGCACAAAGCTCATTCTTGAAACTAACAAGAGTCGTGCCCTCGGAAAAATCGAAGTCAGTGATGTCATTGAGCGGGGCACCTTCGTTTGGAATATCAAAGATTTCTGCTAGCAATGCATCATTGAACTCGATATCTATCCCACCAATACGAATTCTTACGGTAAAAGTGTCTAACACGAAGTTATAATAGAACGATTTAATGACATTAGTAGCTATAGGAAATTATAAGGTAGCAAAATGGTGTAACCCTACTACCTCAAATTAGGGACGGTGATCAGGAAATACAGTCCACTTAATCGAAGATCCCGTGCATATAGTGCGCATAGCAAAGTCGGCATACCAAAGTAATTCTTGGTCGTGAGTTTTGAAGTAAAACTCATCCGACGCACCGTCATCCGATTGGACTGGGGAAAAGAGTGAATCCGTGTTCGGATCAGAAGATGATGCCTCTTCACTGGCATGGGTCTTCTTTCTCTTGAAAGGATTGAATCCCTTAGGCATTCTATCCCAAAACTAGAAACCTTAAAAATTTGAATGTGGAGAAGAGAAGGAATTATACCTTCTGAGAATCAAGTATGCTGTAGAGAATGCGATTCTCCGCACAAATCCAAAATTTGGATGGATCTCTCCACGTAGATTTGAAGAAAGGAGGTAGAGAAAAACTAGGGTTTGGGGACTTCGGGCGGCTGCTGCTGCTGTTTAGATGTGGTTTGGAAGAGATGAAGAAGATGGGGGCCTCGGGTTTTGACTTAAAAACATATACCACTAGCCGAACTCTGGCCGAGTTCGGACCGAACTCGGGCCGAATTCGCCTAGGGTTCACCTGGGCTTTTAAAAAAAATTGTGGGCCACATCTTTTTCATTATCTCATTTCAAATATTTAATTCAAAGTTTAGTAATTTTAAATTTTAAATAATATAATTAATATTATTTATAAATTAATATTTTTTTACTCAGCATCTGTTTCAGATTAGTTGTAGGAGTACTGTTCCAGCTAACGGAGGTTCACCGGGGAACTCTTAAATACCGCTTCGCTTCGACCATAGTCGTGGTGACAGACAAACTCTTTTTAGGCTTGTCTCGAAAATAGTTATTGAGTATTGAATAAATTAATTTAATAAAATAAAATTAGTTAATATTATGACATCTAAAATTCCTAATTCTCGACGTAAATAATTGAAATGATCTTCCGCTAGAGGTTTTGTGAGTATGTCAGCCAATTGATTCTGTGTGCCTATGTATACAAGGTCTATATCTCCATTTTGTTGATGATCCCTAAGAAAGTGATATCGAATCTCGATATACTTAGTACGAGAATGACATACTGAATTCTTAGTCAAATTAATAGAACTAGTGTTATCACAGAAAATGGGTATGTGTATAAAATGCAATCCATAGTCTTCTAAAGTATGTTTCATCCACAAAATTTGTACACAACAACGTCCTGCGGCGATATATTCAGCCTCGGTTGTTGATAACGCGACAGAATTTTGATTTTTGCCCAAGAGACTAAAGCTTTCCCTAGAAAATAACATGTACCGCTGCTTTTTCTATCTACTTTGCATCCTGTAAAATCAACATCAGAAAACCAGTTAGGTCAAATGACGTAGTTTTAGGATACCATAAGCCGACAGAAGCGGTGCCTTTAAGGTATCGGAAGATACGCTTAACTGCGCACAGATGTGATTCCTTAGGATTGGCTTGAAAATGAGCACACAAGCAAACACTAAACATAATGTCAGGTCGACTAGCAGTTAAGTACAGTAAGCTACCGATCATACCTCGATACTTACGTATGTCGACGAGTTTGCCTTGTTCATCAATATCAAGCTTGGTTGAAGTCGCCATTGGAGTGCTAAGTGGTTTGACTGCTTCTAGGTCGAACTTCTTTAGTAGATTCTTTGTGTACTTTGATTGATTTATGAACGTCCCATTATTGGTTTGTTTGATTTGTAGTCCGAAAAAGAATATCAGCTCTCCCATCATTCTCATTTCAAACTCATTCTATATACACTTTAAAAATTCTTGACAAGGAGATTCATCAGTAGATCCAAAAATAATATCATCTATATAGACTTGAATCAAAAGAATATTGTTATTCAAAGATTTAATAAACAATGTAGTGTCAACCTTTCCTTTTGAAAAACCGTTGTCAAGTAAAAAAGAGCTTAGACGATCGTACCAAGCACGAGGGGCTTGTTTTAAACCGTATAAGGCTTTCTTCAACTGAAAACATAATCAGGATTTTTGAAATCAGTAAAACCTGAAGGTTGAGCTACATAAACTTCTTCTTTTATAAAACCATTCAAAAATGCGTTTTTAACATCCATTTGAAATAACTTGAAATTATGAAAATATGCAAATGCACATAAAATGCGAATGGATTCTAATCTCGCAACTGGGGCATAAGTCTCATCGTAGTCGATACATTCTTCTTGATTGTATCCTTGAGCTACGAGTCGAGCCTTATTACGAGTCACTAAACCATTCTCGTTCAGTTTGTTTCGGAATACCTGACGGGTGCCAATGACTGGATGATCAATGGGCTTGGGAACAAGTTCCGAAACTTGATTTTTCGTTCGAATTGGTTTAATTCCTCTTGTATAGCATCTAACCAAAAATTATCACTACATGCTTCGTCAATGTTTTTGGGTTCAAGCTATGAAATAAAAGCAACACAAGATGTCACCCCCACATTCCTGAATAGGGCTAATATAGTCATTTATAATATTTCACTATTTTTTTATATTATTTAAATATTATTTTCAATGTTTTTATATTATTATTTAAATAGGTATTTTATTGATAGAGTTTTTATTTATAAAAGTTTAATATATTTAATATATATATATATATATATATATATATATATATATATATATATATATATATATATATATATATATACTAAAATATTTAGTTTTTTTTTATAAATAAATTCTGATTTTATTTGTATTAATGGGTAAATATTATAGGTTTATTTTATATAAATAAATATATACGTATATGTGTAAATATATAATATATGTATTTATGTATGTATGTATGTATGTATGTATGTATGTATGTATGTATGTATGTATGTATGTATGTATTGTATGTGTGTGTGTATATATAAATATATATATATATATTATATATATATATATATATATTTATATATATATATATATATATATATATATTTTTATTATAGGTTTTATATATATATATATATATATATATATATATATATATATATATATATATATATATATATATATATATATATATATATATATATATATATATATAAGGTTATTAGAATAAAGAAAAGAAAAGAAAAGAAAAAGAAAAAGAAAAAAAAGGATTAATAACAAAAACAAACACACATACATGCGCCAACCCCTCCCCAACAAAGCCCCAGCAGCAGCAGCTTGAACCTGCGGCCCCCTTTCCATGTATAACCCGAGCGGCTTTGTCCTTTTTAACCGAATTGTGTGTGTGTATATATATATATTTAGAGAGAGAGAGAGAGAGGAATTTCACAAAATCCAAATCCTAGCCGTCACCCCCAACCCAATGTGCACCCCGACATCGCCGTCGACCCACCCGCGGCCGTCCATCGCCGGGAAACGTGCAACGAGCATCCCACCCGCGCACGAAAACTGTCAGCGAAGGGCCAACTTCGGAAATAGATTTCTCCTTCCTCGCTCCGTCGTTTTGCGAACCACTTGGTCAGGTATGATCCCAACATATATACCTTTAATTTTCTTCAAATATTTTATGTCGATTCGCATCATGTGCGATGAAAAACGAGTTCCAAATTTAAGAAAAAAAACTCGATTTTCTGGGTTTATAATCTATCCCGAAACCCCAATTTTGTGGCCGATTTGCGACCAACGTGTTGCGAGTTTTCAAAATCGGTTTGAAGAGACTTGTAGACAACCTATAGGGCTTTAAAATCCTTTTTGTAGAATTAAATTTCATATATTGTACAGAAAGTTATTGGTTTGTGAAGTTAAAGAAAAAACTGATTTTCAAAAGTGGATTTTTAGAAAAATTGTCCCGATACGCCGTCCGTTCCGTCAATCCGGGCGACGTGGTCGCGAACCGAAAGCATCGAAAGGTGCGTATCGTCTTCGTAGATGTGTGGGCTTTGACGGAATTCAAATTGGCCGCGTGTGCGCGACGAATTTGACCCGTATCCGTCAAATTTTCTCGTATCGTATTTTTTTCAAAATTTCTCAATTACTTTGTGCACACTCATCAAATCGCGACGAAACTTGCGCCATTGGACTCAAAATATTTTTCTAGTCCAGTGAGCCAAGTTTGGTCCGATTCTAAGACGGTCGAGTGGAACGCTATTTTGGCGGGCCCGCGACCCGATCCAACGGGTGAATCTGTGCACGGCCCACCGGAATCCAACTTTGGACATACGGTTGGGTTCGTCTCGTCAAATCGGACATGTAGACATATAGTTTGATGACTTTAGAGACCGTAGATTCTGGCACATTTTTCGGTGCAAAGTGGGTCCAACGGCGGACACCATTTTAACCCAAAATTATCGTTTTGCCCCTGTATCCAGAATTGGACTTATGGGTAGGTATTTCTAGCTTATTTGACCATTCTGAGAATGTTGGTAATGTCTGTTTCAGCATTAGAAGATTGTTGTGTGAGTTGACCGTTCTTGGCTCATTGAGTGGGTTGTAGTTTTGATTTGCTCAGCTCAGGACAGCAGGCGAGTACATTCTCTGATAGTTTTTATTGTCTTGATATCTACTATATTCGATTCAGTTGTAGTGTTATACTTGATTCTCGATACGAGGATATACGGACTAGTATACGTGAATCTCGTCATGAGATGTCATTCCTGGTTTACCTGTTATATGAGTATATTGTTCGATATTATTTTTGTACTTGTATAGACACCAATTTGGGAGTAGGCTGGCCCCCTGCTCTTCAAATCCTGTGTCATGACCTGTCATGTCTGGATTCGTTATACTACTCGGGGATGGGGGAGTTATTAAAGGTTATGTGATCATTACCCCTACTTGTTTATTACTTGTGCATAGCTCCACCCTCACCACACGTAGGGTATAGCCTGACCTTATACTACTTGTGTATAGCTTTCCATTGTGGCCGGCCTGATCCCTATACTATTATACTACCTGTGCATAGCCGGTCAAATGGAACAGCCTGATCTTGACCCAAGCCGATCACATAATGCTCTAATATCTCATTATACTTTATTTTTATGTTTACATCATCCCTCAGATTACTTTCCATTGTTTATATTACAATTTTATCTTATATCTCACACGTGACATGATATCCAGTTCTCCTGTACCATTTTACTTTCAGTCTTGATATTTTATCTTGTATTTCATTATGATTGTCTCTTATAGTATTTGTCAATTCACATGGAACTGTTGTTAGTATTTGTACTTGCTCGTATCATGACAGGATAACCCCCATTGTTTTTCAGAGGATTTAGATACAGATTGCCCAACCTACTACGGGTTTGGCATAGATGGAGCCTACGACCAAGACCAGCCTATGGACCTAGTGCTCGTAGAGGATGCACCGCCAGTAGAGACCCAGTTTACTAAGATTTTGTCTTGATTACATTCCAGTTTGATACTTTGAGACTTGTGGTATTTATTTTGTGATATTGTTTTATGTCTTGGCCTCTGAACTTATGATTATGGCTCGACACTATTTCAGACTATTTATCTCATCTTTATCTTTATCGTCGTGTTTATCTTCCTTAGAATTATGTGATTGAGTTGTGGTTATATTCCTCCGTATGGAGATGACAGGTTATATTATTGTGTCTTAGATTATATATATTCTAGATGACCTTTACAGCGTTCTACTGCCGATACTGCGGCGTAGGCTGGACGTACCCACGTACTCGTGCCCCTAAACAGGATGCGGGTTGTGACACATTTTTATGGTGGCCCATGCAGGTCAGAGTCATAAGTATTGCAATTTCGTAATGGTACTCGACTTAGAGTACTAATTACGAGCCTGCTCTTAGCATATAGGTTTTAGGTTATGATAGGAGTTACTCAATCACATATTAGAAAAATTTTAGTCTTTTGATTACCATGACAAACTCTTCTTGTATTTTGAAATAAATTGTCCTTCCTTGATGATATCCTGTCATGTGACATATTGATCTCTTTGCTTAGGACTTTTGAATGATTCCTGGGACTACCCTTGAGAATCTTGGTTGAACATCAATTTGAAATTCTTTCCACTTGTTTCTGTTCACCCTTGCTCCTTGTTATTGAATTTGATTTTGATGGATCATCGTTGATTTTGATTTTCATATCGAGATGAATTTTATGGCCTGAGTTACGGTATCTTATGATTACATATGTTGACAGAAATAATCGGGAAGGTAAAACGTCTACTTAGTTATGAAACCTGGAGTTTATCGCAGCTATATTAGCCGGCATGGCAGAAACATAGAGACCTTACTTCGGATGTACATATCTTGGTCATGAGATTTGAGATTTCTCGCAGCTATACTAGTCGACATGGCGAGGATTCCAGACGACATGATTATATAGGTACAAATCCTGTTATAGAATCTACCGTTTATCACAGCCTTGCTTACTGGCGTGGCGAGGATTCTGAGTATCATGATTTAGTACAGACGTGTATGATTATCAGATTGTATCTTGAGAAGGGTCCTAACATGTCATCTCTATCATTTTACTTCTCTTATATATTCTGTTCCATCCTCAATTAGCTTAGGAGTAAGGATACTTTTGGTTCTTTAGTCCAGGTCCTTGTAGATTCTTATTTCATTATAGGTTTCATAGTGTGATGGCTTGGTGATTTGCAATTGGTCCGTGTCCTTGAGTAATTATGTTAATAGTTTAAAGTATGGTTAGGAAGTATTGTATATGATTATTGATAATTAAATATAGATGAGAACCCTAGAGTGATTAATAAGTGTTAAGGTAGGAGTTGCACCAGGTACCAGAATAGGAGGAGTACCCTAGTAGCTAGAGACGAAGTATTTCAAGTGTTATAGAAGTTTAGGCACCAACAGTTTAGTGTCTAGTTGGAGGGGAGACATGAGCAACCTAGTATAGAGGTATCATCCAAGTATCATATAGATGAGTTAGTACCTTGTGTAGACAGCGTCAAGATTTGGGTAGACACCCAAGAGGGAGTATCCTAGATAGACGAATGTTCTTCCATGACTTTGATTTCTGGAGCGTCAGAGATGTCAATCTCTGGAAACTTCCTTCATGGGTTTGTAGTAGACAAGATTATCTTCATTTTGATATATCATGTTCCACTCAAACTCGTTCTCTTGTACTGTCTTTGTATCGCACAAATATCAGATCAATTTAGGCCATTGACCATTCCCACTTTTACTTATGATTTTCATATGCACATTGCCATGACTTTTAGTTTAGAAGCACAAGAATAGTTGTTTTCTCAAAACCAACTTCATATGCATGATCTAGACAAGACATCCTACGCCCATGACCTTCATGTCCTACTCAGGCACACCATCTTGTGCTTTATTTTATCACATGAATTTCCTGATACAAGACCCAATCTTGATTTACCCTACGAAGTCACTTTTATTTCTAACTCGAATTATCGGCACTATTTTGACCCAAACTTGTTGACCCAAAATATGGACACGACCCACATTAACCCTACTACCCACATGACACTTGTGTCCCATTCAACTGAGCCCCGCATGCTACTTATTTATCCGTATTCATTTGAGAAAGACAATAGAAGGTAGTATCCCATAAGTGTAGTATAGTATCCTGGATAGAGTATGCCAGTAAGTTGAGATCTTCACGGATCACAAGAGCTTGAAGTACGTGTTCACACAAAAGAAATTGAACATGGGACAGAAGCACTGGCATGAGATAATAAAGGACTTCGATATCTAGTTGCAATACCATCCAGGAAAGGCCAACGTAGTTGCAGATATCTTAAGCAGGTATCTAGTCGCTATGTATTTGGCGGCAGATCGGCATCTATTGGCTGATCTGGAAAGGTTGGGTATCGAGGTGATCGTTTGAGTATGGAGGTTCAGATATGGGGTTTACAGATTCAGTCTGTGTTGATGGACAGGGTCAGATCAACACAGTTTGATGACGTGACCCTGAGGAGCATTAGGGAGCAGGTGTAGACATGATTGTTAGACGATTTCTCTATAGCCGAAGATGAGTCGTTGAGGCACGGTACTAGATTGTGCATTCCGAGTAGAGATATTTGGGAGGAGGTTATTCAAGAAGCGCATCGTTCTCAGTACTCTATGCATCTTGGAGCCAACAAGATGTACAGAGACCTGAGGGAGCATGTATGGTGGTATGACATGAAGCGAGAGGTAGCTCAGTTTGTATCTCGATGCTTAGTGTACCAGTAGGTGAAAGCCGAGAGACAGGGGCCAGGTGGTCTGCTTCAGCCACTATCCATTCCAGAGTGAAAGTGGGAGCACATCACTATGGACTTGGTATTTGGACTTCCACGATCTCCCGGAGAGAAAGACGCGATTTGGGTCATCGTTGATAGATTGGCCAAATCGGCCCACTTTTTGCCTTTCAAGGTGGGACTATCTACGGAGAAGCTAGCAGAGATGTATGTACGACAGATAGTTAGATTGCACGGAGTCCCGATGATCATAGTCTCGGATCGGGATAGTCGTTTCACTTTCCATTTTTGGAGGAGTTTGCATACTAGCTTGGACACCCAGCTCAAGTTCAGTACCGTGTATCACCACTAGACAGACGGACAGTCGGAGAGGACCATCCAGACACTCGAAGATATACTTCGCACTTGTGTGTTAGATTTCGAGGGATCTTGGGAGGACCATCTTTACCTCGTAGAGTTTGCTTATAACAACAGCTATCAGGCCAGTATAGAGATGTCGCCATTTGAGGCTTTATACGGACGGAGATGTCGTACTCCTTTATCATGGGATGATATCGGTGAGAGAGTTTTGCTTGGCCCGGAGATGGTGGTGGATGTGGTAGAGAATGTTAACTTGATCAGGGATAGACTTCGGGTGGCTCAGGATAGACAGCGGCATTGGGCCGATAGCCACCGGAGATCGTTAGAGTTCGAGGTTAGTATCAGTTTTTTCTCTGTTTGTGCTTGTTGGTGATTGTTTGCTTTAGGATCTTGTATTGAGTCTTGTTTTGCGTCTAGGTTGGCGATATGGTGTTCCTGAGGATTTCTCCGACATGGGACACGATTCACTTTGGCCGAGGCGGGAAGCTTAGTCCGCGCTTCATCGGACCTTTCACTATTCTTGGAAGGGTCGGTGCAGTGGCCTATCGACTAGACTTGCAGCCTACGCTTGAGGGAGTCCATAACGTGTTCCATGTGTCGCAGTTGAGGCGGTACGTGGCAGACCCTAGTCACGTATTGGATCACTCCGAGTTAGAGGTGGGGCCTACTCTTTGCTATCTAGAGCAGCCTGTGGAGATTCTGGATCGTCGTGAGAAGGTGCTCCGGAACCAAGTTATTTCTTTGGTTCGTGTCGCATGGAGGCATCACTCTCCAGGTGAGTCTACCTGGGAGAGAGAGGACGAGATGTGGGAGCGTTACCCTTATCTCTTCGAGCCTTGAGGTATTCTTCTTTGTTCTTGCGACTGTTATTGTGCTAGTTTGCTCTAATTTCGAGGACGAAATTTTTTAGGAGGGTAGATTTGTCACTCCCACATTTCTGAATATGGCTAATATAGTCATTTATAATATTTCACTATTTTTTATATTATTTAAATATTGTTTTTAGTGTTTTTATATTATTATTTAAAAAGGTATTTTATTGATAGAGTTTTTATTTATAAAAGTTTAATATATTTAATATATATATACTAAAATATTTAGTTTTTGTTTATAAATAGATTCTAATTTTATTTATATAGGTAATATTCCATTTATGGGATATATATATGTGTATATGTATGTATGTATATATGTATATATGTATGTATGTATGTATGTATATATATATATATATATATATATATATATATATTTATATATTAAAATATATATATTAAAAATATATATATATATATATATATATATGTATGTATATATGTATATATGTATATATATATGTATATATGTATGTATGTATGTATGTATGTATGTATATATATATTTATATATTAAAAAAAAATATATATATATAAATATATTTATATATATATATATATATATATATATATATATATATATATATATATATATATATATATATATATATATATATATACGTATATGTGTAAATATAATATAATTTTTTTGGGGAAATATAATATATATAAAAAAACAAAATATATATATATATATATATATATATATATATATATATATATATATATATATATATATATATATATATATATATATATATATATATATATATATATATATTTATATAAAAAAAATATATATATTTATATATATATATATATTTATATATATATATTTATATATATAAATATATATATATATTTATATATATATATTTATATATATAAATATATATATTTATATATATATAAAAAAAATATATATATATATATTTATATATATATATATATATATATATATATATATATATATATATATATATATATATATATATATATATATATATAAGGTTATTAGAATAAAGAAAGAAAAAGAAAAGAAAAAAAAGAAGAAAAAAAAGGATTAATAAACAAAAACAACACACACACATGCGCTAACCCCTCCCCAACAAAGCCCCAGCAGCAGCAGCTTGAACTCGCGGCCCCCCCCTTTCCATGTATAACCCGAGCGACTTTGTCCTTTTTAACCGAATTGTGTGTATATATATATATATTTAGAGAGAGAGAGAGAGAAATTTTCACAAAATCCAAACCCTAACCGTCACCCCCAACCCAATGTGCACCCCGACATCACCGTCGACCACCCGCGGCCGTCCATTACCGGGAAACGCGCAACGAGCATCCCACCCGCACACAAAAATTGTCAGCGAAGGGCCAACTTCGGAAATAGATTTGTCCTTCCTCGCTCCGTCGTTTTGCAAACCACTTGGTCAGGTGTGATCCCAACATATACACCTTTAATTTCCTTCAACCAGCGTGTTGCAAGTTTTTGAAATCGGTTTGAAGAGACTTGTAGACAACCTATAGGACTTTAAAACCCTTTTTGTAGAATTAAATTTCATACACTGTACAGAAAGTTATTGGTTTGTGAAGTTAGAGAAAAAATTGATTTTCAAAAGTGGATTTTTAGAAAAATTGTCCCGATACGCCGTCCGTCCCGTCAATCCGGGCGACGTGATTGCGAACAGAAAGCATCGAAAGGTGCGTATCGACTTCGTGGACGTGTAGGTTTTGACGAAATTCAAATTGGTCGCGTGTGCGTATCGACTTCGTGGACGTGTGCGTATCGACTTCGTGGTCGCAATCCGATTCTGAGACGGTCGAGTGGAACGCTATTTTGGCGGGCCCGTGACCCGATCCGACGGGTGAATCTGTACACGACCCACCGGAATCCAACTTTGGACATACGGTTGGGTTCGTCTCGTCAAACCGGACCTGTAGACATATAGTTTGATGACTTTAGAGACCGTAGATTCTGGCACGTTTTTTGGTGCAAAGTGGGTCTAACGGCGGATACTATTTTGACCCAAAATTATTGTTTTGCTCCTGTGTCCAGAATTAGACTTATGGGTAGGCATTTCTAGCTAATTTGACCATTCTGAGAACGTTGGTAATGTCTGTTTCAGCGTTAGGAGACTGTTGTACGAGTTGACCGTTCGTGGCTCATTGAGTGGGTTATAGTTTCGATTTGCTCATCTCAGGACAGCAGGTGAGTACATTCTCTGATAGTTTTTATTGTCTTGATATCTACTATATCCGATTCAGTTGTAGTGTTATACTTGATTCTCGACACGAGGATACACGGACTAGTATACATGAATCTCGTCATGAGATGTCATTCCTGGTTTACCTGGTATATGAGTACATTGCTCGATATGGTTTTTGTACTTGTATAGACACCGATTTGGAAGTGGGCTGGCCCCCTGCTCTTCGAATCCTGTGTCATGACCTGTCATGTCCGTATTCATTATACTACTCGGGGATGGGGGAGTTATTAGAGGTTATGTGATCATTACCCCTACTTATTTATTACTTGTGCATAGCTCCACCCTCACCACACGTAGGGTGTAGCCTGACCTTATACTACTTGTGCATAGCTTTCCATTGTGGCCGGCCTGATCCCTATACTATTATACTATCTGTGCATAGTTGGTTAAATAGAACAACCTGATCTTGACCCAAGTCGATCACATAATGCTCTAATATCTCATTGCACTTTATTTTTATGTTTACATCATACCTCAGATTACTTTCCATTGTTTATATTCCAGTTTTATCTTATATCTCACACATGACATGATATCGAGTTCTCTTGTACCGTTTTACTTTCAGTCTTGATATTTCATCTTGTATTTCATTATGATTGTCTCTTAAAGTATTTGTCAATTCACATGGAACTGCTGTTAGTATTTGTACTTGCTCGTATCCTGACAGGATAACCCCCGTTATTTTTCAGAGGATTTAGATGCAGATTGCCTGACCTACTATGGGTTTGGCATAGATGGAGCCTACGACCAAGACCAGCCTGTGGACCTAGTTCTCGTAGAGGATGCACCGCCAGTAGAGACCCAGTTTACTTAGATTTTGTCTTGATTACATTCCCGTTTGATACTTTGAGACTTGTAGTATTTATTTTGGGATATTGTTTTATGTTTTGGTCTCTGAACTTATGATTGTGGCTCGACACTATTTCAGACTATTTATCTCATCGTTATCTTTATCTTTATCATCGTGTTTATCTTCCTTAGAATTATGTGATTGAGTTGTGGTTATATTCCTCTGTGCGGATATGACAGGTTATATTATTGTGTCTTAGATTATATATATTATAGATGACCTTTACAGCGTTCTACCGCTGATACTGCAGCGTAGACTGGACGTACCCACGTGCTCGTGCCCCTAAATAGGGTGCGGGTTGTGACACAAGAAGCTATATCTTTATTAGAGGAACGAGTACTTACACCCTTGGTAATCTCACAAATTACCAAGTCCTTTGGATGATCTGCCAAGAATCTCATCTCTTTTGGCGTATCCTCAGGATTGCTAGTTCCGACTTCTTTGCTTGAAAGTTCTGCATCTTTGACAGTTCTTCTATGTTGAGCCTTGAGAGCGTTCGACTTTTTTGACTTCTCCTTTAGTGTAGCATCTTCAAAGTCTTGAAGTTCTAACTCGTGAGTGAGTAGCTTACCCATGAGTGTTTCCAGAGATATTGTTGAGAGGTCGTTTCCTTCAATGATTGTTGTAGCCTTTAGAATCTAGTTCTTTGTGAGAGCTCGTAGAAGTTTACGAATCTTCTCATGGTTACTGTATTCCTTGCCTAATGAAGATCGAGGATTTACAATATCGAAGAATCTCGTAAACATCTGAGTGACTGATTCACTTTGCTTCATTTTGAACGCCTCGTACTCTTGAGTAAGTCTGCTGATCTTTGACTCCTTGACTTGTGTTGTTCCTTCGTAGGTTACTTCAAGAAGTTTCCACACTTCATTTGATGTTGTGCAAGTCGACACCCTGTTGAAATTAGTTCTGTCTAAAGCACAAAATAAAGCGTTAATAGCACGTGCGTCAAGACTAGCATTTTTCTTTTCATCCTCCGTATATTTATCATGGGGTTTTTCAACTAAAACTCCATCAACATTAATACGATGAGGCTTTTTGTAGCCATCAATAACTATAGACCATAAGTAAAAATCAAGAGATTTTAAGAAGAAATTCATCCGTATTTTCTAATAAGTGTAGTTTGTGCCGTCAAACAGTGGAGGTCTGTTTGTGGCTTGGCCTTCACTTATGAATTTCACAGTTTCCTTATGTAATACTGTGATCTATATAACAATTGAAAAATAACTTAATATAACTGCAGTTTTACCTTGCTTTACCTGTATAGCCAGCTCTGATATCAATTATAGGAACGAAATCGTAAAGCAGAATACTCTAGAGGGGGGTGAATAGAATAGGCAGCGAAATATTGCTAAATTAAAACTTGTTAGCAGTTAGATCACAGAAATAATAATAATCACAAAATAATAACTGTAAAGAAAAGAGTGATCAGAAGGCAAACGCAAACACAGAGATTTATACTGGTTTCCCTCTTGTGAGGACTAGTCTAGTCGGAAGAACTCTAGCTTCCAGTTGAATCCACTATTGGAAAATCCCGCAAGTTTTCATACGAAGTCCTTGCAACTTCTACAGAGACACGAGCTTTGATACGAAGAACTCGACCAACTTCAGTTTTGAAGAGTCTTTCTTCAATCAAGTCTCCGATTATAATTTCTCTGAAATCTTCTAGACCGCACCGTACCAGCAAATTGACTAGAGAAATTTAACTGGCTTGGGATTTAAAAATGGAAGCCTTTTGAAAACTCTTTGGAAGAAACATAAGCTTTAGAAGAGAGAAGATGAAATTGAATGAGTGTGTTTAAATGATCAGAATTCCTCTCTATTTATAGTTTTTCCAAAGACAGAACTCTGACAGAATTCGGACAGAATTCAGACAGAATTCTTTCTAACAAACCGCAACTGAAGGAAGACCAAGTTCAAAATCCAACATTCACATAACGTTTACCTTGGCCGAACTCTGGCTGAGTTCTATAAGGGTTTGGTCAGGTTTATTTTATAAAAAAATTGTTTTGGTTTTTTGAAAAACCTTCAGAAGCTTTTGTAAAAGTAGATATTTTTCAAAAACATAGGTCATTTTAAAAACGATAGGTCAGTTTTGAAAAACGATTTCGGATAGCCTATTTGCCAGTACGACTTGGTGTACAATGTATTCCTAGACTCAATAAAAATGAAAGTTATATTGCTTAAGGAAATACAGTCTTGAGTGACAAACAGAGCTTTGGTCTTGAACTAAGTAGATATCCAATCTTCATCAGTGTCTAAAACGTCTTTAGTAAACATCTGAATTGTTTCGTATATCGAGACAGAGTTTGATCAATTATTAAAATCAGGTTTGACCATGACCAATGGGCCAACACAAGATACTGCAGCAAAGATTTTTTAGTTATGGAGTACGTTGAAATAGTTTTTCCTCCTAAACACCCACTATTAGTCCGCCCAAAATCTCACAATTTCTCATCAAAAAATAAATAAATTATTAAAATTAAAATTAAAATTTACTCTGTGTGTGTGTGTGTGTGTGTGTGTATATATATATATTTTTTTAATTTAAATTGGTTATGGATAAATATTTTATGTGTGTGTATATATATATATATATATATATATATATATATATATATATATATATTAAAATTTGTAAAAATTTAATTTAATTTAATTTAAATTTGTTATGGATAAATATTTTATGATATTGTTGAAAAATAGTTCAAATATTTAAATATATTTTAAGTAAGATTTGTTAAACAATTTAAATATTTTATATTTTTTTAATTTTGTTTTTAAACAGTTTTAAATTTACTATTTAAATAGATATTTGTACGTGAGTAAAAGAGAGAAGGTTAGTTTTTATCCGTAATATTTTATATACTACTACTGAAGCAGATTACGCTAAAAGAGTTTTATTTTTTATTTTTATAGGGTTATGAGAATTTTAGGGAACTATATATTTTTTATAAGGATTATAGGAAATATCTTAAAGATTTTATTAGTTATGGATGTTAATAAATATAATTAATATTGTAAGATACTGCAACAAAGATTTTGTTAGTTATGGAGTACGCTGAGTAAGATACTGCAGCAAAGATTTTGTTAGTTATTGTCTGCAAAAACAAAAGTTTGAATTTTATAAACTAAGAAAGAAAGAAAGTACAAGAGTACAATAATTTCTGGGGAAGTACAACTATAGAAATCTGATCAGAAGACGATCACTTTATCCCTTGGACAAAGTGATATTGAAGGCACAAGTCTCTGAAAAATGCAGCAGCACTTTAGCAGGCGATTATGATCTTTAGTGAACCTTTAGAACTGATTTGAAACTCTATTTATAGATTTCTGAAATAATTATTTTTTGAGTTGCACGTACTTCAGGTTGCTCGCCTTCTATCTAGTTGCGCGAAGGTTACATGAACTGCTGGGGACGCATGGCATTCTGTGAGTGAAATGCGCGTGGTCGTAGGAGATGTAGTAGACACGTTCTTCGAAATTAGTGGCATGTGTGCCACATCATCGTTCTTTTGAACAAAAGTTGATCGGGTGGCGCCAACATACTAGGTGGCGCGAGCGCGCAACTTGACGTTTGGCTCCTTTGACTGGGTCTTCTGTGCTATGACGATTGATCCTCGCGCTTCTTGATAAATTGTGCGAGCTAGCTGTCAGCATTAATTGCATGCTGACAAAATCCCCTCGAGCGTCGCGTTGCGCGAGATTCGAATGGATTTTATTCGACTAACGAGCTGTCAGTAATGATAGCAGCCGTTACAGCTTTTCGAGATGCTTGCCACGAAGAGCTCGTGCACCCTGGCTTAGGCGCAACCAAGTGATCTGGCGCTTCTTGATACTGACGCCTTGTTGAGAGGGGCACCCATTGATTTTTAGATTTCTACAAGACCCCCTTCAAAGTTTTCAAAGTTTGAATTTTTTTAAAATTTGAAATACTTTGAATAAGAAAAATTTGACACGAGTTGCTCCAATCAAAGTTTGATCTCTGCTTTTTGAGCGCAAGTTGCACAACCGTTTTTGTAAACCCCCAAAATTTTTTTCAAATTCTTTTCTTTTATATTTTGCTTAAATAATTTTTTTTATAATTTTTTTGTATATTTTAAAAATAATATCTTTATAAATATAGTCTTAGTCATGGATTAGTTTTGTTGTGTAGGTTGACTTGAAAGCATGGCACGACTAGTGCGACCGTGTGCCATGACTAGTATATTAGCTATAGATATCTTTAGATTTATTTAATTTAAGTTTTAGTTGGTTACAAACTCTTAAATCATATTATGGTTGTCTTTTTCATAATTTATTATATATATTTAATTAATTGTTTTCAGAAAGTATTTAAAATTTATATTTGTTTTTTTTAAATAATAGTATTGATATACGTACTCACCCAAATATCCATATTATTTTTTGATTGTTTTATGATTATAATTATTTTCATTATCATCAATATTATTATTAGTATTATTTTTATTATTATTGTTATTAATAAAATCATTATTTCGTTTATTCCAAACTTCCTTAGAAAAAGACTTTTAAAATATATGTAAATATACTTTTACACTAGGAAAATAAGTTACATTAAAGTTTATGAATTTTAGTATTTTTTAAAACATTTTCAGAATTTTTTGTTTGTTTTCAGATATTACTTATATATATATTTATATATATAATTATATGGAAAAAAACCAACATGGAACAATGCTTTGCACTGTTCCCTCTCCCAGCAAAACAGGGCTGAGCCCGACCCCCCCCTTTCGCGAAGAAAGGAAAACAGAGACTCGAAAGTCTCAATTAGATTCAACTTCAAACACCCTAAATTCTTCACTAAATCATCACGTATCTATTCCTTTCAAATTCTACTTAGATTCTCCACCGCTTAAACCCTATAATTGATCTAAAACCAAATCAAATCAGGATTTAAATTGAATTTTAAATCAATGGGAAAATTTTGTATATATACTCGAGATATCCAAATTTCCGAAGCTTAGAGATTTCTCGTGAAACCAATCCCCAACCATAGTCGACCCCCGAATCTCCTCTGGGCCGCACGCACTCTTTCCCAGCCTTGCCATCGCCGCTCGATGCCAGGGCTCCGCCGCCAGACGACAGCAGCGCACCACACAGAAAACAGAGCAGTCGCAGCAAAAGTAACAACAACAGCAATAGCACTGCGAGGTACCCCCCTTCTTGATCCTTTTTCTTTGTAAATACTCAATTATTTTTCGATCTATCTACTCTTAGAGGAAGCCTACATGACTACCTTCAAAACCCTTCAAGTAGTTTTGATTCTAACACATTAATTTGTCCATATATTACCTCTGAAAATCATGGAAACCCACAGAAACCATATATTGTAATCAAGCAGTTTTGGATGTTTTATACTCTTTTTGGAAGGTTAATTAATGGCAACCTATTATAAATATTAGGAATCTAATTCAAGGGATATATAGTCGACATATCCAGCAATCAAAACCCAGTTTTCTGTTTTAATTTTGATTGATTATATAGGAAGAAAACTAGTTTAAAAATCACTAAAAAATAGTTTTTAAAACTTTGAAAATTTTCGATACGGGGTCCATCCCGACAAACCGGATGACTCCTTCGCAAACCGAGGGCATCGAAAGGTGCGTACGGACTTTGTGGATGTGTGGGCTTTGACAGAATTCGAATTGGTTGTGTCACGACCCGCACCCTAGAGTAAGGGCACGAGAAGTGGGTACGTCCAGCCTACGCCGCAGTGTCGGTGGTAGAACGCTGTCTTAGGTCACAACATCTAACAATATAAGGTACCTGTACAGTATATACACTCTGAGTGGAGGTAACAATACAGAATACAGTCTCAATCACAACTAAGGCAAAAATAGCACAATATCATAGATATGAAAATCTCAAAGGAAGATACAAACAGAAGGAAAGTCTAAGTGTCTAACGACACAACATCACATCCAGAAAATAATACAAGTCTAAAGTCAATACAAATGACATAAGAAATAAGATAAAGCCTAGCTAATCTAGTCTAAGCAGTATGGATGACGTCCTCAGCTAGAGCTGGATCCTCCTGTGGGTCCAACTCACAGGTATCGTCTAGATGGGCTCGATAGTAGGTTGGACAGAAGTCCTCGGTATCATCTGTAATATTTTCAACAGGTCAAGTCAGGACGGGAGCGAGCACAGTACATCTCATGCATTTCATATCATGGCAGGAAATATAAAGCAAGAAATAGAGTAAGATATATGAAATGCTGTAAGAAGATGTACATAAAAATATGAGAGATATTTGATAACTGGAAATATAAACATGATAAGTAAGAACTGTAAGTGACTAGTGATTTAGAGTACGAGATGGCATATAACTTGCTTGGGTTGAACATGATATACATGAGTGAACATGAGGGATACCAGCCGAGAAGGCTGTGTTGTACATGATAGCACACGAAAAGTAACAGAGTGAACATGATGGATAAATTACATGACCATTTATACTCACCCTACCCCCAATCAATACACAAGGATCCAGTCAAGTTACGTTACGAACATGATATTTTGGTTACACACGAAGCACATGAGAAAACATGAACGTACACGAGAGCACATGAAAGTACATGAGCATACATGAAAGAACATGAGAGAACATGAGTGTACATGAATAACGCAAGAGCAAGGAATACATGATGTACATGAAACACATGACATGAAGTATCCGATGCGCCCGCTAAGGGGGATAACATCCCAAGAAGAGATCCATATAGTACCAATTTGTGATAACAAGTGTCAACATCAAGTAAAGTAATCTAGAGCAAGATTATTAGTCGTGACCAGTATGAAACGATCAGAGATTATACTCGCCTGCGATCTGAATGTCTTTGAGAATACACTATCCGAAACGAGGTATCTGAGTCCTATTGAGAGCAACACAAGTCATGATGTATATAAGGGGATTATAATATGAAGAGTACAATACATCTACATGTTTTTCTAGGTCAATCTAGGTCAAATTCAACTCTTGGTCAACTCTGGGTCAAACCAAGTCAACATCTAGTCACACTTGGTCAACAACAAGGCTATCTTGGTCAACTGGTCAAACTTAGGCTAGCAAGGGTCAATGGTCAACTATTGGTCAAGTTTAGGTTAATCACCAAGCCAAGCCTATACCAAGCCCATGCCAAAACTTTATATCAATATCATATATACAATCAAGGATTTTATATTCAAAAAATCTTTGTAGCTACCATATCTACACATATATACATTACTATATTGTATTGCATACATTCATGCATATTAGATACTTGCTTTTATATTAACATATTGCATACATTCATTTCATTCATGCATCTATGTATTTTCTACATGCTGTACATATCATATTTGCATTCATTCAACTCATATATTCATGCATTGCATACCCACATACATATTTACATATATACATATATGCATTATGCATTCATGCCTACATACATATTTACATATATACATATATTCGTATATACATTCATACATAGAGAGAGGGTTAAGGGGGTATACATGTGTGTATAGTATTTATGTTCAGGAAAACAGAGAATGGGGTTCATTTCAGTTTAACATAAAAAAGGAAAAAGGGGGATAGACTTGTGTGTGTATGTGGTGAGAGGGTGTGTGTGTGTGTTGATGTGTAGACAGTGGTAGGAGGGTGTGTGGCATGTAAGAGCTTGTGGGTGAGTGAAAGAGAGTGAGTGAGTGAAAGAGAGTGACTGATTTCAGTTATAAACATATGTAATTTCAGATTTAACAGTTAACTAATCCTCATTAGAAACATGGGAAATATCAGGTTAAGGTTTACATTTCACTTTCCATATTCAATCCCCAACCAAACTCACTTACACATTTCAGTCTATGACACAACATTAATCCAAAACTAATTTTACATTAAATCTCAAGTTAACATAGGCAATAACATTTCAATTCTCAGGTTTAACTGTTACTGAAATCTCAGCTTACTCCTATTCCAGTTTACAAACATTCCATATCCCTAAAATGCTCAGGATTTAACACATGCAAAACTCAGGTTTTACCTACCATTCAGTCCAATGGAATTCTCAGGATTTCATTTCTGTTAACACATACATTGATTTAATACTCAGGGATTTAACAGTTCTCTTTCCTCATTCAAATCCCCAACCTATACACACTTAAACCCAGGTTACACTGGTTCAGTTTTCATGTTACATCCAAAACTAAACTAACATATATCCAGATATTACATCTCAGTTTAACATGACATTTCAACCTTCCTAAAACTCTTAGGAACAACACATTAATTAGTTGAAAATCTAACCAGTTTAATAACAACTGAATCTCAGTTTAACTTTAACCATTGAAATCTCAGGATCACTCAACCACAATTATCTAACCTCATATCAACATAGACATTAACATGCACTAAAATTTAAGCTCTCAGTTTTCAGGTGTGACATTCAACTTAGGCTTAACATTTCAAATTGAATCTCAGGTTTTAACAGTTAATGGAATTCAGTAACTTCCAATTCAGTTTTTGATTTAATCCCAACATATAACACACATATTCTAACATGTCAAAACATATAAATCGACACTGAACCCGAATCAATTCATTAAAATGACAGGAAATGCACACTGATACAGTACGTATCAGTGAATGAGGGAAAAACCTGAAACCATATCGAAAGCACAGTTAAAATCCAAAATAAATGATTGGTGAAGATCGTGTACATGTGTACGTTCCTAGGTGAGTGTTCTCGTGTCAACACAAGTGGACACGAGGTGTCCAAGTCATCAAAACAGGAATAACAGTGAATCCGTCAAGGTATTCCTCGTGCATGCGTGTCGTAGCCTCGTGCACGCGACACAAGACACATGAGGCTCCGTGCTCGTGTCCCAGTATTCGCCCAGGGTAGGGTCACGTGTCCACCACCCTGATTGGGTCCAAGTGTCACCGTGTCCGTAAAAGAGGAGCGCGTCAGAGCTCCCTGTTGGCGAGAACACCGCCAGTGTATGACCAGTACGTGCGCATTTTCTTCATGCACATACATCAAAGTTGCATGAAACTTCATGGATATGATATCAGTGGGTGCCCCCACGTGTCCTTGAAGTTTCATGGCACATGACGTCGTGTCGTGTCCGCTAGGACACGCGAGCAGCAAGGGATCACAGTATCCCCTGTGCAGTGTCTCGTGCTTGTGTGCGTGTCCAATTTGGACACGGAAAATGAGCAGAATTTGACTCAGTCAAATAGATTTGGGATCTACACACCAAGGGCTACACATTCATGTAGTTACTTTTAAAAATCACTAAAATAATTTTCTATGTGGCATTTCATCGAACACTCTTTTAAAAGCACCGATACGTGTTCGATACGGACACGAAATGGACACGAATTCCTACCAACTTGGGCTACACCTAGGGGAACCCTAAATGAATGCATCTATGGAAAGAAACTAAAATTTAAATAGGTTTTAGGGCAATTACCTATCGAGGATGAAACCTCAATGAAAAATGAACAAGGGAAGGTGTTCTTCTCCAATTGAATGGTCAATTCCTTCGAAACCTTGCTAGCTAGCCTTCCTTAGCACCCTCTACTATTGGGGATGATGATGCAAAAGATTATGACCAATTTGGGCTTGATTTGGATATTAGGGGAAGAAATTTGGGGAGGAACTATTAGGGTTCTTAGCAAAAGTAAAAAGAGGCAAGGGCTTTGCTAAGAATATTTTATAGGAAGGGGGAAATCCTATTGTGGCTGCCATTAGATGACTTAGGGTTCGGTTTTAGGTCTAGATGAGTGGTTAGGAGTTGTCCACCCAATTCTAGGCCTTCCTATTGGTTCAACTAGTCATAGGCTTCCTTTTTTCATAAATATCCTAAGAGAAAATATCCTACTTAGAATATCTAGATATTATTAACCTTGTCATTAC
Organism: Iris pallida; assembly: GCA_029216955.1. NCBI lineage: Eukaryota > Viridiplantae > Streptophyta > Magnoliopsida > Asparagales > Iridaceae > Iris > Iris pallida. Next base: position 194,897 of record JANAVB010012200.1, on the reverse strand, counting down.
TAGGTTACCCTAATCAACACTCTAAGCTCAAGGCTAATCTAGATTAGGCTAAGTTTTAGGTCAAGTCTCAACTACAAATAGCACATATTTAATTAATACAATTTATAATTTCACAAAATTGTCAAAATGACCAAAATATCCTTATGCAAAAAGTTGTAATTAGTCATCCTAATCACATGACTAGGCTCCCATGGTCTTGGGTAGTCTCTAAGCTTAGCAATTCTAAGGTTACACTAGTTAACCATCAAAATCACAATTCAACATTTTAAATAGTTTTAAATTAATTAAAAATTACCAAAAATCATAAGATGGTTTAAATAATATTTTGAAATAATTAAAAATATAAAAGTTCAAAATTACTCTCATTTTAGAAACTAGATGCTACAGGTTGCGTGTGCACGACGAATTCGACCCATATCTGTCAAAGAATATCATATCGGTCTTTTTCGAAAATTCCCAATTGCTTTGCGCACAGTCGTCACATCTCGATAAAACTTGCACCATTGGACTCAAATTATTTTTCTGGTCCTATGATCCAAGTTTGGTCCAATTCTGAGACAGTTGACCGGATCGCCGTTTTGTGGGCCCCACAATCCGATTCCACGGACATTTTGTGTACGACTCATCGGAATCCAAAACTGGACATACCGTTGAGTTTGTATCAAAAATTTGAACTCGCAGACACATAGTTTCATGACTTTAGAGATCATAGGATTTGGCATGCATTTCGATACAAAGCGGGTCCAACGACGGACATCATTTTGACCCAAAATTACGATTTTGTCCCTGTGTCCAGAATTGGACTTTTGGGTAGGCATTTCTAGATATTTCTTTTATTCCAAATATATTGGTGATGTTTGTTTCAGCATTCGGGGACGTTTGCAGAAGTTCCATCCTTGCAGCTTCTTCTAACTTGTTGATTTCCTCTACTAGACGTCGTCAAAACACCCAACAACCACCAGGCAAGTATACCTTGCTAATTTACTGTCATATTATTTATTTTCAGCATTTAATTACTTTGTTTCATATTTGTTAGTTTTATTTGTTATAAACTGTGCGTCCAGGCCATACTTGGGTGCAAGCGACTCTATTGCTTGTTTTTATTGTTTTATTTTATTTGATGCATGATGACTTAGTTTTAGTGGACTACCTTCTCATTGTGGGATATCCTTATATCTCCATTGGCCATGACACTCACACTACACGGTTTGAGACATTTTATTAGGGGCACGGCTTGCATATTGACTGGCCATCTCTATGTAAGAAGTCGTGTGATGGATAGATGATCTTAACTGCTATGACTAGGTTATAGAGACTCAAGCAGTTACAAAATGGGACAGGTTATGGACATGACTTGGTCAGTATGGGAATCTTGGGGGAGAAAAATCACTAGTACGTATGGAAAACCAAACAGGTAACCATAGTCTCCGGATGGAACTATATGCGAGATATTATTTGCAGATACCCTCTGACGTTTTGGGCGTTACGACCGGATACATATGACTGGATGACAATACATATACACATAGCCTAATTCTCACCCATGCGTGTGAAAGTTGTCCTCAATTTGCACAACAGACAGTTGGAATACTATTTTTCATATTGGTTGTCTAGGATAGTATTTGCATATTTATTTATCTATTGACAGTTCTTATAGCATGATATTATGTATCTTGTTACGTCCCTCTGAGGACCTGGGGATCTCTCCAGGTGTGTGTTTTCATGACTTTTTACAGGTATTCTAGTCAAGGCCGTGATCTTCTTTATTCCTTCGGGGATGACTCGCTCTTGGATCGTGCTTTCTACCTTTGACACATCCTTTTATTTGTCATGTATTACTTCTCTTTTAAATAATTGGTAGTGGATTTGTCTCCATCCAAAAAACTTGTAAAATGATAATTCGTAGTTGATTTATGATATCTTTTATTCTTTATTTTGTGGATGAGATTAGTTTACCATGGTTAAACTATATTTACATCTTACGTATATTTATTATACGGCTGGCATGTCTACGTACCTAGTCCTACGTATTTTGGGACTAGGCGTTACATGTTTTTATGGTGGCCCGTGCAGGTCAAGAAAATATTGCTTCGGTTACGTTACTGTACCAAGCAAGCCTGCACTTAGGATTAGAGTCTAGAATCTCATCTACATACTTGACCTCCTTCCTTGCTTCCATTTTTAAACTCGCATTTGACTATCTTGATTTGCTTCTTGCTTGATTCATTCTCCCATAAATTCTAACACTTACTTCTTGTTGTTGATAGAGGTTAAGAAAATGACTTGTATGCCCCATTGATTCAAATCCACTAGTAGATGAACTCTTATAAGTTGGGTAGATTACCTCACAAATCTAGACTTCTATTTTTTTCCTTATGACCCATTAATCGGATACCAATAGGAATACCTAGACTATAGAGTTTTAGATGCCCATGCCCCTATTGGTCGACCAAACCCTTAGACAAGAAAATAGTTGGACAACTGTATAGATACAAACACCGAAAAAGACTTAGATTCTTAAGGAACTTAGATTATTTATACTTTCTTTCATCATTATCTCGCGTACTCATAATTTTGGACTATATTGACTAAACGCTGCTATTATAGCCTAGTTTTGCAAGCTTACTCTTTTTTATCGAGCTTGTCCAGGACATATGTTTTATTGTGGGCGCCCACTAATATATTGCCTAATCAGAACTGGCATATTATGGTCTGATCAACCATAGTGCACTTGGTTCGCTTTTCATATGACTGTTCTACGTGGATTAAGATAGCTAACCAATATACTTACCCTCTAGGATATCATCTGCAGCTGCCTTGACAACCCCCTTTGAACTATCCAATCTCCTTTGAACCCGTATTTGTGTTCAGTTGCATCTCCCTTGAATCCTTTATTGTTTTTTGTCTTCACCTATCTCAAAATAAACTTTCGTGCTCGAGGATAGATAGGCACCGAATATCCCACTTAGGTCACCAACCACCTATGGCCATAATAGTTGTATATACTGTAGAAGCATGTAAAAGAATAATAAATTCTTATGCGGCCCAGAAACTCCATGCGGCTCAGAACTGGGGGGGGGTCTCATGCGGCTCAAAAATCCCTCAGAGCTTCATGCGGCTCAAAAAGCTTTATGCGGCTCAGAAGGAGCCACGTGGCCTTATGTGGTTCGAAATAGGCCCATACAGCTGGCTATAATTACTTCGAGCAGCTGGCCATTAATACTCTGACACAAAGTGACAGCTCTGACATAAATGTTAGCTCTGACATAATGAAGAGATGCGACATGCTTATAAAAAGATGAGAAAATCTTCATAATATCTGACACAGTTCCCAAATTCCAAGAAACTTCTTTATGCGGATCGCCTGAGTGACCTTCATGCGGCTCGATTGTGAGGCCACCCCTATGCGGCTCGGTTGTAAGGCCATCTTCATGCGGCTTGGTTGTGAGGTCACCCTCATGCGGCATGGCTATGAGGCCACCCTCATGCGGCTCGGTTATGAGGCCACCCTCATGCGGCTCGGTTATGAGGCCACCCTCATGCGGCTCAGACAGGGGAACAGTCCTTCATGCTGCTTACAACCTAGTGGCAGTTGGGACATGTGGCAGAAGTTGACTAAGTCTTAACAACTCAGATTTATTGTAACCAACGGATCATAGCAGTTCAGATTTATTTCAACCAATATAACAGTCCAGATTTATTGCAACAAACATATCAAGATTAATCTTAACCAATCCCCAACTGCCCACTTTTCAAGGCACAATTACAAGGATGTGGTCATGTGGCTGTACACCCCACTCATCACAAACTCCTATAAATAGCATGGGATTATTCTTTTCCACACACATCCAGAGATACAGAGAGATACACACAGAGCATTTCTTCGCCGGAGCCGAGGTTGCGTTCGATCGTCCAAAGAGTAAGGCAAAGTTGATAGCACTTTCCCGAGCCTCTACCGTCACCCCCAGAATCTAAATTAAACAATTGTACTTAGATTGATTTTCCTAGGTTTTGTTCCTAGGCTTTCTTTTGTACAAGTGAGTTTGTAATTGTGAATTAAAGTTCAGTCCTCCTATAAAACCGTTATGTTCTTTGATAATCAATGGCAAACACGATAGCGACTCTGCTGGGGACAAACTTCTCCAGTATTGAGAAGTTGGTGACACAATCGGACGCCGCCAAACTTGGCTCCACGCAACAGATGCCGGTTGTTCGCTTCGACCAGCAAGCGTTTGAAGAGATGCTCTCCGACTGGAGCGCTAGCCCAGTCCAGAAGCGAGCCGGCACGAAGAAGGCCCGCAGGGAGTGGAGGCCCAAAACTGCTGCTCCTTCCCAAGCTCTAGAAGAAGTATTCTCTGCTGCCCAAGACGGCGGAGAAGACTCACATGCGGCCCCACTTCAGGCCGCAGAGGACCCTGCTGTCCCCAAGTCTGGCAGAGAAAAGCACTACGATGCTGGACTTGCGGGAGCAAATGGGAACTCTGTGCGGTCCAAGAAGAAGCCGCATAAGGGCGCCAGCCGCATGAATGCTCATGCGGCCACCAATCTCAGCCGCATGGAGAAGACTCATGCGGCTACCAAACCCAGCCGCATGGAGAGGCTCATGCGGCCACGAACTCCAGCCGCATACAAAAAGTTCATGCGGCCGCCAATCTCAGTCGCATGCAGACCGCTCATGCGGCCACCTATCCCAGCCGCATGCAGCACGCTTATGTGGCCGCCAAGCCCAGCCGCAGGGAGATGGCTTATGCGGCATCCAACCGCAGACCATACATCCTATGCTGCTCGGGTTCAGTCTTCGACCGCCTCTGATACGGTCCTGACCTTATAAGCTCCCATGAGGATATGCCAGACTCTGTACGGCACAATTTGGACTCTTCCTACTACACGCCTTTGGGTGCTAGAGCGAAGAAGTCTGGGACAGCACGAGCTCATCGAACTCAGTCAGCTGTCCCAACTTCTGACCAGCAAGGAGTCCCACTAACTGTTATGCGGGCCTCTGATGGAAAGTTGTACAAAACTACCCGTGTCCAGCCCCCGACGGCCAACGGACAGGGTGGTTCTCAAGAGTCTCCCAACAATGATCAGGGACAAGTACTTTTACTAGCCCCATGTTAGGGAGCAAACATGATACCAACACACTCGTGTGCTCGGGACTCCCTGTAGGCCTTTAAAAATGACAGTCACACTGAGTTGATCAGAACAAGTCCGACAGTCACGCTGAGTTAATCAGGACAGAGTCAAAAGTCACGCTCAGTTGATCCAGACAATATTTACAAATCACACTGAAGTGACAGCTCATCATTTGTCAGAAATTTCATCATGACTGACAGCACGACAGTCGAAGAATGTCTCTTCGTATGTCACGTATGCACAGAATTCGAGAGATCACAGCCGTCTATTGCATGATTTTCGAAATCTTCTTCAGCAAGACTCAGCCTTTGTCAAGTTGGCGTACCAAAAGAGCTTCTTGTCATTTAATGCGACTGACAAAAGCAATCACTGTCAGAGATTTTGTCTCAGTCGAGGCACGCAAAATCAAGACAACTGGCAGTTCTATCTCAAGTCTGCGTATATTTGTGAGATCTTTATCTCAAGTTTGCGTGGATTCCGAAGTTTTCTTCCTCAAGTCTGCGTGTATTTTGAAGCTTTTTGCCTCGAGTCTGCGTGGATCCTGAAGCTTCCTGCCCCAAGTTTGCGTAGATTTTGAAGCTTTCTATCCCGATTCTGCGTGGATTTCGTCTTCAACAAGTCTGCGTGGATTTCATCAAATTGGAGTACGTGGCAGCCATGCCACTGATCTCTCTCCTGCGTGTCCTGTAACTTGCACACGACTCATGCATGATCGCCATGTGTCCAACAGTTACGGGCCACGTCCAGTAACTGCTCACAACCTTGCGTATGTTAAATCCTGCGTAATTTTCAACTAAGTACAGGCTGTGAAGACAGTTATCTTTTCAGTTTTATTTTTGACTCTATAAATAGAGTTCTTTTTCTCATTCATTGTACAGATACATAGTTATCTACTGTCAAAATTTTGAGAGCTTTTCTTCTTCGCATCGTCCAAGGGATAAAGTGATCGTCTTCTAGATCAGATTTCCACAGTTATAATTTTCCCAGATACACAATAAATAAAGGAATTTATTTATAGAAAACAAATTGGCGACTCTGCTGGGAAAATCCATCTCCTCTTCTGAGATGGCAACAACTCAATGCGACACTTCGTCAATCGGCACGACGAAGAAGGTGATGACGATCAAATTCGATCAACTCGTCTATGAAGAAATGCAGCGGGCTAAGAGTGGCAAGCCCACTCCAGCCTCCATTACCACTGCCAAATCGAAGGGACACTCTGTCTATGTCCCTAAGAATCAGTTGGCAGTCAATGGTGAAGTCTCTGCCACAGTGTCTACTTCTAACACTGGCAAGAACTTTACTACAAGCACGCACACTCTTGTGCGCTCGAAGATGACAGCATTCAAAAGTTATGCTGACAGCACTGGCTCCTTAGCCAAGTCTGTTCCAGCATGCAATCTCACTTCCAAAAGTCACGCTGACAGTATTGGCTCCTTAACCAAATCTGTTCCAGCGTGCAAATTCAACTCTAAAAGTCACGCTGACAGTACTGGCTCCTTAACCAAATCTGTTCCAGCGTGCAAATTCAACTCTAAAAGTCACGCTGACAGTACTGGCTCCTTAGCCAAATCTGTTCCAGCGTGTCTCTCTAAAACCAAAAATCACGCTGACATTACTGGCTCCTTAGCCAAATCTGTTCCAGTGTGTATTTCCAAAATCAAAAGTTACGCTGACAATACTGGCTCCTTAGCCAAATCTGCTCTAGCGTACAATTTCACCCCTAAAAAGTCACGCTGACAGTACTGGTTCCTTAGCCAAGTCTGTTCCAGCTTATACTTCCAAAGTTAAAAATTACGCTAACAGTACTGGTTCTTTAACCAAGTCTATTTCAGCGTGTATTTCATCTAAGAAGAATAGCTCTTTAGCTATCTCTTCCTCTTTGCCAAGTTCTACTAGAACTGGGGGTGGTCTTCCACATAAAGTCCCTTCGAAAAGGAATAACTCTTTAGTTGTTCCTTCTGCTCCTATAGTTTTTACTTCAGGAATAGCTTTGACTGACAATTTTGTTAGTCAAAGGAGAGGAGATAGTCTTTTGACTACTCTTCCTTCTGGACATTCTATGTCTCATAACTTGAATGAGTCTAAGAAGAAACATTCCTTAATGTCTTCTTCTATGACTTCTTCAAATTGGGCACAGAATCTGTCTAGAAAAGAAGGTCTGTTACCAACTCCTAATCAAAGGGATAGTTCAACTCTTCCTTCTCTGCAAATATCCAGATCAATAGAAGGAAAACTCCATGTTTCCAAAACTAATGTGTTATCTTTAACTGATCTAAGAACAAAACTTAGCACTTCTGGTTGTAAAAAACCATATCAGTTGGAAACAAGGATAAAAGATCCAGATGCAGAGTATGCAAGAAACTATGTGGCTCATATCAATCATTCTCTATATAATCAAGAGCCATCAAGACCCAAGAACAGGAAATATACTCCTAACAATACACAAAGAGTGTTCTCTGATGCACCCCAATCTTCTGATTTACGAGAATATCTTCAACAGAAGAGAAGAAGTGATTCTGTGTTAAAAGATCATGCTGAATGTGACTTCTATCCAAGAGTCATAATTCAATGCAGATGTCAATCAATGGTTCAGGACCATACTGATCATGAATGTGACTTCCAGCCGAGAGTTATAATGCAATACAGATGTCAAACTAAACGACAATCTGTCTTCAATCGGATTCAGTGTGAACCTATGCCTGATGAAGATGAGCCTTTGTTTGCTTCTATCAACATGACCTCTCGGGATGCTGGGGGTAGAGCTGATAGTCCAGATGGAGTATATAGAAACACCAGAGCAAGAGTCTTAGCTTCTAGTCAAAGAAATTTGATCTCTGAAGATGATTCTAAATTTCTAGGAGAATCTAATTTCCCACCTCTTCCTACTGGGGGTAGTTCTCCTTTAAATGATTTTGATGCACGAAGTAGTGATTCAGAGCATATAACATCCACTAATTCATCAATAATCCCTCGTACAGTTACTACATATATGGTGGATGGGAATACTGAATTGAATAATGAACCTTCCTCTTCGGTGACTCCTCAGGACCAAAGAATTGCTTCTTTGGAACAGCAAATGAAGTCTATGGCTGATACTATGAAGTCGATGTATGAACTCATGACGGCTCAGTTGCAGAATCGACAGACTGTACCAGATGCCATACCAACTGACACTGATATAAGTCCAGTACAAGTTCCTCCAGCAGTACAATCCAATACTCCTGGACCAGCTCAAACAAATCCTAGTCTTTCTGGAGCTGGGGATAGTACTTACAATGCTGTTCCTCCTCCCAACTATTCTCTACAAGCTACAACTCCACAATCCTCCGGAGTTGTTAATGAAGAATTGAGGAATCTCAAAACTCAATTCGAGGCATTCAAACAGAAAGATGGTTTACAAAGATTAGACATCAAACAACCTTATCCGATAGAGTGAAAGCAACTATCATATCCTCCTAAATACAAGCCTCCTACTATCTCTTTCTATAATGGAACCTCTTCTCCAAGTCAGTTTATTAATCACTTTGAAGTGATGACTGATCAATTGCAACCAAGTGACGCCCTCCTTACTCGGGTGTTTATTGGATGTCTCAAGGGAACTGCTTATGAATGGTATAGAAGTCTCCCAGATGGGTGCATTACCTTATTTGTCGATTTCAAACAGATGTTTCTTGAACGGTTCTATAAAGGGCTAAATGACATGACTATGTCTGCTCTTATTAGAATCAAGCAGAAAAATAATGAAACTACAGAGGATTACATTGAACGGTTTCGAAGAGAAGCTCTGAAGATGCCTCTTGGAACTCCAGATGCTGTCACCATTGACACATGCAAATCAAATCTGTTGCCAATCATCAGCATGTGGACAGGATCCACCCAATTCCAAGACTGGCCTTCTTTCATAGTCAGTGCCAAAGCTGCAGAAATCAGTGCTGAAACCTTCAAAGGTTTAGGAGTGCAGATGTTTCCTAAAGAAACAGGTCAAAATAATGCTAAATTCAATAAAAGCAAGGGAAAAGAAACTCTTGAAGTTAATTTTCAGAGCAAAGATGCATCAACTATTCAAACTTCTCCTACCTCTACAACTCAACAACCAAGAACACCTCGCCCTAAAGAAGAATACTCTTTCGATGATGACGATGTCCTTGGTATCTTTGAATGTCTGCTGAAAAGTAATAAAATACAATTACCTGAAATCAAGAAACCTGATGAAGTTGGTAAGACAGATCATCCCAAATACTGCCCATATCACAGAATGTTGGGTCACACAATTCGTACATGTTATGTACTGAAAGGAAAGATCCAAGAAATGATTAAATCTGGAGCTATCTCCCTTACTCCAAAAGAGAAGACCGTCACCTCCAACGTCGTCTCTATGCAATTTGGAGATTTCCCTCCTCAACTCCTTGAAAGTGGGATCGTTCCTATTCCCAAGGCAACTCTTCAAATAGTGAATATTCCCCCTCCACAATCTGAAGGATTAGTGCCAATCACTTTGGAAACTGGAGAAATCATGTGGATTCATCCTGATTTAGTGGCAGATTTTGCATCTCCTCCTCTTCAAAGGACTACTTTTCGAAAGTCCAAGAAGGCTGGGAAGATTAAGTCATGCCATATGACTTCTCTTGGATCTACCTCTGACACAGAGCCAAAAGATAATGAAGAAGCACTTGTTAGTGCTACTCGAACGGGGAAACCTTATCTAAAGGATTATTCCAAGAATCCTGAGGATACTCCTGATATCCCTCCGGCTGACAAAGATGCTCCTAATATTCCTCCTGAAGAAGAATCATCCACTGCACCTGTTCCTTCAACTACACCAGTTGAACCTGTTCTTCCCAAGTCCACAACTCTTGAGAAAGGCAAGCAACAGGCTCGGTTTGATAAACCAATCAAGAAGTCCTCTTCTCTTGGACTTCAGAAGCCTTACAACTTCGACATTCTAGCTCAACTTGCTAATACTCCAGCTAGAATGTCCCTCTTTGAACTTCTACGTCTTTCTAAAGAAACTCGGGAGACGTTAAGTGAAGCACTACTTCAGGCAGACTCTTGTCTTGCACAATTGAAGAAGCCAGATGCAGAACCTGCCACTTGCTTACATTGCAACAGTGTATTGGAGATTATCCCAAATATTACCTTTACACAAGACGACATGCTATTGGAGGATAATCGACATGATCGGCCTCTCTACTATACTGGTTATATCGATACGATGAAGATAGATCGTATCCTCATTGACCCAGGGTCTGCTATAAACATAATGCCAAAGAGTCTGTTGGATGAACTAAAAATCCCTCTTCACAAGCTCTCTAAGACGGTTACTACTATCTTGGGATTCAATCAAAGCCGAAGCGAGCCTTTGGGAAAGATTCATCTGAAGCTTCAGATAGGCGATTTCAGATCCAAAGTCACCTTCTATGTGATTGAGATCGTGGGATCCTACAATCTTCTTCTTGGGAGGCCCTTTCTTCATGAAAATAATGTGGTGCCTTCTACTCTTCATCAGTATTTTAAGTACATTGATAGCAATGGAAGAGTACAAAAAGAAGTTGCTGATATAAATCCCTTCCATGGGGTTGAAGTTTATTTCAATGATTCCCGAATGTACAAAGAAGAGTATACAAGGGTCATACAAGCTATGGAGAAAGAGGATGCACAAAGTGAGACTTTAATAATCCCTGTTAAAAGTCGAGCTACTCAGCAACAATCTCCCAAACCCTCTGGAGAAGGTCCTTTAATCATTCCAGTGAATGGACGGATCTCTCCGTTACCTCAGTTGTCTGCTCAAGACACAATGATCATTCCTGTTAGTGGACGTACTACAATTCCTATATCTTCACAGGATACTCTGCTAATTCCAGTTAGAGGGCGGATTACTCTTCCATCTCAAGCTTCAAGGGAGCTCACCTCTTCTGAGCCATTTGTTATCGATCTTAATCGAAACAAAGCTTCTTCTCATTCTTCTTCTTCCCCTTTAGTCATTGACTTGGCTAAAATCTCTAAGGCTCAGTCTTCTCCCAATATAAATATTGCTGCTTTTACATTTAATGAAAAGTCTCCATCCTTGCAGGACGCTGATGTATGTAATTATGTTCATTGTTATTTACATTTGTTAGATGACTTGAACACAATAACCATAGGAGTTGTACAGACTGTTCATACAGATGTATCTCTAGAACCAGAACAATCTTCATACTTTCTAGTTCCCAGCAGAAAGCCAGGAGATATTCCAATATTCTTCTACAAAGGGCCTCAAAGTCTTTCTGATTTAGAAGATGATGACAGAAATGATGATACTGGAAGATTACAACTACGTCGTTATAGTCAGCAATCTAAAGACATCATCAAAAATATGGGCTATGACTTCAAGACTGGCCTCAATAGTGGAAAAGGGAGAAAAATGCCTGTTCGTATTCCTTCTCTGAAATATGGAAGGACGAAATGCGGATTAGGCTATATTGCTCCTATTCCTTTCATCAATATTATCCATGAAGATCCTAATTCTGACGAAGATAAGAGATCTGATTCTTTTAGTACCACTTCTTGGGATTCCGATACGAGCATCGGTGACTTCTACTGCAACATTCTGTCTTCCAATTGACTGTTTTGAAAAGTGATTAAATACTTGACGGTTCATCCGTTTATCTAACGGTTCGTCCGTTCATTAATACTTGACGGTTCATCCGTTCATCCATCCGACGGTTCGCCCGTTCATTATAATCAGACGGTTAACCCGTTCATTCATCTAGTCTTTTGATTTCCGAGTCTAAAGATCATGAAAAATTGAGTTCAAAGATATTTTTATGTCTGAATTCTATTTTTTCCAATCAGTATTAAACTAAGATCATTTCTGGTTTAATATCATCTGATAGAATTACAAAGTTTGTTTGTATATTCTATTCTACTGAAATATGTCATGTATTATTTACCTCTGAACATATTTTCTATGAGTCTATCATTATCAAAACAGCAAAACCAAAAATCAGATCAAGGATTTTCATTCATTCCAGAATCAAAACATGAAATACAAGTGAAAGTGAAGATAAAAGAGATTCACTTATTTGGAGTTATCAGCTCTCTAATACGATCTAGAATAGCATTCAGTTTCTCTTCATGAGTCTTTCTAACTCTTTCTGCTGCCACAATTGTAACATTCTGTTCATCAAAAATAATGATGGCAGACTGGCGACGATTGACTTCTTTAATCTGTTCCGCCTGCATCTATTCTCATTCCTTCTGAAGAGTCTCACAGCGTTCGGCTTCAGAGATATAAACAGTAGTAACATTAGCTTGCTCTGTTTCCATGACAGCAATACGCTCTTGAAGACGAGCTAATTCCTCTTTCAATTTCTTCAGTTCCAGTCTTGGACGCTTTATCTTTCGCTAAAAACTCTACTCTTCGACGAGCAGCTAATATTTCTTCACCCTTTTCTACTATTTTTCAGTAGAAGAGACAAGAAATGCTTCGAGAGCTGCCTGTTGGGATTGTGCTTCATGCTCTAGTTGATCAATCTCAGCTACAGTTAAAGAGTGGATGTCCTCCTTCTTGGTCTTCCAGTATTTTTGGATAGTTACTTCTAACTCATCTAGGAGATGTTCGAAGAAGATGTACTGAGATTCGTAACCAGCATGTCGCAACGCCATCAGTGGGAACTTGACCATAGTTCGAAGATCAGAAAAGGGCATGGCTTCATCCTTCAAGAAGCGTCTGGAATATGTATCTAGATATGAATAAATGATCTCCGGATACATTCCTAAGGTTCTTGCTAGCCCAGTCTCGAATCCAGGAGTTGCTGTCATCATAGAAGAAGAAGCTTGAATCCTTGGAACAGAAGTATGTGCGACCGGAGAGGTTGGCAAGTGTGAACTCCCTTCATCAACATCAGCCTGGATAAGCGGAGCATGAGTCGAACTCATTGCTGCAGCAGTTCCTACAGTTAAAGAAAAATATAATCAGCATTTACAGAAAAAAAAAATAATACAGCGGAAACAGAATCTGAAATAAAGTTCTACCTGGCTGAGGTTCATATTCAGTATGTGGAGGGAGTTTTGCTTCTTCTCGCAGCCGGTCCATGATTGTATCCGATACCTGCTTTATATGGCTGCTTCCAGCTCCAGAATTACTGGGTGCTAAGCATTGTTCGATGATTGAACAGGTTCAGGGCTAAACTCTATTCTGTTCTCCTTCACTTTATCCGCATCATAAGGAGTTGAAGTGTCAGCATGCCAGTCTTCTCCTCCTTCAGCTTCTTCTTCTTCTTCGTCTTCGGGATGAGCTTCTGATTCAGAATCAATGATATTTACATCTTCATGAGTCTCTGGAACAATGACGATAGCAAGCTCGGTATTGGCTGCCGGTTCAGTTGTCTCCGGAATATCAGGTCAAAGAATGATATCTTGACAAACATTCTTTAATAGATCATCAGCAGCTGATAGCTTAGACGCCGGCACGTCTTCATCGCCTCTGGCCAAAGAAATGTTTTCTTCAGCTTGAATTTCAGGAACTTCTGACTGTTTGGTAGCTTCTTCCGGAGCTGTTGCTTCTTCAGAGTAATCAATCTGGTCATCCAGTGCTTGAATGACGCCTTCTGTCCCATGATCAAATGGGATTATCCTCGTCTCCGAGGGTTCAATAGCTACTCCACTTGTGGTGGGAGCAGTTGTTTCCTGAGCTTGAACAGACTCTACTTCAGTCTGTTCAGTTGAAGCTGTTGCAAGGTGAATATCATCAGATTTGGTCTTCTCAGTAGAAGCTGCTTCGTTGATTTCTGGCAAAACTCCTCCACTCATGATCGTTTCTAGGAGTTTGTTGCCCTTAATTTTGCTGACAGACTTCTTGACATATTTGCTTCTTGACCTCCTTATCAAAGGGGCGTCGTCTTCATCAGTCTCTTCGTCTTTATCAGCGGCATCGTCCTCATCAACTGAGATACCGCCTAAAGATGATGTAGCAGTCACGGAGACCCCTTTCTTCTTTTTCTTAGATGTTGGAGACTTAGTACTCCTCTTGGAGACAGTCTCAGATTTATCGCTTCTCTTTCTCTTAAAAAGAGATACAAATATAGGGGGGAGAACTTCATCAGGAAAATTTCCTTCTTGAAATAGTTCATAAAGCGGTTTAACCTCTGTTGTATCATCTTCGGGTTCCGGAGGGAAATGTTGAATAACAATCCTCTTCTTTGACCTCTTCGATTCATCCTCCGCAACAAAGGTCTTCAGATTAAAACTTGGCCTGAAGGTGCTCGACGACACATAGAAGCGAGCATATGTGTACAACATCTTTGGCCCCAAGCTAGACAAAGGATTAGGCATAGAGAATACGACTTTTGTATCTCTAGCCGCAAAATATCTCCAAGCTCTGGCTCCGTCGACAAGCCCTCCACGAGCAGATAAGCAAGTGGTGGCGTTCCCAACGTGAAGTTGGTCATAACCGAATTGTCTGACAAATCGACTGGGTAAATATGGTTCCAGATATGCCATTTCTTCGTGACGGTATACTAGATGAGAAGGCCGGATCCTCTGCAACCATTGAAAGGCTACATCGTCTAGCTCGTTCCCCATATCTCCGTCCATCATATTTAAGGGCATACTCTCATAGCCCTGTGGTGGAGGGACACATTGGATAGACCAATGTGATGCCCGATTCAAGACATTTCTGTATTCTGGAAGGGTGTGAACTTTCCAGAACGTCTCTCCAGAATACCTCTCCAGAAAAAGACTGCTACTTCCTCCTGCCCCTGGAGGTATCAGACCATCATGATGAAGGAGAAGCCAACCATAAAGATACGTGAAGGGCATCTCTATCCTTGGGAATTCTTTAGTCGTCATCCTCTGAGCAGACAGCATGTTGGTGACAAAATTCCGAAGACCCGCATTCAGTCTACAGGTCATCGCCGATAATAAATCCAACTTATAACCATACATAAGGCGCACCGCCGCAAAGATAACGCCTCTGCGTATCCTGTCCAAGGAGCTGGAGCCAGGAACGATGAATCTTCTTAACCACAGGGATAGGAATCCGGCCAGATGACCGTTCTTCGACAGACTCTTGCTACTCTGCCTCACATAAGAGCTGAAAGTGGTTCCAGCTTTGAACTCGTACCAGTCTTCAGTGATAGTGAAATCTTTGCAATCATATTTCTCCAACAGATAAGTGATTTCACTTTCAGAAAGAGGCTTGAAGTTGCTAATCTGGTACCACCTCTTCTCATTTATTTTCTTCTCATCCTTTTCACGATTCATGAAAAGGTATGACATCCACTTCTGTATGTGGTTACCGGCTTCATCTTTGGAACCCTTGTAATATAGAGTACATGTGCCAAAATGGCACATCATCTCTTCAAATAGATGTACCATCTCTGGGTTCTGTTCTGACAGAAAGTTCAGCTCTTCTGTCGTGGGAACATACTCCTCATACGGCATTGAGCCTGAAGGCAGGTGTGAGATGTATTCCATCTCGTGAAGGGCGAAGCCCATCTCCCCTTTTGGGGTCATAAAGGTCCCCATCCTATGGTAGTACCTCTCAACCAAAGCCAGGAACAGAAAAGGGTTAGGCTTGAAGCCGTAGGATGAATTGACGACGGCATCATAGAGATTTATCTTCTTCAGCTCAGTTTCAAAATTCTCTAAAGCCTAGTGGACTAAAGTCTTCCATCTCACATTCTCCTGATTCATTAGACCATTCATCCTCGGCGTCGAATCAGTCGGATAGAATGCTTTTTTGTTGGACATGAATTCGTTTATGAAGATGGGCATCCTAAACGGCATCAATATGGCTGAGTCTTCAGGTGGTATGCATCCAGGCTTCAAACCCCAAAACACTGATACATGGTCTTCTGGGGCACTAAAAAATCCTTCCTTCCTGTAAATAATACGGCTTGCCTTCGCCTGCTGATATTCGGTCAAATACCAGGACATCTTTCTCGGATAGCTGGCATGCATAAGTCTCATGATTGACAAACCCCTGGAAACCTTTGGCCAGTACATGGGTTGTTTCACATCCCCCTCGAAGCAGAAGCACACCTTCTCCCTGATGCCCTTTGGCTGAGATTTCTGTGCTATAGCATCTCCGAACAAGAATGCTGGTTTCTTGTGGGATACCAGATCCAGACTCTGAAAAGGTTGTCCATTCATCAAGCAGAGTAAGGTTGTATGGTCTTGATTGGCCAACAGTGATAGTCTTGCTTCAGGAAGATCAAATTGAGGGAATGTTACATGAGATAGATCATGCTTAAATGAGATACTCAAGCACCCCTAAAAATCTGCTTCTTCGCTTCGGATGTTCACTACAGAAAATGACAGAAGACAAAGTCAGATATATCTATGTCAATGCGTGTATTACAGTATTTGAAGGAAATTCCAAAAGTCACGCAGACTCCATATGGATATATTACCATGACATACTGAGTGATTTATTCACGCAGATGAGTAATTCACGCAAAGTCCAAACAGATTAGGATGAAAGTCACGCATCATTGCCAGAATTTAAGTGAAAATGGCAAAAATACGTTGACAGATCAAGACTAATCTATCCAGAGTATGACTCTCAGAAATCTGCGTGAATAATTCAACATTGACATCTCTGCCAACATGAAAGGTCACGCAGAGTCATGAGAGCCATGCTCCTTTGCGTGAAACACAGGGCTTCGTAAACACGAAGATGTGAAGTATGGACGACCCTAAAGAGGGGGCATACTTTATTAAATATCCTTTGCCCTAAGAAGGGGGGATATATTTCTGAAGTTTATTATCTTAAGATTCTAAAAATTCTATATGGAGTTCATCTTCATCATCCTTCGACAGTTCGTGTTCTTCCATCACTTACGATGCATAGGAGCTTGCGGGACTTCTTGTCGAGGAAGTCTGTCAGTTGTGGCACGCGACGAAGTCGCAGGGGCTTTCCCCTTGGCCTGAGCATCAGCTTTTTTGGGAGCCATTGCTGCTGAAAAAGTAGAAGAAGAAGTCGGAGAGGAAGGAGTTCGTCGGAGAAGACGAATTTCTCTTCTGTGGGTTCTCTCTTTCAAATGCAAGTAAAGAAAGAAAGAAGTAATCTATGGCTTATTTATAGGCTTATGAAGAATTCCAAACGGCCCATCATGATTTGCCTCGATTTAGGAGATTGATACGGGATCTTAACAGCACAGAATCCCAACAGTCCAGTCATTCAGGAATAAATATCTCTTTAAAGTCATCTCAGCGTGACTAAGTTCATTTTTATTTATCTTATTTTCAA
Source organism: Iris pallida (assembly GCA_029216955.1). NCBI lineage: Eukaryota > Viridiplantae > Streptophyta > Magnoliopsida > Asparagales > Iridaceae > Iris > Iris pallida. Next base: position 177,529 of record JANAVB010012200.1, on the reverse strand, counting down.
AGTATTTCAAAAATTTTGAAGTCTTTTCAATTTTTGAAAACTTTGAAGGGGGTTTTGTAGGCCTTTAAAAATGACAGTCACGCTGAGTTGATCAGAACAAGTCCGACAGTAACGCTGAGTTGATCAGGACAGAGTCAAAAGTCACGTTCAGTTGATCCAGATAATATTTACAAATCACGCTGAAGTGATAGATCATCATTTGTCAAAAATTTCATCATGACTGACAGCATGACAGTCGAAGAATGTCTCTTCGTATGTCACGTATGCACAGAATTCGAGAGATCACAGCCGTCTATTGCGTGATTTTTGAAATCTTCTTCAGCAAGACTCAGCCTTTGTCAAGTTGGCGTACCAAAAGAGCTTCTTGTCATTTAATGCGACTGACAAAAGCAATCACTGTCAGAGATTTTGTCTTAGTCGAGGCACGCCAAATCAAGATAGCTGGCAATTCTATCTCAAGTCTGCGTATATTTGTGAGATCTTTATCTCAAGTTTGCGTGGATTCCGAAGTTTTCTTCCTCAAGTCTGCGTGGATTTTGAAGCTTTTTGCCTCGAGTCTGCGTGGATACTGAAGCTTCCTGCCCCAAGTTTGCGTAGATTTTGAAGCTTTCTATCCCGAGTCTGCATGGATTTTGTCTTCAACAAGTCTGCGTGGATTTCATCAAATTGGAGTACGTGGCAGCCATGCCACTGATCTCTCGCCTGCGTGTCCTGTAACTTGCACACGACTCATGCATGATCGCCATGTGTCCAACAGTTACGGGCCACGTCCAGTAACTGCTCACAACCTTGCGTATGTTAAATCCTGCGTGATTTTCAACTAAGCACAGGCTGTGAAGACAGTTATCTTTTCAGTTTTATTTTTGACTCTATAAATAGAGTTCTTTTTCTCATTCATTGTACAGATACATAGTTATCTACTGTCAAAATTTTGAGAGCTTTTCTTCTTCGCATCGTCCAAGGGATAAAGTGATCGTCTTCTAGATTAGATTCCCATAGTTGTAATTTTCCCAGATACACAATAAATAAAGGAATTTATTTATGGAAAACACTCCCGGGCCCACAAAATGAGTGTAAAGGTTGCTCGAGATGCACTTGACTTGCGTGATGTGATCCTTCACAAGCGCAAGGAAAGAGAAGAAACCTTGGTGTACATAGAGTCCTTCCATGGACATCACTGCACTCAAGTCATTGTCAACTGCTGCTGCAATAAGACAATAGTACAAGAGGACCGCCAATCCGTCTTCCAACGACTGCAGCAGCCAGGACCGGTCCTAGAACAAAGCCCGGAAGACGAGGTGCTTCCTTTCGCCTCTTGCAATTCTACCCGAAAAGTCCCTATCAGCAAGGGAGGGAAGAAAGTAAATGTCTCCAGTCCGATGATCTCAACTGACACGGCTAAGAAACTCTCATCCAAGCGGTTATCCACAACCACCACATGAGGAGTTTATCGAGGCACCTGCTCGAAGACGAAATCTTCAACACTTAGAGATTCGTCATCTACATCCCTGGAGGTAGCCGAAGATGGGGGTAGCACTCCCGGAACATCCACAACAATTCAGTGTTCCAAGAAGATAAACCAAGGAAGACAGTTTCCCCAACAGATGTAACAGAACCAGACACCCTAGAAACGTCCATGGGTGCCAAGATGAAGCAACCTCCTATACAGGGGGTAGCACTTCCTCCGAGTCCGAACCGGAGGAGAATATTCCTACATATCCCGATGACTTCTCCATTCGGGGGTATAATTCGGAGAGCACATCCTCCACAGTTCCTTCCACTGTTCCCCATATGAGAACAATATTTATGACTAAGAATGACCAGGACGGTCCCAACGATCGACAGTGCCTCGATACTCTTGAGGTCATACTTTATATCCTAGTCAAGTCAGTAGACGAGATCAAGGCAGCCCTGCCGACTCTCCAAAGAAGAACACCTGGCCAAACAAGCTTGGGTCCCGCCGTCAATGCGGACTCAAACACAACTGCACCAACCCTGGGTGACAATCCACCCGAAATATAGGCTCCCACTATTGCAGAAGAGGCCATGGAGGCGAGAAGAGAGGTCCAGGAGCTTCGGGCAATGTTTCACGCCCGAAAAACCTCTCAAGACCTCAGGATACGACAGCCGTATCCTGCTGCATGGAGAGATGTCCACTTCCCTCCTCGATACAAACCATTCAATATCAACTCTTCTGACGGGAAGACATCTACAAGCCGATACGTGACCTACTTTGAAGTCACAACAGATCATCTGCCACATGACAACGCCATCCTTACACGATTGTTCGTTGGGGCATTAGAGGGAGTCACATTCGACTGGTACCACAACTTACCGGACAACTGCATCCATTCCTTCGTCGACTTCAAACAAATGTTCTTGGAGAGGTTCTATGAGGTAGGACAAGATGTGACCATGTCAACCCTCATGGACGTTGTCCAGGGAGAGAAGGAGCTGACAAGAAACTACATTGAGCAGTTTTGCCAAACCGCGATGAAGTTGTCCTCCGGTAACCCGGACTCTTCCTTAATTGAAATTTGCCAAAAGAGGCTGCTCTCCACAATCAGCCTCTGGATGGGCAAAAGTCAATTTAAGGACTGGAAGACCTTCATCATCAGCACCACTAGCGCAGAAGCCAAGTTGAAGAAAGCTCGCCAACTGGGGTTGCATATCTCAGATGGGGAGGACAAGGGCAAGCGCCCTAATGCCAATAACAACAACGGTGGTAATTCCTCCAACAACTGAGACAACAAGGGCAAATAGGCTATGGTGGCCGATACAGCCCCGAAGCCCGAATCGAAGCAGGCAGAAAAGTAGTGGCCGCAGATGACTTACTCCTTCGAGGATAGTCATGTCAAGCCCATCTTTGACATGCTCTTACAAGGAGATAGAATTCAGCTCCCTCCACCAAGGCGTGAACCTCCACCTGCAGAGATGGAGAGCCCAAGTACTGTCACTACCATCGCTACGTCCACCATGCTACACAAGACTGCTTCCAATTGAAGCGGTACATTCAGAACCTCATCGACTCCAAGGCCCTGGCCATTAATTTCGAGGAGGTGACGGTCACTGCCAACATGGTGTCAGTCCAATTCGGCAGCTTCTCATCGACAAGGACCCAAGACGGCATAGTACCCATCCTCCGGGCAAAAATAGAGGTCGCTAATCTTCTACCTCCCCGAGACCAGGCTGCTGGACTGGTATCCCTCACCACATCACGAGGGGAGATCATATGGATCCACCCGGACATAGTATCTGGAGTAACCCAGCCAGCATCACCCTCTACTGGCAAGAAGAAGGGCAAAAAAGTCAAGTCCTGTCGCACAATCTCAAGCCGACAACGAAGAAGCGACAGTTGTCGTTACCCGGTCTGGCGCACCAACTCAACCTACACCGGGTAGCTCGGCTGAAGAACGCCAGTCGGCCACTGCTGACGCCTGAGGACCTTTTCAGCCTCCGTCGGTCGATAAGCCTAATCCAAATGAGACCCGCTTTGATAAGCCGTGTAGAAGAATAGAATTTCAGGGCGCATCTATGTGCCAGAATTGCTATGCGCTCAAATACTACTCAGAACATGCGCCGGAGAACTCAAACGAATTACTTAGCACATCAAGACAACAAAAGAATAGACATCAAAAAATAATATTTATTTCATATAAAAGTCTATTACATGTCTAAAGAAAGGATTTACATAGGAGAATTTCTACAAAGAGAATACCCTAAGTCTACTGCTAGGTGCAGCAACCGCCATGCGCTCTCAGTCAGGCGCATCTCTTCAGCGTCTCAGTCAGGCGCATCTCTTCAGCGTCTCAGTCAGGCGTATCTCTTCGACGTCTCAGTTTGGCGCATCACTTCAGTGTCTCAGTCAGGCGCATCTCCTCAGAGTCTTAGTTATGTTCATTATGAAGTCTCAGCATATGCGCCTTACTTCGACCCGATCAAATGCTTCGACTAATGAAGCATTTATTGAGCAGAACAAGGGTGGGCGATAAACCCCATCATAGCGGGAGAAAGAGGTTTCTAAAGCCCAAGGAAGAGGACAACATCGCAATCGATCCGCGACAAAAGGAGGCTTTCAACACAACCAGAATGGACAACACCCACTCTGACAGAAGAAAGAGCCTCCAAAGTCGGGAGCACCATAATTACGATATACGGCTCTTCTAGCATAATGGAGACGAGGTTCGAGCATCCCAATCTTTGGATACAACATGCACCTTTCGCCTGCCTCAAAAGCCCTCGACTCCGACTTTTGGATGTAACAGTCATCTTCAAGCGCATGAACGAAGACAAGTCATCGCATCCCCACCCTCGGGAGCATCTCGTCAATAGAACGAGCTTGAGCAAACAAGTTCATTTTGGGAGGACGTGACAGAACGAGAAGAAACTCTCTCCTTGCCACTATTTATAGGCCGGACAAATCAAACCTATGCGCCAAGTGGCTGGCTCTCCGAATCTCGTGCAATAAATTTGCATTTATGGTGATGAACCTGACGCTTCAAATTCGTCCAAGTCAAAAACGGCTATTTAAAGTACTCGAAGAACGTAACTGTCGGACCAATAAAGACGTGTCATGCAAACGGATGCGCCGGTCAGATCGCGCATCATGCAGACGTGCCCATCCGTACCAAACGCCTCATAAGGATGCGTCCCATGCGCCCCCATGCGCCTAGTGCAACACAGATAGACGCGCCAAGTCAACAGCCCATCACCCGTCAAAGAACATTAAATGCTGAAGTCTGACACGACAGCAGCCAGTCCCCGAAGACTGAACAGTTGACAGCTTTTTCAGAAAATTAAACGTCGTTGACGTTATCATCATCATTACTTTCCTCCGACGGTTACAAGCCACGTGGCCGCCCAACCATTTCGCATGTGCCTCCGCAGCCATGTGCCCAAATCTCTGAGCCTCAAGCCCCTGTAGATCTGTATCCTGGATTCGAAGTCAGCCTCTCGGACATGGCTGGGGGTAGTCAAGCACCTGTGGATCTGCGTCTCAAAGATGAAGAAGCCCTGTAAGACAAAACTGGGGGTAGTTAGGTCCTTGTTGATACTTCTCCCGAAGATGAAGGTGTCCTCCAGAACATGGCTGGAGGTAGCCAAGATGAAGCTCTGGGGGAAGTTCCTCTTCTACAAGAGAGCGAGGACGAAAGCGAAGCCTCAACCGATCTATCCACTTCCAGTCGTGTCATGACGGTGTACATGATGGGAGCTGGTGATGCGGAGTCTGATGCGCCGCTAGCAGATCTCGTTCAGCGTATGGATACCTTGGAGGGAGGACTTAAAACCCTCTCTGCCTCCATGTAAATACTGACTCAAGTAGTATTTGAGATAAGGTCAGCTTTGGCCAGGGCACCGTCTACCGGTCCTGACCCAGGGTCCAATGGAGAATCAAGTGTACCCTTTCAATGGGTATCCTTGGATACAGATTCCCGCGAAGCACCTCGGACATCGGAGCCATCAAATGCTCAACTCCAGGCTGTACCACCTTCCCCAACTTCCAGCTCCTCTAAAGATGTGGTTGAGATGATCAGGGACTTGCGGGAGCACTTTGAGTCCAAGAACAGACAAGAGGAGCGCCAGAAGATGGGGATCCCCTAACCATACCCCCTCAAATGGAACAAAGTGGTTTATCCTCCCAATTATAAACCACAAACATTGACACCATACGAAGGGAAGGACTCTCCATGCCGCTATCTGACATACTTCCAGTCTCAAACGGGACATCTTTCGAAGGAAGACGTACCACTCACCAGCATATTTGTCGGGGCGTTGAAAGGAGTGGCTTACGACTGGTACTGCAGTCTCCCTGACAACTCCATATCTTTCTTTGACGACTTGATGCGTCTCTTCCTCGATCGTTTCTACGACGGAGGGAAGGACATGACAATGGCGTCCCTCATAGAGATACGTCAGAAGGAGAAGGAAACAGTTCGAGCATTCATCGAACGGTTCCGACAAGTCTACTTCAGACTGCCCCCGGGCATGCCAGAACATGTACTCCTCTCTTCCTGCAGCATGAACATGCTGCCTGCAATCAAACTCTGGCTCAACTCCACTCCTCCTCTCGACTGGAGTTCATTGATCATTGAGGCCGAAGTAGCTGAAAAGAAGGCGTCCAGTGATCGTCTTCTGGGAGTCAGTTTTCCTGCCTTTGACGATAAGAAAAAATAGCCTGCAGCCAACAACCCTGGACGAGAGACGAAGGGAAAGCAGGCGTTGACTGTCAATGCCTCCAAAGGTGCATCAGCACCTACTCAGAAGCCTCCACTTGCACCAAGGCTAAAGGAGGTTTATTCTTTCAACGATGAAGACACCCTGCAACTCTTCAAGATATTAAAGCAGGGTGACAAGATTAAGTTGTCGGACCCGAAGTATCCTGATGAGGTTGGAAGAGTGGACAATCCGAGGTACTGTCACTACCATCGGTTTGTCGGACATCCAACTAAGGACTGCTACGTCCTCAAGAACTACATCCAGCGCATGATCAATGCGGATGTCATCTCCGTCGACTACGAGAAGAAAACGGTCTCGGCCAACCTGGTGTCACTCCAATTTGGCACCTTACCGCCAACCACAACACAAGATTGCGTCGTCCCCATCCCAAAGGAGACAATAGAGGTGGTCAACCTATCACCTACTCGTGACAACGTGAGTGGACTCATCCCACTTACCATATCTTGGGGGGAGGTCTTATGGGTTCACCCTGACCTCGTCTCTGAAGTTACTCAACCGGAGGTACGCTCTGCCTCCAAAACCAAGGGCAGAAAGATCAAGTCTTACCGCATGGTCACTTCTGCTGCGAAAGAGGCACATCCTATACGGACGCGTTCACATCAGAACGCCCAACCTGACGAATCTGCCGTCGAGGTGGTGCCTCCTTGCACCGTCCCTGCTGTCCAGGACGAGGGCCCATCCAGGCCTCCTGCAGCTAATAAACAGAAGCATGTAGAGGCCCGTTTCGACAAGCCTTTGCGAAAGGAGAATGCTTCGGGACTAGCCAAGCCCCACAACTTCGACATACTGGCACAACTTGCCAGTACTCCTGTTCGTCTATCTCTGTTTGAGCTCCTTCATCTTTCCAAGGACACTCGCGAAGCTCTCTGTGAAGCCCTGAAGGATGCTGAATCCTTCATCAGTCAGGTCAAGCAGCCTGAGGATACCCTGACCACATGTACGTACTGCCATTATCCGGATGAAGTTATCCCCAACATAACCTTCACCCAACAAGACATGCTGCTCAAGCACAACTGACACAACAGGCCACTGTATTATACGGGGTATGTCGGTTCCGTCAAGGTGAAGCGGATTCAAATCGATCCAGGGTCTTCCCTCAGCATCATCCCGAAGACGCTGCTCTCAACACTAGGGATCCCAATGTACCGTCTGGCGCCTTCTAATACTACAATCGGCGGCTTCAATGCTAGCAAAAGAGAGCCGCTGGGCAAAATACGGCTGAAGTGTCATATCGGTAACCTCAGAACCGAGGTGACTTGCTATGTCGCGGACGCCGATGTCAACTACAACCTCCTACTGGGTCGTCCGTGGCTGCATGAGTACATGGTGGTGCCATCTACACTCCACCAATGTATGAAGTACGTGTCCACCAACGATATCATCCGGACAGAGTTCGCAGACATTGACCCTTTCAAGGGGGTCGAAGCCTACTTCACTGATTTTACCCTGTACAAGTTGCCCGACGAAGGAGAAGCCAATGATGCTGACGATGAAGCAGAAATGGCAGCAGAGTCGGACATGGAGCCAGAGATGATTCCCGACGCTCCTTTGAAGATTCGACTCAAAGGAAAACCGCCTATGATGCTGCCTCCCATGACCATCAAGCTACTTGGAAAAGCACCAAGTGCTCTAGGTAGAACACATACTGAAGCTCCCTTGAAGATACGGCTCAAAGAAAAGCCGCCTCAATCATCGGCTCCACTTGTGGCAAAACTACAGGGGAAGGCACCAATCACTGAAGGCGTAGTTGAGGAACCTCTGAAGGTGTGTCTTAAAGGCAAGCCTCCGCAATCATCCGTCTCATCCAAGCTACCGGAGAAGGCCCACATAGCCCTCTCGGACCCCAAAGTCAAAGCTGTGGTGGACTCTCCCGAACCAACCCCAGTACTCACAGATGAAGAGCTAGGGGAATACATATCTGCTGATGTAGATGCACCCTCTCTGGACAATGTAATCCCACGGGACAAAATCTCGTGTTTCATCAATAATAGAGTATCTTTTAATTATTCTAGTCTTCCACATTGGAATGCCATGTATACATTAGATAACGCTCTACGATCGTTGCAAACACAAATAACGACCGTCAATCATGTAAATTGAGTAGTCCCGTCCCAAGGGGTCTGTTTTGTAGTCCCACCGCGGAATCGAGACAAAGAATCCATCATCTTCGGCAAAATTGAGCATCATCAAGACCTCCCGCCACTTGAGCAAGAACCAGATACCGGCAGAATACAAGTCTATTGGTACACGGACAAGGCAAAGTACCTCATCCAAAAGATGGGTTACGATCTAAAAAGCAACAAAGACCTGAACTACGGCAAGGGTCAACATCTTTCTCTCCGGCTCCCAACAACTAAAGGAAATTTGCAGGACTACTATCATCGAACTTGATGGGGGATAGGCTATGTCACGCCGTCGGCAACTCCAGAGAGTTCGGAGGCAGAAGAAGTAGAACATTCTCATTCATCCGAAGCATCAACTTGGGATTCCGATACCAGTATCGGCTCAGTCTTCAAGAAGGTGCTATCAGTCAACATGGGATCTGTATAATCTCAAGAAGATGAAGGCGAAGACCAAATGCCAGAATTCTTCGAGGAAGAACCTTGGGCTCAATGCCTAGGAGCACAATGGGAGTCTCGTTTTGAATTACGCAAACCCCCTATCGACGACGAAGTCGAACAGATCGACCTTGGGGATGGATCTTCTTCCAAACCCATCTTTATCAGCAAGAGTCTAAAGGGACCAGACCTAGAATCTATAATCCAACTGGTTAAAGAATATATCGACGTCTTCGTTGGAGCTACGAAGATATGCCGGGACTTGATCCCCAGATCGCGATGCATAGGCTTAACATCTTACCTGATGCCAAGCCTATAAAGCAACAACAGTAACATTTTCGTCCTGACATCATGAACTCTATCGATCAAGAGATAGACAAACTCCTGACCAGCGGTTTTATCCGTGAAGAACAACACCCGGATTGGGTGGCCAACGTCGTCCCTGTCACCAAAAAGAATAGGAAGATATGAGTTTGTATCGACTTCAGAGATCTCAATGCTGCTTATCCGAAGGACGAATTCTCGCTTCCAATCACTGATGTGATGATCGACAATACATATAGATTCGAATGCATGTCTTTCATGGATGGGTATTCGGGCTACAACCAGATCAAGATGTTCTCCGATGACGCAAAACACACGTCATTCAGGACTCCGAAAGGTATTTTCTGCTACACAGTGATGCCCTTTGGCTTGTGGAACGCTGGTGAGACATACCAACGAGCTATGAGTACCATCTTCTGTCAACATCTTCACAAGACAGTTGAATGCTATGTTGATGACATCGCAGTCAAGAGCCGTCTCAAAGGTGATCACCTACAAGACCTAAAGATAGTATTCGACCTCATGCGAGCGCATCAACTCAAGATAAACCTCGCTAAATCCTTCATTGGGGTTTCTAGCGAAAAGTTTTTGGGCTTCATTATCATGGCGAAAGGCATTCATGTCGATCCCGAGAAGACCAAAGCCATCCTTGACATGGACCCACCGAAGAACCTCAGAGAACTTCGAGGCCTGCAGGGGCATCTGCCATACATCCGAAGGTTTATAGCAAACCTTTCCAGAAAATGCTAACCCTTCACTCAGCTCATGAAGAAGGGAGTCTCTTATGTCTGGACAGAAGAATGCCAGAAAGCTTTCGATGATATCAAAGCCTACCTGACGAGCCCGCCAATCCAAGTGGCATCGCTGGCAAACTATTTCTCCTCTACGTCCGTGCCATGGATCATTCCTTCGGCGCTCTGCTGGTTCAGAATAGCGATGCAGGCTACGAGCAAGCTATTTACTACCTCAATAGGACACTAATCGGGGCTGAATACCGGTACAACCCCGTTGAAAAGGAGTGTTTGGCTTTGGTGTTCGCCATCCAGAAGACTAGCCATTATGTCTCGGGCCAGACAATTTATGTCATCTCCCGAGTCAATCCGCTCAGGGTTCTCATGACGAAGCCAGGATCATTGAACTCATGGCTACCTATATAGGCAATCCTGATGACGCCATACAACATGGTGTTCGTTCCATAAAAAGCCGTTAAGGGACAAGCTCTGGCCGACTTTTTAGCTGTACACCCCATCCCAGAGTCCTCCAGACTCTATGAAGACATCCCGTATGAGATCCAAGAATCAAACGTCATAGAAGAAAGCTCCGTCTGGCAGATGTTTTTCGATGGCACTTCAAGAAAAGGCCCCAAAGGCCAAATTATCGTCGGAGTGGAGGTAGTCTTAGTCTCCCCCGATAAGCTGGTCATCCAGCGTGCTTATTCCCATTCGAAGCCGTGCTCCAACAATGTTGTCGAGTACAACGCTCTCATCATGGGACTCCAGCTGGCACAACAGCTGGGGGTGGATCATCTGGAAGCCTACGGGACTCAAAACTCGTCGTTAATCAGATCAGAGGGCAATACGAAGTTCGCCATGAAGATCTGGTTCCTTACCATGAAGTTGCATTGAACATTATTTCAACCTTCACCAAGTTCTTCATAGAATACGTACCTCGGTTACAAAACCTGGAGGCTGCAACACGTACCTCGGTTACAAAGATCAGAGGGCAATACGAAGTTCGCCATGAAGATCTGGTTCCTTACCTGCATAAATATCGAGTATATCTTGATTCTATTATGATGAACTTGCTATGGGTACAAGCCGAAAGGGTCCTTCTGACAATAAGGCATAAAAGCCTAAGCGACACGGTGCACTAGTCCTCAGGACTACCGCTAGCTGGAATCCGGCCCCTGCAGCTAACCCATGGCAGCTTCAAAATATTGAATTATGATATAATTTCTTGTTTATTATATGGTTCATTTTCATTTATCACATGCTGAAATACTAATTTTTTAACTTTATATTGCTGCTTCAAACCCACTATCTGTTATTCTTTTGTTTACCTATTGGATCTTTTCTGTAATTATACTCATGTCTTATATTGGTTTCATTTTACTTAACCAATATTTTTCACTTTTCTGCCTGATTCCTGTTCTGTGACCAGGACCCAGAATTCGGGCCGAACTCTACCCCTACCAGAGTTCGGGCCGAATTTGGCCTGACTGTTCCAGAACCGGGAAGAGTCCCAGCCGTTGATTACAAGTTAGATCCAATGGCCATGAATTGATCCGACCAAGAGAAACCCCTCTCATATTTTCGGTCCCTCTTCCCTCTCCTTCCCTCTTACCACCTTCTCCACTTCTCCAACACAATTCTCTCAAAACCCTAACCCTAATTTCTTCTTTCTAGAGCTCCATTCTTTCACAAACTCAAGGAGAAGGCTTATTTTCAAATTCTCTTTCTTTGTTCATCACTAGTTTGAGGTATAATTCCTTCCTTTTCTATATCTCAATTTCTTTCATTATCCATTGTGTTATGGCTCCACGTTTGCTCAACCGCGGAAAGAGACTTCGGACCGAGGGCGCATCCTCGTCGAATGCTCCTCCTCCCGTTGTACCGCCCGTTGTACCACCCGTTGCACCGGCCATTGAACAACAACCACCAATCCATCCGTTGTTCAATCCTCCACGTCCCCATGATCCAAACACTTATGACGACCGAATTTTTGTATCACTAGATGCCTCAAATGATTGGTTTAGTGATTTTTGGACACGTCCAGTATTTGCGGGACACCCCATCAACTTTACCATATTCTCTCAATATTATGCACTATTTCATGACCTTTGCCTTGATGAACTTGTTACCACAAATTCGATCATTTATCGTAGTGCCATTCAAATGTTTTACTGCAACTTAACCCATAATGACACTCATATTTATTAATGAGTTACGGGAATTGATATCTCCTTTGATGATTTTGAATTGGCCGAATATCTTGAACTTCAAGAGCCAAATTCTTGGGAAAAGCTTGTTGAAGCTAGATCTTTTCAATTTCCTGAAGGAATTTCACTTGAAAGCTTCAAGGATGACTTGTGTAGCCCTAACACACGTCCTCGTAAGCTTTTGGCTAAATTTCTTAATCCTTATTTCTATGAACTTCATCGGATCATTTTCAACACCATTCTACCCAAAGCGGGTTCTACCGATGAAGTCACTTATTTTGAGATCTCAGCATTGTACCATCTCTACTTTCATGTTCCCTTTAATCTTCTACGCACAATGATGGATTGGATAATCAACACTAGGAAGAAACCAAGATCTTTGGTTTATGCATTATACCTTCCTATGATCTTTCGTACGTTTCATGTACCCCTTGATGAGTGTCCATTCTTACCTGCCCCTGCCTTCCTCTCTAAGGCAAGGAGGCTTTAGGTGGCCATTGGCTCACCAGTAGCGTCTGAGCATTCTGATGATGAGCCAGATGCCCCTCCTCTTGGACAGGATCCTCCTCCTCCTCCTGCCACTCTTGAGTCTTTTCAGGCCATGCTCCGAGATCGCTTCACTTTGGAGGACGATCGATGGACTCAGCTGGATTACCGGACTACTCTGCAGATGAGTGCTATCAGCAACTCGCTGCATGACATTCGGTATTCCATGTCTCGCCATCCTTCTATGCCCATTCCTATGGAGCGAGACCCCGATCGTGAGGGATTTCTCATTGATGACCCTTGGGTTCGTCGCTACATGGATCCAGATACGGCATTTATGGACCCACGTCGCTCCTTTACTGATCCATCGGACGGCGCCGGGCCCTCTCATGCTCGATGATGGATGTGGACCACTCTTGATGATGCTACTGAGGTTCTTAGACTGTGGTTTATGCATTTTGCTTTAGTTGCTTTTATGTACTTGGTTTGTAGTATACTTATTATGAGTTGTGACTTTTGAGACTTTGGTAGTTCTATTATCATTTTATCTGTCATTATGACTCTTGAGACATTTTGGTCATTATCTTAGTTTATATGCAGTTTCTTCTCTTTTGGGTGTGTTTGCCAGTTATTATTTGTTTTCTCATATTGCTAAATGCTAAAAGGGGAAGATATGTGTATATTTTGTTTGGTTTATATGTGCTTTTGGAAGAATATTCTTAACAGGCCAACAAGAATCACAGCATTGTTTACGGGGGAGCTATTCTTAAGCTCGACACTAATTATGGGGGAGCTATGTTTTTTTTGTCGCCTCATGTGTCCAGGTATGAATATTGAATATACAATTATTATTTTTGTCAATTATCAACATGGGGGAGATTATTGACACAAAGTCACAGTCAACCAAATATTGATAACATTGACTAAATAATACTTGTAATAATTCAATACGACACACGACGACTACATCCATCTCAAGCCAGACGACAGCTTAGTTTTGCAAATACAATCTTTTTTGAGTCTGTACTTTTTTATTTATTGAGTCTAGAATGTTGTAAGCTGAGTTGTGCTGAGCTCTTGAGACTAAACCCATAACCTATCCAAAATCCATAAAGCTCCACATCCAAAATAAGCCCATTGGACCCTTAGACCCATTATGTGCTCTGGAGACAGAGTTCGCGCCGAACTTTGCCTCCACACAGAGTTCGGGTCAAACTCTGTCCCCTAAAAATCAGCACCCTAATTTTTAGGGTTGGCTGGTTGCTAGTTGTCCAACGGCCAAATTTTTGAAAATTCCTACCAGAATTTTGGCCGAATTCTGCCTGATAAAAACCTATAAATAGGCCAAGAATTCTCTCATTTTATTCATCCAATCTTCTCTTCTCTTCTCTCTTAAGCTCAATATAAGCCATACCCTTCTTCATCTACTAGCCACAAGCTTCCTAAGTCTCGAGTGCTCAGCATCTCTCAGTTAGGAGTCTTGTGCAAGAGTTCAAGAAATCGCTTGGAAAATTCCAAGCATCGCCACTGCGATCCTTTGTAAGAAGTTGACGTGCTCTTCTGAAGAAAAGGCACGGGGTGTAACTACTATTTCACAAATAGTGGATTTAATCCTGAGCTAGAGTTCTCAGGCCTGGACTAGTCCTTCACGAGGGAAACCAGGTTAAAATTGGCTGTGTTTGTGTATGCTTTCTTGCTCCTTTATTTCCGTATTTACTCTGATTATTTTTAGATTGTGAAAGAGTTTAATTTTTAATTGGATATTATCGCTATAAACTCTATTCACCACCCCTAGAGTTTCCATCTGTTCTTCATGGGGCATGGACATTATAGGACCTATCACCCCTCCGTTATCGAGGGGATACCGCTTCATCCTAGCCACCACCGACTACTTCTCTAAATGGGCAGAAGCAGTTCTGCTGACGGAAGTGAAAAGCTCTAGGGTGATCAGCTTCATCAAGCATCATGTCATCTACCGTTTCAGGGTACCCCATAGGATTATCCATGACAACGATCCACAGTTCATCAGCCATGTTTTCAGCAGATTCTGTGACAAGAGTCGCATTCAGAATGTGGCATCAACCGCCTATAATCCGGCAGCAAATAGATTGGCCGAGGCATTTAACAAGACTATCGTCAGGTTACTAAAAAAGGTCGTGTCATCCAACAAACACGACTGGGATGAAAAGTTCGGCGAATGCCTTTGGGCCTACCGTACAACGGTACGGACTCCGACGGGCAACACACCATTCTCCTTAGTCTACGGGAGCAAAGCGGTACTGCCTCTCGAGATCCAGATACCCTCACTCCGTGTAGTGATCACAAATCAACTAACATAAGAAGACAATCAATGTCGTTGTCTGCAAGAATTGGAAGCACTTGACGAAAAATGTCTCTTAGCTCAACAGCGTAACGAACTCTATCAAGCCCGTATATCACAGGCTTTCAACAAGAAGGTCAAGCAGAGGACTTTCCAACTAGGCGACCTGGTTCTGGCAGTCAGAAGGCCGATGGTGTTGACACACAAAACACCAGGAAAGTTCGAGCCCAAATGGGAGGGACCTTTCATCATAGAGACGGTATACTCAAACGGTGCTTACCGTCTCGCCCGATCAAATGGGGACTTGTTCATGATGCCCATCAACGGTAAGTTCCTAAAAAAGTACTACTCATGACATCTTTCAGATATGTACTTCTACCTCTACCTAGTAAGGGAGTTAGTGGACCGGATCATCATAGCTCACATACACCTCCCTTTCACAAAAATCCTATGCTTTCGAAACCCAGTTGTTCTATTGCATTCTACCTCCAGTAGAAGGACAACCACGTCCACTTTATCTCTGAGTTGCTCCTCTATGCCCTACAAAGCGGAATCTTACGCTCCGTAAGACTTTGCTATCCATCCTGTTTACCACGTCCATATTCCCTCTGAGTAAACATCCCGTACAGACAACCCCTACGTTGCTGTACATCGATCGCAGAACTTCCATGTCCACATTACCTCTGAGTAGTTCCATGTATCTCCCAGAGTCATTCCTGCCACGTCCATAATACCTCTGAGTAGGAAGATTCCATCATTTGAACCCCATATTTGCCACGTCCACATTACCTCTGAGCAAACATATTGGTTCTCTCAAACTTATTATCTGTACCTAACGACCAAGGTACGCAAAAGATAATAGGTCCACACAAATCACAAGTTCATGACAACAAAAGATGAATGCAGCACAAAATTCTTTATTTTTCATCTAAAAAGTAAAGGATTACATCCCCAGCATATAACAAAAACAAAGGAGAGAAGACTACAAATCCCTAGGCATCATTGGGATTAGCGGACAGCTCTTCGATCCGATGCCTTAAGTCTGCAGCCCGGGTATCTGCAGTCGCCAGGACCCGGCGTTCAGCTTCCTGCCGCATCATCTCCACAGCCTCGGGAGCAGTATCGTTCTCGTGCTTGGTGTTCAACTCCTGCCGTTGGTGAGTCAGAAAAAGAATATGGCGAGTAATAACTGCCTCTTCCTCCTTGGACGAGATATGCTCAGCCTGGCCCCGCTTAAGATCTAACATAA
Organism: Iris pallida; assembly: GCA_029216955.1. Classification (NCBI taxonomy): domain Eukaryota; kingdom Viridiplantae; phylum Streptophyta; class Magnoliopsida; order Asparagales; family Iridaceae; genus Iris; species Iris pallida. The sequence continues at coordinate 161,417 of JANAVB010012200.1, read as the reverse complement.
GTTGATCCCTCTGGTCTTCTAGGAGGCGAATCCTGGCAGTAACCTCCGCTATACTAGCCTCCAATGAGGCCTGCAGCTCCATCTGCTCCTGTGTGGATTGAGACAGTCTCACTACTACAGCCTCAGCAGCGGCCACCTAGCCGTTCTAGATGGCCACCGTGGCCTGATAAGACGACTCAACCTCAGCTATCAACTTCTTATGTTCTACTTCTATCAGAGCGAAAAAGTTATTCCGCTGGATACTCTGCAGTTCAGAAAGACGATGGTCGAGCTCAACCACTGACTCCTCCAAAATTACAGCCATGTGATCATGGCCACGGTGCAAACGTATCAAACCAATGGAAGAGAGCGCCATGGTTTTCACTGTCGCAAAACTCCCATTTTGTATTCAGCACCGTTGATACGCCCTTCTGCAGCATCTTATACACTGATTCAACAACAAACTGAACGTACTCATCTGTATCAGTCAGCACTTGAGGCATCATGGCAGGAGTTGTTGGAGCTACTGTGATAGACGGCGGGCCTGAAGAGGACCCACCGACTTCAACCTGCGAGGCTGAAACCTCGGCATCAACGGACTCTCCCTCAACAGGGGCATGAACTTCGCCACTAGCCCGAGGAGCCAAGAGAGCGGAAGGGGCCGAGAGGGGCGTCGATATTGTGCCCCAAGTAGGAGCGACAGAAGGTTCCAGCAAACCCTTATCCTTCTCAAGCTCGGAGGGACCACCGACGTCAGGGGCTACCTCCTCTGTCTCTAACACACTATCAGCAGGCCGTACAGGACCTTCCCTCTCTGGCAAAACAGCGAGATCAGCACTTGTTTCCTGACTCGGCTCCCCTGGAGTCAGGCTCGGCGGACGAGTCTCATCTTCCTCACCGAATCCCTCCGCGGGGATAGAATCTGTCGCTACCTCCCGGTCGGCAGCCACCTCAGCCTCCGCTGCTGAGTCTCGGGTAGGGCTCGACAACGCTTCAGCCAACCTACTCTCATCATGATAATGAGGGAAATCAGCCCTCTCCTCTATTTCAATCATGTCTGTTGCTCCCGCAACAGGCTAACTCATCTCTGGAGGAACGTCATCTGAAGACGACGAACTCCACTCCACTTCCTCATCTGGAAGCCCCGTATCTGCTGGATCCTCAATGTCAGAGGCTCCCACGGCGGCTTGAACCCTCCCGGGAACTGCTGCATCCTCAGCTTCCCTTCCAACATAATCTGGAGATACTAAAATATCTGCAAGAATGACATCGTTCGGATTCTCCTCCACGGAAGACATCACAATCGACGGAATGCGCTCTTAAGATGAGCCCGCCACCTCCTTTGGTCTGCTAGCACCCGATTTTGGAGTTCGGGGTCTCCTTTTCAGCGGCTCCTACAAATAGAAAACATATGTCACAAAAATGGTAGAACTAACCAGACTATGTGGGACATCCTTACCTCCACAGGAGCTGAGTCTGTTGACACTGCCGGTGACAATGCCTTCTTTTGTTTCTTCGGCGCAGAAGAGCTAGCCTCTGTATCAGCACGTCTCTTAGGCTGCTCGGCCGGTGGCTCTGCCTGACCCCCCTTGGAAACGGCAGGGGTACCTCGATAACCCGCCTCTGGTGGGCGGTACGACCGTGCCTTCGCCAACAGGTTCCCAGCCGCCTCTAACTGGGTGCCGACAATGAAACTGGTCTCCCGATCATATCCAGGGGGCACGACGTTCATGGCACAGTAAAATTTGGCGGCCGAGAAAAGAATCGGCGGCCGCAGATTCTGAACATGCAGCGTAAAACGAGCTCCGGTGCATCCGACATTGTAGTAATGCCAAGCTCGTGCACCGTCCAGCAAACTTCCAGTATACCCCAGGTTAATACTGGGGTTCTCCAACATCAACTGAGCATAGTCGAATTATCGTACAAAACAGCTCAGCAAATATGGTTCCAGGTAATACTGGTTTCTATTCCGATACACCAGATGGGACTGCCGGCTGCTTTACAACCAGCGGAATCCCCATGGAGGCAGAGTTGTGGCATCTTCACCCGAATCTGTTAAGTCTTTGTCGGCCTCAAAACCCAAAAGAACGGGACCAACTTTGGTGATCTACCACCCCTGAAGGTGGGATAAAACTTTCCTGCAAACGGGAACACCAGTATGCAATCGGCTCCTCTGGTGGAAATGGCGGAGGAATGTGTCTCTGGCCCTGTGGTCTTCTTCCGGGCCCGGGCTCATCACGTTGGGATGGTGCAAAATTAACCATCCCATCAAATAATGAAACGGCAGTTCGGCACGGAGAAAGTTGTCATTCCTACCTCGTTCATGAATGATATTTCCCGCAAATTCTCGTAAACCTCGTAGCAGGTTACATACCATTACGGGGAGTAGAGCCAGACGACAACCAAAAACTAACTTCACAGCTGGCAGGATTAGGTTCCGTGTCACCCTCTCCATAGAGCCTGACCCACCTGAAAAGACATAATCTCGGAGCCAAATCATCAGATATGCAGCTAACACTGCTTTGGACGATATCCGATGAGTAAGGTGCCAGAAACAGCTATAGGAGCGTTCGTCCGACTGCCGGTCCTCGTTTTCCCGGGAACTCTTCTCGCTTAGCCTGCTCATTTCAGAGAGCACCGCGGTACTGGAAAGTGCTGGCGGAGTTGTAAACTGAGAGGGATTCTTCTTGTCTTGCTCAAAGACATAATCTCCGAAAGCAGTCACATAAGGCTGTGACCCGCCCTTATCCCTCTTTTGTATATAATAATGATGGCTCGCCACTTCCTTGAAGACGGCCATAATCTCCTCTGCTTTGTCCCCCAGGTCTTGGAACTCCTCGTTGGTCGGGAAGTATTCCTCGTAAGGTTCTGATCCCCAAGGGAGACTTGACACCTCGTACATTTCTTGAAGTACGAGTCCCAGCTCCCCCATCGGAGTGAAGAAAGTCGCAGTCTGGGTGTTAAACATCTCCAGGAGCACGAGGAACATATGGCTGTTGATGTCGACGCCTGCCTGGGTAGCACCGATTGCGGCAGTCAGCCCAATCTCTCGGAGTTCGGTTCGAAACTGCGTCAGAACCCAGAGTGTCAGCTTGTCCCACTTGGAAACATAGTGACACCAACCCTCTACCCGAAATTCACATTTCGGGTATGACCACTTCAACGACAGCATACGATTTGCAAAAGTCAAAGCGCCAAAAGCAAATGTGTTGGTAGGGATGTCACTGTAAATGCTCCCAGGACGCAGAGTCCGCCAGGTGAAAGAAGGCCCATCCCGCACGGCGGCCAAAGTATCCCTCTGATTGGAGATAGCATCGATCTTGATGGTGCCTGCCACCGCTCCCCCCTGAGACGGGGTTAGCTCCCAAAACATCCTTATCTTGGAAGCAAGGCGACAGAAAGCCGTCAAAGGCCATTGACGCTCAAGTTGCGTAACAGTCATGTGCACCCCACTTGTTGTAAAGAACCAATCTTTCTTGATCATTAACACCTTTGCTTTAGTAGAAGTAAGACGGTCCCCAAACAGGAACTCAGGCTTCAAGAAAGTCACATTATCAGAAATGGCAGATTTCAAAATGCCACGTTCCATCATCGGTTGGAGGAACCCATGATGTTGTTCCCAGATTTGGGTCATTCTCTCGTGAGGCTGATCCAGCATAATGGCAGCTTCGGCAGGGTTTATCACCTCCTCGTTATAATCTACTCCCATCTGACAGAGGGCAGCGTCCAGAAGCACTTCATTCAAGAGCGGGACGGTCATCGACACTGGTGGTCAGCAAAAGAAAGCAAAGATTCAGATATGTTAGAAACAACAAAAGAATCTGAGCCACGCTCTCATCAGAAGCGCATACCCTGAACCAAGGCTCAAGCGCATCTGAAAAGAAGCTTCGGTGCATCATCAGGGTCTAGACCCATGCGCATCAGCAGTAAAGCTTCGGCGCATCATCAGGGTCTTGACCCATGCGCATCAGCAGTAAAGCTTCGACGCATCATCATGGTCTAAACCCATGCACGTCAGCAGTGAAGCTTCGGCACATCATCAGGGTCTAAACCCATGCACGTCAGTAGTGAAGCTTCGGCGCATCATCAGGGTCTAAACCCATGCGCGTCAGTAGTAGAAGCTTCAGCACATCATCAGGGCCTAAACCCATACGCGTCGGCGGAAAAGCTTCAGCACATCATCAGGACTCAAGGTCCATGCGCGTCGGCGTATGTCAGTTCTAAAAATGGCCTACTCGAGTACAGAAAGATATGGTAAAGAATGATAAAACCCACCAATCATCGCCGACCGAACGTCGACGGGCGTCCGGGGGACATCATCCGCAGCAGCCTCCACAGGATCTTTCGCTTTGCCTCGTCCTCGGCCAGCACCACCGTGAGGAGTCTTGGAAGCCATTTCGTGAAAGAAGAAGTTAGGTTTTTGAAGAAGAACTCTAAAAGAGAAATCAAAGAGAGGAAGAACTCTCCCTCTCTCTCCATCAGACGCCTATTTATAGGCTTGGTCGCATGCGTGAACCGATGAAGGGTGACATCAGCCGCCGCCTCGAGTTCTGTGAAGTGATAACTGCAAATAAATCTAAAAAGATCATCATTAATCTTTTTGTTTACTTCGAAACGTTATCATTTGCATTAACTAAGAGGAGCATGCGCCCCATCACTGATGCACGGAGCAATCATGCGCCCGAACAGTTATGCGCCCCGTTGAAGACGCTACCATGCTTCTTATTCAAAGTATTCCAAAACTTTACAAAAAGTTTTGAAAACTTTGAAGGGGGTCTTGTAGAAGCATAGAATTTCAGGCGCATCTATGTGCCAGAATTCCTATGCGCTCAAATATTACTCAGAACATGTGCCGGGGAACTCAAACGAATTACTTGGCACATCAAGACAGCAAAAGTATAGACAACAAAAAAGGATTTTTATTTCATATAAAAATCTATTACATGTCTAAAGAAACGCTTTACATAGGAGAATTTCTACAAAGAAAAGACCCCAAGTCTACAGCTAGGCACAGCAACCGCCATGCGCTCTCAGTCAGGCGCATCTCTTCAGTGTCTCAGTCAGACGCATCTCTTCAGCGTCTCAATCAGGTGCATCTCTTCGGCGTCTCAGTTTGGCGCATCACTTCAATGTCTCAGTCAGGCGCATCTCCTCAGAGTCTCAGTTATGTACATCATAAAGTCTCAGCATATGCGCCTTAATTCGACCCGATCAAATACTTCGACTAATAAAGCATTTATTGAGCAGAACAAGGGTGGGCGATCAACCCCACCCTAGCGGGTGGAAGAGCTCTCCAAAGCCCAAGGAAGAGGAGAGCACCGCAATCGATCCGCGACAAAAGGAGGCTTTCAACACAACCAGAATGGGCAACACCCACTCTAACAGAAGAAAGAGCCTCCAAAGCCAGGAGCACCACAATTTCGATCTGCGGCTCTTCCAACATAACGGAGACGAGGTTCGAGCATACTGATCTTTGGATGCAACAGACACCTTCTATCGGCCTCAGAAGCCCTCGACTCCGACTTTTGGATGTAACAGTCACCTTCAAGCGCATGAACGAAGACAAGTCGTCGCATCTTCACCCTCGGAAGCATCTCGTCAACAGAACGAGCTCGAGCAAACAAGTTCATTTCGGGAGGACATGAGAGAACGAGAAGCAAACTCTCTCCTTGCCACTATTTATAGGCCGTGCAAATCGAACCCATGCGCCAAGTGGCTGGCTCTACGAATCCCGTGCAATGATTTTGAATTTATGGTGATGAACCTGACGCTTCGAATTCAGCCAAGTCAAAAACGGCTATTTAAAGCACTCGAAGAACGTAACAATCGGACCAATAAAGACGTGTCATACAAATGGATGCGTCGGTCGGATCGCACATCATGCAAACGCGTCCATCAGCACCAAGCGCCTCATAAGGATACGCCCCACGTGCCCCATGCGCCTAGTGGAACGCAGATCGATGCGCCCACTCAAGAGCCCATCACCCGTCAAAGAATATTAAATGCTAAAGTCTGACACGACAGCAGCCATTCTCCGAGGACTGAACAGTTGACAGCTTTTTCAGAAAATAAAACGTCGCTGCTGTCAGCATCATCATTACTTTCGTCCGGCGGTTACAAGCCACGTGGCCGCCCAACCATTTCGTATGCGCCTCCGCAGCTATGCGCCCAAATCTCTGCATGTGTCTCAAAAGCCATGCACCTCAGACTTTTCTCTGATCCCCAAAGACAGAGGTCAAGTCACTACTGAAGTCCCGCATGCACCTCAAAAGCCATGCGCCCAGACTGGTTCGTAACTCCTAAAGGTTACAAGCCAAGGTCTGCTCATGCGCCCAGTCCTAGGCACATCCTATTAGATTACTCTCCACCAAATCTGAGATCTTTGAGCTACGGATACGCGCCACGTGTCCTTTGACTCAGTTCAGCCGATAAAGGGGTGCTAATCACCCAAGATCTCAGCAAATGAAAGATCCTCTCTATTGCTATGTGTCAGCTCTGCCGTAGCCCACAAATGCAACAGAAAGGGTTCAACTCCTCTATCAGAGTGCATCGCCCATGCGCCTCTATCAGCAATCACCACGTGGCGTCCCCACGTACAGGCGCATCCTACATATGTGCGCATGCGCAGCCAGCCTGCAAGATATAAATAGAGGGATCATTTCCTTCTTGTACACACAGAGACAGACACCTACAGACAGAGACCTACACACAGTGAGAGAGGCAGATACAGACACACAACGTCTTCTTTCTCTCCGCAAGCTCCAGCACCCAGAGCAACTCAGACCTTCAGAGAACTGAGAACCGTCGTCAGATCGTCAACAGAGTCAACGCATTACCACTTCCTCCATCGACACAGGGACCCAGATAAACAAAAGTATTCTCCTAGGACTACATCTAAGTCCTACATTGTAACACTGTTCTGTTTGTAATTGAAATTGCAATAAAAAGATTTTAATGACAAACAAGCCGCTCCAGAATGACATGCCTCAGGGGCTGGAGAAGCCCTATAATTTTGACATTTTGGCACAATTGGCCAACACACCAGCCAAATTGTCATTATATGAGCTCCTGAGACTCTCCAAAGATGTTCGCGTCACACTGAGCGAAGCACTCCAGAATATCGACATATCTGGCTCAGGTCAATCTCATAGGGGAGAGCTCGCCGGTGGATCTCCAGGACAGCGCTTGTGCAGGTGCAATGCCCAATATTGTCTTTACTCCGCAGGATATGCTTATCAAGACCAACCTGCACGATCGCTCTCTGTATTATACTGGATACGTCGGTGACATCAAGGTGGATCGGATGCACATTGATCCTTGTTCTTCGATAAGCATTATTCCGAAGAGCTTGCTTCACCATCTGTGCATCCCTATACATTTGCTGACTCCTACCAGCACCGCCATCAGCGGTTTCAATTCAGGGAGAAGCTACCCATTGGAAAGATTCGCCTGAAGTGCCAAATTGGCGACCTTCAGTCGGAAGTAACCTGCTATGTCATCGATACAGACACCTCCTACAATATTCTCCTGGGGCGTCCATGGATACATGATTATATGACCGTGCCCTTCATATTGCACCATTGCTTCATGTACGTCGACAAGCACGGCTTTGTAAACACAAAATTTATCGGCATCGATCCTTTCAAAGGAGTCGAATCCTACTATTCAGATTCCTGCTTGTACGAAAAATCAAAGAGGCACCTGATCAAGGAGGATGTTCAAGAGCAGACAGAGGCCATTGCAGGGCCTGAGGAACCCTTGAGAATCGATCTCTAACCCCACAAACCAGGCAGGACTGTACCTCTTACAGCCACTCTGCGTAGAGAAGCAACTAGTCTTCCGGTGCTCACTACACAAAAGAAGCAGATGACAATCCGACTGCCAAGGTCTGGCCAAGGGTCGAGACCCACTACAGAGTCGCTGACAATCAGGCTGCCTAGAGCCGGTCAACAACAAACAGAAAAGTCCAATCCTTCTGTTCAGCCAATGACGATTCGTCTTTCCAGGACAAGTCGACAGTCGAGCACTAAGCCGGGGACAACTAATGAGCCAACAACTCCCCGTCCAACACCAAGCACTAAATCGGGGGTCGCTAGTGTGCCAACGACTCCACATTCAGTACCACCAGTGGAGCCCCTGATGATCAAGCTGCCCAGGTCATCCTTCCAGTCTTCATTAATACCGAGGGTGGTCGAAGAGGAGTTATAGCTAGCGAAGTATGTGGCTGCTCACACTAATGTTCCTTCTGCTGACGATGTAATTCCATCTGAAAGGATACCTTATTTCATCAACAAAGGGCTATCTTTGAACTACCTCGAGCTTAATAAGCTTTGTATGATGTACGCTATGGAATACGGTATAGGCACCAACCTACACACACAAGTGACAAACGTCTATACCACGAACCAACTTACTCATGTTGAAGGCAGTTGCTTCATAGTTGAGGGAGAGGACCATCCAATCATCTTCGGCAGGAAGAATGATCTACAGCCTTTCAGGATAGAAGAAGTTGATCTCGAACCCGACACCGGAAGAATGCCCCTTTATCTGTATAGCTCCCGATCCAAGTACCTTATGCAAAAACAGGGGTCTGATATGGAGGCTACGCCAGGCTTAAACTACGGCACTGGCCGGCGATAACCTTTACTGTTGCCAGTCCCGACTGGAAAACTACGGGATTACTACAAGACCAGACATGGTCTAGGCTATGTTACACCTGCAATAACTCCTGAAAGCTCAGATGAGGAATGTGACTGTCATTCACATTCGACCGGATCACCCACTTCTGATTCGGACGTCAGCATCGGGGACATATTCAGGCAAGTTTTGTCTGTCAATATGGCATTCACTGACGCCTATGAAGAAGATGAAGATGTACCCGAGCTTCTCGAGTTAAAGCCTTGGGTTCAACAGCTAGACGCGCAGTGGAAGAAGAATTTCGAACAGAGAGATCCTCCTACCGAAGATGAGGTCATGCACGTTGACCTCGTCGATGAATCCTCTCCAAAGCCAATCTTCTTCAGCAAAAGCCTGACAGACGAAGAGTGGGAGGCGCTTTTACAACTCGTCAGAGAATACATTGATGTGTTCGCCTGGAGCTATGAAGACATGCCAGGGCTAAACCCCGAGGTTGCACTCCATAAGCTCAACATTCAGCCGGATGTAAAGCCTGTCAAGCAGCAGCAACGACGGTTCCGCCCAGATATCATAAATTCTATCGAAGCTGAGGTCAACAAACTAATAGCCAGCGACTTCATCCATGAGGAACAATATCCAGACTGGGTCGCCAATATAGTACCAGTCCTCAAGAAGAATGGGAAGATTCAAATTTGCATCGACTTCCGAAATCTGAACGAAGCATGTCCTAAAGATGAGTTCCCTCTTCTTATTACGGACATAATGATTGACAACACATGTGGCTTTGAACGCATGTCATTCATGGATGGCTTCTCAGGATACAACCAAATCAAGATGTTTCCTGACGATGAAAAGCATACATCATTCTGAACATCAATTGGTGTATACTGCTACACAGTCATGCCCTTTGGTTTAAAGAATACCGGTACCACATATCAAAGAGCTATGAGTGTCATCTTCAGATATTACCTACGTAAGACAGTAGAATGTTACGTCGATGACATAGCCGTCAAAAGTCGCTCTAAGAAAGATCATCTGCATGATCTGAGGACAGTATTCGATCTGATACGAGCACACAACTTGAAGATGAATTCCACCAAATCCTTCTTGGGCGTATCTAGTGGAAAATTCTTGGGTTTCATTATTACCGTCCAAGGAATTCATATAGACCTTAAAAAGATGAGGGCAATCATGGAGATGGGTCCCCCGAAAAATCTTCGAGAACTCAGAGGCCTTCAAGGGAGGCTCGCTTATATTAGGAGGTTTATCTCTAACCTCTCCGGGCGATGTCAACCCTTCACACACCTCATGAAGAAAGGTGTCTCCTTCATATGGGATGAGGGGTGCCAACGTGCCTTTGACAACATTAAAGAATATCTATCAAACCCTCCATTCCTGGTGGCCCAGGTTGCTGGAAAACCGTTTCTGTTCTATGTGCGAGCGATGGAGCATTCCTTCGGTGCTCTACTAGCACAGAACAATGATGCATGGCATGAACATGCTATCTATTATCTTAGCCGAATGATGATAGGGCCTGAGCACAGATACACCGTCGTAGAAAAAGGAATGTCTCACCTTGGTGTTCGCTATTCAGAAAATACGACACTATGTTACAGGACAGACCATCCATGTTATATCACAAGTCAACCCCCTAAAGGTCCTCATGACCAAACCCGGTGCACTCAGCTCTCGCCTTGCTACCTGGTGATATTATTGTCCCGTACCATATGATCTTCGTCCCGCAGAAAGCCGTTAAAGGTCAAGCTCTGGCAGACTTTTTAGCAGCCCATCCAGGTTCGAAGTCAACCAGAATATATAAAGAGATTCCAGACGAGGTCGCCAATTCAAATATGGCTTTCTATGACACCGTCTGGTGAATGTTCTTCGATGGTGCTTCAAGAACCGGGCCCAAGGACAACATCGTCGTTGGGGTCGGAGTGGTACTGATTTCTTCCTCTGTCTTGGTGATCAATCGGGCATACTCACTCACGAAACCTTGTTCAAACAACGTGGCCGAGTACAACACCTTGTTCATTAGCCTCCGACTTGCAAAGGAGCTGGGGGTAGAGTACATGGAAGCATATGGCGATTCACAGTCAATCGTCGACCAGATCCGGGGTTCATATGAAGTTTATCATGAAGACATGATCCCCTATCATTAAATAGCAATCACTATCATTACATCCCGGAAAGGATTCTTCATAGAACATGTTCCAAGACTCCTGAATATTGAAGTCGACGCCTTAACAGGACTGGCTGCTTCTCTAGCAGTCCTAAATTATACTCATTATTTGGTTGATGTAATAGGCCACGAATTGGTCTGTCCTAAGAACAATGTCCAATTTGTTGAGAGCTATTCTGTCCTGACGGTCGATGAGACGCAAGACTGGAGGCTCCCATTTATCGACTTTGCAGTCTATAGCATCTTGCCAAAAAATCCGAAAGAAGCCACCTCTATCAGAAGACGTTCTCTCAGATTCTTCTACGATACAGAGACAAAAATACTGTATCGGCGATCCTATGATGGACTGTTGCTTCGGTGTTTGTCAAATACAGAGGCCAAAAAAGTGGTACGTGAAGCTCACGACGGTGTTTGTGGGGCCCGTCAACCTGGCCCAAAACTACAAGACCGCCTTCGTCGGATGGGCTATTACTGGCCTACGATGGTGGCAGATACGATAGACTATGCAAGAAAGTGTAAAGCTTGTCAGGTCCATGCAGATTTTATACATCAACCATCCGAATTCCTATATCCGACGGCAGCATCCTGGCAATTTGAGGCATGGGGAATGGATATCATCGGTCAAATTACCTCACCTTCTCCTGAGGACACCGTTTTATATTGGCGATTACGGATTACTTCTCCAAATGGACGGAAGCTGTCCCTCTTGCAGAAGTGAAGACATCAAACGTGATCAGCTTCCTCAAGCATCACGTCATCTATCGCTTTAGACTACTCCGAAGTATCATCCATGACAATGGTCCGCAGTTTGCAAGCCACGCCTTCTATCGGTTTTACGACAAACATCGTATTCAGAATGTTGCGTCAACACCCTACAACCCAGCGGCTAATGGTTTGACGAAAGTATTCAACAAAACTATAATCAAGCTTCTCAAGAAGTTCGTGTCCTCAAACAAACGCGGCTGAATGAAAAGCTTGGCGAATGCTTATGGGTGTACCGCACTACAGTCCGGACGGCCACTGGGAATACACCATTCTCTTTGGTGTACGAAAGTGAGGCAGTTCTCCCACTGGAGACTCAAATCCCCTCGCTCCGTGTCGCCCTCACTTACTGATTGACGACGGATGATAATTACCGTCGTCAGCTACAAGAGTTGGAGGCCTTAGATGAAAAGCGTCTGCTAGCTCAACAGCGAATCGAGCTTTATCAAGCCCGCATCCCTGGAGCCTTCAATAAGAAGGTTAAACTCAGAACATTCCAAGTGGGCGATCTCGTCTTGGCAGTTCGAAGGCCGATGGTTATGACTCACAAAACCGCCGACAAATTACAGCCAAAGTGGGAAGGCCTATTTATCATCGAGGCAATATTCTCCAATGGTGGATACCATCTCGTAAAACAAAATGGAGACTTGCTTAAGATGCCCATCAATGGCAAGTTCCTGAAGAAATACTATGTCTAAACGACATCCGCCAAATCAGCTAGATTGTTGAGTTATGTACCCTTAGGTACCGCTGAACTTACACTCTGGTAACTCCAAATGAATCTATATCGCATCTTCTGGGTAGTAAGTCATGTATGATCATACCTCTGAACTTCTTTCCTAAAAGAGTATTTTCCTCATAATCTATTACCCGTGCTTTCAGTACATAAAAAAGGGTAACAGATCCATAAAATTCTCGAAACAGCCACGTCGATGTCACCTCTGAGTTGTTTCACTTCCATCAAAAATAAACCACCCCTTACGTAGAACTTCCACGTCCGTATTACCTCTGAGTTATTCTATATACCCTTCATGGAGTCCACTCCTGCCACGTCCTTATTACCTCTGAGTAGGAAGACTCCGTTGTAAAACCCTCATGTTTACCACGTCCTCGTTACCTCTGAGTAAGTATGTCGATTTTCTCTCGACTTATTATCCGTACCCAAAACTAGGGTACGCCAAGGATAATAGGCCCACAAATGTCCACAGTTGACCACAAATGTCTGCAGTTGACCACAAATGTTGTACTAGGTCCCCTAGTACACGCGCCTCTTGTCTTACAATCTTATGCCTCTGGAACCCAGCCGTTCCATGGTATTCTTTCGCCCGATACCAAGAACTTCCATATCCACCTTATTGCGGAGTTGTTCTAGGTATCCCTATCAAACTTATTATCCATACCTGAAACTAAGGTATGCAAAGGGTAATAGGTCCACAGAAAGTCCCCCAGTGGGGCAAACACATAATACCTAAGATGCAGTACAAGCACAACAGAAAAAAGATGATACAAACAAAGTCATTTATTTAAATCAAAAGTACTACATTTTCTGGGACCACGTCCCTTTGAAAAAAGATGAAGAAACATAAAGAAAGAAAGAAAAAAGCCGATCATGGTTCGGCGACACATAATTCTCAGAGCCGGTCCTTCAGTTTGGACGTCGACCGCTCAATTCTCAGGGTGTCCCGGCGCTTCGCCTCTTACGTCAACTTCTTTGCATCCTCCAGATACGTATATGCCTGTCAGCCGTCTTTAAACTTCTTCAGGGCACGCTCCAAGCCATCTGAGGTTTGGGTGACCTTGTCGGTCTTTCGGAAAGTTAGCTCCTTGTCTTCGTGCGAGGCCTGCAGCTCAGACTGCAAAGAAACCAATTTTCTCTGAAGCTGGAGTATCTACTCTTTGGTATCGGCTATCCCACGAGAGGCGGCCTCTTCCCGAATAATGCAGTCCTCTCCGCTGCGGCTTAATTTATCGTACTTAGTAACAAATCTCGGAGGTCCTTCATTAGAGCAGGCTTGGATGTCTTCCGTACCGTCCTTACCTTTTTCATGGCAGTTAAAAGGAAGGCATACTTCTGATTTATTGTTGAAGACAGATCAACTTGTTGCAGTCCTTGATACTGAGCCACCAGCTGATCAGCTTCTAGTAACTTGGGCTCCAAAGGCTCGACTATCCCTGCCCCACCGGGAAGGGTTCTGAGAAGTTCAATCTGGCCACGAGCACATTGACGGGCCAATGCAAAAGATGTTCGTCTCCCCACGGCAGCCTCAACCCCTCGCTTCAGGTGGCGATAGAAACTGTCAACCACGTCCTTCGACGATTCATCCAGAACTTCCGAAGAAGACGACGTCAAAGGAAGAGTAGTTGGTAGAGTTGAAGAAGATACACCAGAACTTGACGCCCCTGCCACTAGGGAGACAAGTTCCGAACGATAAGATGCTTGAATAGCAGCCATCTCCTCTTCCGCTGCCCAAAGGATCTGGAGACTTGGTAGGGCAGAAAGGTCGACCTCTGGAGCCACATGGATCAAGGAGGGCACAGGGACCATTTCTCCCCGTCCCGGCCGTTCCACTGCCTGATCTCCCGAACTCGAACCGGCAGGAGGCCCCTCGATATGAGTTGAAGGAGGAGGAGGCATACTTTCTTCCACCGGATCCCCTCCGGTGACTTCTCTCTCGACGATGTCCGTCGTCAGCGGTGAAGGAACAGGACCTGTATGTCCGAAGCAACCATCGATCAGCTTAACCCGAAGGATGTAAAGATAGAGCAAATGAACCTGCTCACTAGTCAAGACTTGACTTAGCTTACCATGAGAGGGTTACTGAGGCTGAGGCTCGCTCACAGCCATTGTATCCTCCTCACCGGCGACATCTGAGCCGAATGTAGCTGGTTCCTCTGCCCCAACCGCCCCGGAGGTAGACACAGTTGGGTCAGCATCACCCGGCTGGGATTCAGCAACCTCGGGGATTGGTTTAGTAGAGCCCACATCGCCCTGGGTTGAGATATCAGCAACGGAAGGAACCTCAACCATCGTCGGGAGAACCCTGGAGGAGATAAGCTCAGCACTCATATCGCTAATTAAAGTGGCTAGAGCCGGGTCGACTTCAGAGACAGTAGCCGGCTCTCGAGAGTCCACTTCTCCTGACGCCTACAAAGAAAAAGAGAAGGATTAGATCATAATACAGAAAAGAAGAGCTAAGATAAGATGGTTGTAATTCGATTCACCTCCGAAATGACATCAACATCCTCGCTTCTCTCCAGAATGATTAGCCCGCGGGGCTTGACAGCGGCCCGTTTCCGGGAGTAAGTTATGCCGCCAACAGCGGATTCACGCCTGCTTCGCTTGCGTGAAGGACCAGGCACAATAGGGGGCTGATCTGCCACCACATCATCAGCGGGAGGAAGAGACAGGTTATAGGGGTCATCCTCTTCGTCCGTATTGGTGGACTTTGAGTCTGACACCTCAACTGCATTCTCCTTCTTTGTCCTCGTCTTGGACCCTTTTGCTTTCTCCTCCAAACCAGTACCGACAATAAAATTGGTACTTGGGTCAAAATCAGTAGGGGGCTTATTCACCATAGCATGGTACAGAGCCGCCATGTATAAAATCTGCCCTGACTCCTTAGCATCAGGCACAGAGAAGCTGGTACGGATGTGAACCGTGTTATAGTAGTGCCAAGCCCTGATACCGTCAAGGACACTACCCTCAAAACCAGGACAGGGGCTGGGATTGTCCAGAAATAGCTGACTGTACCCAAACTGTCGGGGGAACCGACTGGGCAAGTAAGGCTCCAGGAAGACAGAGTTGCGGTTGCGATATACCAGGTGTGCAGGACGAATGTTCTGCAACCAGAGAATCATCTTATCAGACAAGAGGTAGGGGCCCAGTACCATTAAGATGTACACCATTCACTTCTTCATCTGTAAAAAGAGGGACATACACGAAAAAGGTGTATCTGTCCACTCTCGCCAGCGCCATCCGAATAGGCTGTCATGGTACTGTACTCCCAAGGCATACGGCGATACTGGAAAATGAAGGCATCATCCGCAGTTATGCCGTCTTCTGGGCCAGGCCCCATCAAAGACTGGCAGTGCATCAACAGTCACCCCATCAGATAATGATAGGGCAGCTCGACCCGTTTAAAGTCTTTCGCCGTATCACGGGCAATGACCTTAGACGAGAAAGCACGGAGGCCGCGATGTATGTTGCACACCATGGCAGAAAGGAGAGCTAGTCTGGCCCCAAAGAATAGCTTCACCGCAGGAAGGATCAAGTTATGGACGATTCTCTCAATAGAGCAGCCCCTCCCGAAACTACGCAGTTCCGTAGCCATACCATCAAAAATCCCGCCAGAAGAGCCTTCTCGGACAACTGCTGAGTGTCTTGATAAAAATAAGTAAAAGAGTCAGATTGACTCCCAAATTTGTCACCGGTGGTTTTTACCCTCTTGGCGGTCGACACCTGGTCCTGCACCTCCTTCCGAGTTCGAGGACTTCGGAGAGGAACTCGGCCTGAGGCGCCGAGCTTAAAAAGGTAACTGAGCCAGGCCTTCGTATGAGGAAGGTTCCCTTCCGAGTTGTCGTTCTTTTTCTTCGACATCTGTTGGCATGTGCTGTGGTGACACAGCAATTCCTGGTAGACAGCAACAAAGCCCGGGAACCTCTGCTCCAACTCCTCGAACTCTTCGTTCGTGGGGGTATACACTTCGAAGACTTCTTTTCCCTAGGGCAGCCTGGAGACTTTACTCATTTCGTGGAGAGCGAGTCCCATCTCCCCTCCATGCATAAAAAAGGTCCATGTGCGACGATTATACATCTCAAGCAAAGCCATGAACAACTTCTTATTTATGGGCAGACCGTAACAGGTGCCCCGAATGGCATGATAGAGACCATTCTCGCGCAGGAGAGTCTCGTATGTCCGTAAAATCTATATGGACAAGTTGGTCCACGAAGGGATGGGGTTCACCCAGTTCAGCAGCGCCAACCGACCAATGGGGTAGGACCCCTTCTGAGCAAGCTGGTTCATAAAAGTGTCAGCTTGAGAGAACCGGAAGTTGGGACCCTGCACATTTAAGAAACTAGCCGGGGCCAACCCCATCACGTAGCAGTTGATCGGTGTCCTGGTCGCGACTACCGACCCCAAGTTTCTGTTATAATGAATATCGCCCACAAACATCCCCTGCCGGCTCGGAGTCAAGGAATCCACCATCTTCCTGTCCATTGGCAGCATGTTGAACCACGACAGTGGAAAGTGACGTTTCATCTGAGGAATGTGGATCGCCATCCCGTCAGAAGAAAACTCCAACTTTCAGATATCTCTAAAACTTTGGAGTTCTTCACAGTCAGGGCATCCCCAAAGAGGAACGTAGGTTTCAGGTGTTGGCCCCCCAATTTCCCTGAGTTTATCATGCCCGAGAGAAAGTAGAAGGACTGGTTCTTGATATCTCTCAGCCTTTCCTTAGATTCATCCTTGGGAAATTGGTTTGACACATAATCAACTATATGGTCGAACCACACACCCACAACAGATTGGGCGCGACCTACCAAGAGTTCTCCCGTAGGATTGACTGGCAACTTCACTGAAAAAAGACAAAAAAAACAAGTTAGAAGATGGCCATAAAAAACTACTTAGTGTGTTCTAAGCTTATGCGGCTCTGATTAAGTGGGTCTTTATGCGGCCCAGTTTTAGGTGGGTCTTTATGCGGCACAGTTTAAAGGAGCTTATGCGGCTCTGTTTGGTGGGGCTTCATGCGGCCCAGTTTATAAGGAGCTTATGCAGCTCTGTTTGGTGGGTCTTCATGCGGCCCAGTTCATAGGGTGCTTATGCGGCTTGGTCATGAGGCAACTCTCATGCGGCTCAGTCATGAAGCAACTCTCATACGGCTCGGACATGAGGCATACACCATGCGGCTCGGACATGAGACGTTCATGCGGCCCATACAGAACAGCATATGTGGATTCATCACACCGAACTTAAACAGTTTAATGAAGACGAAGAATATGCCAAAGAGAAAGGCCCGCGCATAAAACATGCGACATAGCCATTATGGTTAGGGTTTAATCCATGCAGTTTTCTCCCAATATTCTTACCGTCAATGGCAGGATGAACGTCGGGGTGAACTAGGATCGCTGACGAGGAGGCAACTCCTTTGCCCTTTGCCGCAGCACTAGAGGAAGCCTTGAGAGCCATTGATGATCGAAGGAGAAGAAGAGACGGCGACTATGGCACATAAGTTTGAAGAAAGAAGAGAGTAAAGAGAGTAAAGAACTTTTTTCTTCAAAAATTACTCATATTTATAGGCTAGCAAGGGCATGTGAACCGATAGACGCTTCGGGTTTAGTGCTGCCTAGAAGATAAAGCCGACCCTTGGATTCTATCCCCTTTCATGCAAAAAAGAATGCTTAGAATCATCAAGGCAAATCTAAATATTTAATGCCGACTCTTGGGATCCTATCCAAAAGATGGCTTTAAATCAAAGACAAATCAAGAGCAATTAATGAGATGCCTACGTGGCACAAAGACCAGCATGCGGGCAGAGAAGTCTATGCGGCCAGAGAAGCCTATATGGCCAGAGAAGTCTATGCGGCCAGAGGAGCCTATGCGGCCAGAGGAGCCTATGCGGCCAAAGAAGCCTATGCGGCCAAAGAAGCTTATGCGGACATACCCATGCTTATTATTCAAAGTATTTCAAATTTAACAAATTAAAAACTTTGAAGGGGGTCTTGTAGAAGCATGGAAAAGAATAATAAACTCTTATGCGGCCCAGAAACTCTATGCGGCTCAGAACTGGGGGGGTCTCATGCGGCTCAAAAATCCCTCAGAGCTTCATACGACTCAGAAGGAGCCACGTGGCCTTATGCGGTTTGAAATAGGCCCATACAGCTGGCCTTAATTACTCCGAGCAGCTGGCCATTAATGCTCTGACACAAAGTGACAGCTCTGACAGAAATATTAGCTCTGTCATAAAGAAGAGACGTGACATGCTTATAAAAAGACGAAAAAATCTTCATAATAAATGACACAGTTCCTAAATTCCAAGAAAGTTCTTTATGCGGATCGCCTGAGTGACCTTCATGCAGCTCGGTTGTGAGGCCACCCTCATGCAGCTCGGATGTGAGGACACCCTCATGCGGCTCGGTTGTGAGGCCACCCTCACGCGGCTCGGATGTGAGGCCACCCTCATGCTGCTCGGTTATGAGGCCACCCTCATGCGGCTCAGACAGAGGAACAGTCCTTCATGCGGCTCGCAACCTAGTGGCAGTTGGGACACGTGGCAGAAGTTGACTAAGTCTTAACAACTCAGATTTATTGCAACCAACAGATCATAGCAGTTCAGATTTATTTCAACCAACATAACAGTCCAGATTTATTGCAATAAACAGATCAAGATTAATCTTAACCTATCCCCAACTGCCCACTTCTCAAGGCACAGTTACAAGGATGTGGTCACGTGGCTGTACAACCCACTCATCACAAACTCTTATAAATAGCATAGTATTATTCCTTTGCACACACACCCAGAGATATAGAGAGATACACATAGATTATTTCTTCGCCGGAGCCGAGGTTGCGTTCGATCGTCCAACGAATAAGGCAGAGTTGATAGAAATCTTTCGAGCCTTTACCGTCACCCCCCCAGAATCCAAATTAAACAATTGTACTTAGATTGCTTTTCCTAGATTTTGTTCCTAGGCTTTCTTTTGTACAAGCGAGTTTATAATTGTGAATTAAAGTTCAGTCCTCCCATAAAACTGTTATGTTCTTTGATAATCAATGGCAAACATATACAAGTGTAGCTAGCCATTAGCCAAGCCATATGACTACAATCTCGTCTTAAGTTACTCTTTCTTTTCCTCGACCCTAGATCTATTATCATGACCTTCTAACCATTTTGGAAACTTGAGAATAATTAGAATTATTTTCTGGGTCGTACCCCAACCTACGCGATTACCTTCTCCTTAGGAATCATGTTCATGAGTATAGCATGACCTAGAATTTTATCTAGATTGACATATAGACAAAAGGACATAAGGACTAACTAGTAGCAGGTTATTTATGATCAAGTTAGAAACCACTTCCGTAACCTTGTAAGTACCATAAATTGTTCTACTCCCTAGGTTCGTGTGTCACCGTAGTGCCCTGCTAAAATGTGGAAGTGCGATGATGACATACACAACCGTTTGTCCTATTTGTACGAAAATCTTGACACGATCTTCGCGTTCGATTCTTTCTTCCGTCTTGCATTCGTTCCCATAGATAGTGCGTTATTTCTAATTTCGAAGACGAAATTCTTGTAAGTTGGGTAGGATGTAAACCCCCAAAAAAATTTAAATTTTTTTCTTTTATATTTTGCTTAAATAATTTTTTTTGGATTTCTTGTATATTTTAAAAATAATATCTTTAAAAATATAGTCTTGGTCATGGATTAGTTTTGTTGTGTAGGTTGACTTGAAAGCATGGCACAGCTAGTGCGACCGTGTGCCATGACTAGTATATTAGCTTTAGATATCTTTAGATTTATTTAATTTAAGTTTTAGTTGGTTACAAACTCTTAAATCATATTATGGTTGTCTTTTTCGAAATTTATTATATATATATATTTAAATAATTGTTTTTGGAAAGGATTTAAAGTTTATATTTGTTTTTTTAAATAATAGTAGTAATATACGTACTCACCTAAATACCCATATTAATTGTTGATTTTTTATGATTATAATTATTTTCATTATCATCAATATTATTATTAGTATTATTTTTATTATTATTGTTATTAATAATAACATTATTTCGTTTATTCCAAACTTCTTTTGGAAAAGACTTTTAAAATATATGTAAATATACTTTACACTAGGAAAATAAGTTACATTAAAGTTTATAAAATCTAGTATTTTTAAAATATTTTTAGATTTTTTTTATGTTTTTAGATATTACTTATATATATATTTATATATATAAAAATATGGAAAAAATAACATGGAACAATGCTTTGCACTTTTCCCTCTTCCAGCAAAATAGGGTCGAGCCCGACCCCCCTTTCCGCGAAGAAAGGAAATCAGAGACTCAAAAGTCTCGATTAGATTCAACTTCAAACTCCCTAAATTCATCACCAAATCATCCCAAATCTTTTCCCTTCAAATCCTACTTAGATTCTCCACCGCTTAAACCCTACAATTGATCTAAAACCAAATCAAATCAGGATTTAAACTCAGGTTTAAATCAATGGGAAAATTTTGTATATATACTCGAGATATCCAAATTTTTGAAGCTTAGAGACTTCTCGCGAAGCCAATCCCCCACCATAGTCGACCCCCGAATCTCCCCTGGATTGCGCGCACTATTCCCCAGCCTTGTCACCGCCGTTCGATGCCAGGGCTCCGCCACCAGCCGACAGCAGCGCACCGTACAGAAAATAGAGCAGCCGTAGCAAAAGCAACAGTAACAGCGCAGCGAGGTACCCCCCCTTCTTGATCCTTTTTCTTCGTGAATACTCGATTATTTTTTGATCTATCGACTCTTAAAGGAAGCCTACATGACCACCTTCAAAACCCTCTAAGTGGTTTTGATTCTAACACATTAATTTGTCCATAAATTCCCTCTGAAAATTATGAAAACCTACAGAAACCATAGATTGTAATCAAGCAGTTTCGGATGTTTTCTACTCTTTTTGGAAGGTTAATTAATGGCAACCTGTTGCAAATATTAGGAATCTAATTGAAGGGACTTACAGTTGACATATCCAGCAATCAAACCTAGTTTTTTGTTTTAATTTTGAATGATTATATAGGAAGAAAAACCAGTTTAAAAATCACTAAAAATAGTTTTCAAAACTTTGAAAATTCCCTTTATGGGGTCCGTCCCGACAAACCGGACGACTCCGTCGCAAACCGAGGGCATCGAAAGGTGTGTACGGACTTTGTGGACGTGTGGCGTTGACGAAATTCAAATTGGTTGCGTGTGCACGACGAATTCGTCCTTTATCCATCAAAGAATGCCGTATCGGCCTTTTCCGAAAATTTCCAATTATTTTGTGCACACTCGTCACATCGCGATGAAACTTGCACCATTGGACTCAAAAAAAATTTGGTCCTGTGAACCAAGTTTGGTCCAATTCTGAGACAGTTGACCGGATCATCGTTTTGTGGGCCCCACAATCCAATTCAACGAATGATTTTGTGCATGACTCATCGGAATCCAAAATTGGACATACCTTTGAGTTCGTATCGAAAATCTGAATCCGTAAACATATAGTTTGATGACTTTAGAAACTATAGGATTTGGCATGTATTTCGTTGTAAAGCGGGTCCAACGACGAACATCGTTTTGACCCAAATTTATGATTTTGCCCCTGTGTCCAGAATTGGACTTTTGGGTAGGGTTTTCTAGATATATCTTTTATTCCAAAAGCGTTGGTGATGTTTGTTTCAGCATTCGGGGACGTTTGCAGAAGTTCCATCCTTGCAGCTTCTTTTAACTTCTTGATTTCCTCTACTGGACGTCGTCAAAACACCCAACAACCACCAAGCAAGTATACCTTGCTAATTTATTGTCATATTATTTATTTTCAGCATTTAATTACTTTGTTTTATATTTGTTAGTTTTATTTGTTATAAACTGTGCGTCCAAGCCATACTTGGGTGCAAGCGACTCTATTGGTCGTTTTCGTTGTTTTATTTTATTTGATGCATGATGACTTAGTTTTAGCGGACTACCTTCTCATTATGGTATATCCTTATATCTTCATTGGCCATGACACTCACACTACACGGTTTGAGACATTTTACTTAAGAAGTCGTGTGACGGATAAATGATCGTAACTGATATGACTAGGGTATAGAGACTCAAGCAATTATAAAATTGGACAGATTATGGACATGATTTGGTCAGTGTGGGAATCTTGGAAGAGGACAATCACTAGTGCGTATGGGAAGACAAACAGGTAACCATAGTCTCCGGATGGAACTATAGGCGAGATATTATTTGCAGATACCCTCTGACATTTTGGACGTTACGGTCGGATACATATGACTGGATGACAGTACATGTACACATAGCCTAAATCTCACCCATGTGTGTGAAATTTGTCCTCAAATTGCACGATAGACGGTTAGAATACCATTTTTCATATTGGTTGTCTATGATAGTATTTGCATATTCATTTATCTATTGGCAGTTCTTATAGCATGATATTATGTATCTTATTTCGTCCCTTGGAGGACCTGGTGATCTCTCCAGATGGGTAAAAACCTATATGAAGAATATGTTCCCACAAACGAGGAACTGGATATCCTATCAGCAGAGAACCCTCGGATGGTGGCTGTGTTTGAAGAGTTGTTATGCCACTATATGATCTGTTCTTTTTACTACAAAAGTGCTTCAAAATGGACTTGATACACCACCCAATGGCAGCTATACTTGTTTCGGGGGCATGCTCATGAAAAGAAGATCGTCGAGAGTCAAACTTACGATCCTTGTTTCTTCAAACTGCTCAGACGCATTGATGTAGAAAAATTGATAAAAAATCTAAGCATTATGATAACATCATGGATGTAGATTGGTACCCATTTACTGCTGGTGCCCCAATCGAAATTTATCTTAGACAGGGTTATAGACCCATGTCTCGAGAAGCCCAGCTGCGGTTTTTCTCTCTTTATGGCTACAGCAATTTGTGATACCTGAAACCAGTGTCGTCGACCGATTCCATCGAGGTGTACTATTCGTCTCAGTGCGTCTAGAGTTCGGCTACAAGATGGATCTTCTCTCGGTGATGACCTGCCGCTTGAACGCAGGCTTGCGTTCTTTCATTAACACCATGGTATACGACAAGAATTTTTAGGACGACTTCCCTCGTACCGAAATGCCGTACACATATCTATTTGGGTGGTTGCTATTGCACTAACCTGACTTGATGGACCCCGATAAGGGTGAAGTCAGAGGCGATTTTATCAGGCATTATTCCAATACTCGATGGAATATAAACGCACTATCATAATGCCAAAGAGCTTTGAACCGAGGGTCTGGATGGAAATTTCAATGTGTTTCTCCTCCTCCAGGATATGAAAATCTCCCTCCACAACTCATGGATCTAGAAGCAGCATCTCTTCGTCTATCTTCGGCTGAGTTCACATGGTTGAAGACAATCCGGCCATCACATATAGTGTACTAGTTTGAGGGAGAGTGCTTTCTGGAACCGTAAGCCGGTTTGCTCGACAGTTCGGCTATGATCAACAGCACGTGGGTAATACCACCACCTGTTTACAGGCTAAGGGTTACCTAATAGATGGTGCCATGACTTGGACATATTATAATGCAAGAGGCACCAAGGACACATTTTTGATGCCCAATATCTCCCAAACATTCCTATATTCGTCGAAAACTTCCACCTGATCCATATCGTTGCTAGTCATAAACGATCAAGGGCTGGAGTCCATATTGCACAATCATTCAGGGATGTGAAAGATCGAGACCACGCCGATGAACCTCTAGAGGCTTCTCTTGTGGGCCTCCAAGATGAAGTTAATGGTCCGCTAGATGTGTCACTGAAGATATGGAAGGAGAAGTCCCCTGCAAAGTGTCACGACCCGCACCCGCTTTTCGGGATACGAGTACGTGTCCAAGCCCAGTCTACGTCGCGGTATCGGTGGTAGTACGCTGTCTAGCCCGCAATAAATAAAGTGCTCATAAATACTAACTGCTCATTCACAACAACTAAATCAACTTTACAAAATATAGAAGTTTTATATTTGAAGAAGAATGTGAGCTTTTACATTTATAGAAAACTACCACACAACTAACTAGTCTTCTATGGTTTAGCATTTGAGTCTCTATCTCCCCCTCGTATGGTCCATAGCGCAAGAGTAGGCATGTCAACCTCACCTATAACAACGATCCAGTCAGGAAAGGAGCAGAGTACAGCCATATTGTAATTAATGTTGTTAGTCCAAAATAAGTTAGAACAAGCGAGAAAAAATGATAAAAAAGAGTATATAAAGAACTAGTACTAGCAAGGTATGAACGATCAAGATATGAACTAGCAAGATGTAAACTAGCAAGATGGGATCTAATAAGATATAAACTGGCAAGATAAAAACTAGCAAGATATGAACTAACAAGATAATGGACTAGATAAAGAAAAAATAGAAACCACTGTGGGTGTGTGAAATACCTTTTAATACGTGAACAGCTGGGCTAATACGGTACATCATACGATGGCTATTATTCAGTAATTGGTACGGCTAACTCATACGTGGGTGTGTATGACTTAGCTATCATTCGGTAACGGTAATTGGGTTTGTTCACGTATTTACCGAGTATTTCCCCTCCCGACTCTCTAACAATCAATAACGGTCAATGACACACTAAGAATGATACGATAACTACAGTGTCACAATCGTGTCTTAATAGAATATCAAGCAATGACTCAACGGGATATCAAACAAGAGATCAATAGAGTAAACATTATAATAAACTAAATCATAAATGCAATATTGTACTTGCCTGAATCCTTGTACAAACCATAGTCGCAACTGGAGAATGAGGGAAAATACTAATCTAGAAGCTGTCAACCTATAATACATATCGTACCACGAACCGTGCACGAAAATTATAAGTTAATTCTAATGTTCTAGTTCTAAATTCATGGAATAGTGGCTAGTTGGGTTACTAATATAACAATAATTAATTCTAGAATAATTCACTTAAAAATCTATTTTAACCTAATAATAATCTGAATATAATCTAAACATGTAAGTTTGGCCATCAAAAGTCATGTTTCTCAATTTTGGAAAACATGGCACGCAAATTGAGACGTACCGTTGACTTTTTAGTCAAATGCTGTGAACTCTAGATTTTGAAAGTGCACCTTGGTAGATTTTAGTGCTACGAGTGCGCTGGAATCAACCGTGCCGCAAAATCACGCTTTGGTCAAAAGATATCGCCGTTATGGCTAATCGTGACCAAAACGGGGATCAACCGATCAGCTCTGAGTTCAACAGAATAAATAAAATACTAGATGAAGGAAATAATTTCTGGGAGTAATATATGTTGTAGAGCTCTGGGTTAGCTTTCCGAAACTTCAAACGGTTCCTGATTTCGATTTCTGGTTCTCTCGGAATCTCGAAAACACCGAAACGTGTCAAGTTTCGGACAACCGATACTCTACGAATTTTCTGGAAATTTAGAAATAATATATATGAAAATAAATTACATATTCAGAAAGCTTACCTCGATACGAATCCAACAAAAAAAATGGCTCACGAAAAGCACGTCGGAGTTGGTAGAAATTGCTTCGGGAATTCGAGATCTCTACTAGAACTCACTCTCAAAAAGGCGGCTGAAATTTTATTAGGGTTTCGAATATAATAGTATATATATAGGAGAGAGAGGTGGTTTAGCTAGGCGCCGACAGGTGGGCCCCTCCTGGGTAAATTATTGGGTAATTAATTATTTATTTCAGAAAATTATTTAAAAATTATTTTAAGTTCAAATAAATCAAAATAAATTGCAGAAAAATTCTAGAAAACTTTAGAAAATATTTCTAAGTGTCTATAATCTAAATAAAATATTTTTAACACAAAATATCATCATGTGACCTCACAGCAAATTTCCAAAGCCTATAAAATATTATTTCTATAGGTTTTAATTATATAAAAATTCTCAAAAATTCTAAAAAAATCCAGAAAAATTCTAAAATATTACAGAAAATATTTTTAGTTATTTAAAGCCCAAATAAAATATTTGGTCAAGGAATACCCCCGTATGACCTACAGTAAATCCTGAAAGTCCTTAAAAATAATAAAACCTTAAATATTAAATACCTAAAAATATCCAAAAATTGTAGAAAAATATAAAGTAGCTAAATAATACATACATAAGCTATATAGAGGTCATATGACCTTAATAAGGTTATAGCCCACCTACAAGCTTTGGCATAACTCACAATGACCATAAAATTAATCATAAACAAATAAAAATTAAAAAAATAAAAAAAATTGGGAAGTGGGCTTACAAATCTACCCACCTTAGAAAAATTTCGTCCTCGAAATTTCAAAAAATACAAATAGGCACAACCAAGAATATCATCAAAATATGACAGGACTAATCGATATGAATAAGCACGACAAAGAATATAATCAAAAAATAATGTGATGAATGATCGAAATTGATCAGGCATATAGAATCAAAATCTAAATACTTTTAGAAATATAGTGGAAGGAAATCAAAATAGGTTTTAAAAATGACAATTCAAAAATAGAAAAATATGAAAGAAATAAAGAATTACTAGTTGTAGAGAAGGTGGTAACAAAAAAATAAGACATCAAATAAATTTGAAAAAAAATTTATTTTTATAGTCGTATGCCAATAAAAGATATAGTCGCTATGATATTCGAAAATCATAAGTATATCCAAAGTCATTTAACCGAGAATCCATGCCTCGCCAGTGCACATCTGGCTGCCGTGAACCCTTGGTTTCATGACTCAAGTATAATATATTATCGATCACTTTATCAACTCTACCCAATATTGACATAATAAAACTAGGATATAGTTTTAGTAATATTTGACAACCTACGCATACTTGAAATTATTTCAACTTAGGGATCATGCCACGCCAGTGCGCTTCTGACTGCAGTTAACCCGCAGTCTCCATAATTCAAATAAATGGGGACAATGCGCATCTGCCTTACCATTGCAAGTCATCAAAAATTATTTCAACTATATCCATAAGAATTTCAAAGGAACTTCAATAAATTCAAATAAGTCGATCATGATAAGAAAATGTAAGTATCTGTCCTTGAATAAAAGTACCAGTTTTGAAAACAAAGCGATCGCAAAATGAATGAAGACGACTTGAATTAATATATAGATAATTGAACCAAGATTAGGAATTAAAAATAAAACGATCGTAAAATAGTTTTAAAAATAAAACAAGGTTTAGAGAAGGCAGAAGATAAAATATCACAAATGATCTAAATTAGGAATTGAATTCTATGAAGGCCTAACTTACCAAACGTATATTCTACCCACCTTGGATCCTACAAACATGTCAAAACAAAATAACATATTCTCTTAGAAAAAAATTCCTCGATTTATCCATGCCGAGACTTCAATAAATCATTGGCTAAAACACATGGCCTATTTAACTATCTTAATTATCCAAGGGTCAAATTGAATAAGGGACTCCTAGCCCTATTCATTCTCCTAAAATTAAATCAATCCTAATTGTGAATGAGCACTTCTTAGTCGCAGGCTTGCAGTAGTACGACTAACTTAAGTACTACCACAAGTTCGTAATCTTTTGCGAAATTCGACCTGCATGGGCCACCATAAAAACTTGTCACGATCCGCATTCGCTTTTCGGGATACGAGTGCGTGTCCAAGCACGACCTACACCGCGGTATCGGTGGTAGTATGCTGTCTAGCCCGCAATAAATAAAGTGCTCATGAATACTAACTGCTCATTCACAACAACTAAATTAACTTTACAAAATATAGAAGTTTTACATTTGAAGAAGAATGTAAGCTTTTACATTTATAGAAAACTACCACACAACTAACTAGTCTTCTATGGTTTAGTATTTCAGTCTCTATCCCCCCCTCGTATGGTCCATAGTGCAAGAGTAGGCATGTCAACCTCACCTATAACAACGATCCAGTCAGAAAAGGAGCAGAGTACAACCATATTGCAATTAATGTTGTTAGTCCAAAATAAATTAGAACAAGCGAGAAACAATGATGATAAAGAGTATATAAAGAACTAGTACTAGCAAGGTATGAACGATCAAGATATGAACTAGAAAGATGTAAACTAGCAAGATGGGATCTAATAAGATATAAACTGGCAAGATGTAAACTAGCAAGATATGAACTAATAAGATAATGGACTAGATAAAGGAAAAATAGGAACCACTATGGGTGCGTGAAATACCTTTTAATACGTGAACGGCTGGGCTAATACGACACATCATACGATGGATATCATTCAGTAATTGGTACGGCTAACTCATACGTGGGTGTGTATGACTTAGCTATCATTCGGTAACGGTAATTGGGTTTTTTCACGTATTTACCGAGTATTTCCCCTCCTGACTCTCTAACAATCAATAACGGTCAATGACACACTAAGAATGATACGATAACTACAGTGTCACAATCGTGTCTTAATGGAATATCAAGCAATGACTCAACGGGATATCAAACAAGAGATCAATAGAGTAAACATTATAATAAACTAAAACATAAATGCAATACTGTACTTGCCTGAATCCTTGTACAACCCGTAGTCACAAGTAGAGAATGAGGGAAAATGCTAATCTAGAAGCTGTCAACCTATAATACGTATCGAACCACGAACCGTGCACGAAAATTACAAGTTAATTCTAATGTTCTAGTTCTAAATTCATGGAATAGTGGCTAGTTGGGTTACTAATATAATAATAATTAATTCTAGAATAATTCACTTAAAAATCTAATTTAACCTAATAATAATCTGAATATAATCTTAACATGTAAGTTTGGCCATCAAAAGTCATGTTTCTTAATTTTAGAAAACATGGCACGCAAATCAAGACGTACCGTTGACTTTTTAGCCAAATGCTGTGAACTCTAGATTTTGAAAGTGCACCTCGGTAGATTTTAGCGCTACAAGTGTGCTGGAATCAATCGTGCCACAAAATCATGCTTTGGTCAAAAGATATCACCGTTATGGCTAATCGTGACCAAAACGGAGATCAATCGATCAGCTCTGAGTTCAACAGAATAAATAAAATACTAGATGAAGGAAATAATTTCTGAAAGAAATATATGTCGTAGAGCTCTGTGTTAGCTTTCCGAAACTTCAAACGGTTCATGATTTCGATTTCTGTTCTCCCGGAATCTCGAAAACACCGAAACGTGTCAAGTTTCGGACAACCGATATTCTACGAATTTTTCAGAAATTTAGAAATAATATATACGAAAATAAATTACATATTCAGAAAGCTTACCTCGATATGAATCCAACAAAAAAAGGTGCACGAAAAGCACGTCGGAGTTGGCGAAAATCGCTTCAGGAAGTCGAGATCTCTACTAGAACTCACTCTCAAAAAGGCGGCTGAAATTTTATTAAGGTTTCGAATATAATAGTATATATATAGGAGAGAGAGGCGGTTCAGCTGGGCGCCGACAGGTGGGCCCCCTCAGGTAAATTATTGGGTAATTAATTATTTATTTCAGAAAATCATTTAAAAATTATTTTAAGTCCAAATAAATCAAAATAAATTGCAGAAAAATTCAGAAAAATTCTAGAAAATTCTAGAAAATATTTCTAAGTGTCTAGAATCTAAATAAAATATTTTTAACACAAAATATCATCATGTGACCTCACAGTAAATTTTCAAAGCCTATAAAATATTATTTCTATAGGTTTTAATTATATAAAAATTCTCAAAAATTCTAAAAAAATCCAGAAAAATTCTAAAATATTCTAAAAAATATTTTTAGTTATTTAAAGCCTAAAAAAAATATTTGGTCCAGAAATACCCCCATATGACCTTACAGTAAATCCTGAAAGTCCTTAAAAATAATAAAATCTTAAATATTAAATACCTAAAAATATCCAAAAATTGTAGAAAAATATAAAATAGCTAAATAATACATACATAAGCTATCTAGAGGTCATATGACCTTAATATGGTTATATCCCACCTACAAGCTTTGGCATGACTCACAATGACCATAAAATTAATCATAAACAAATAAAATTAAAAAAATTAAAAAAATTTGGGAAGTGGGCTTACAAAAAGGTACTCAGAAAGAAAAGAATAGCTGGAGAGTCATCTGCTCCTTAACACCCTGGTGATCTCCTTTCTTTCCCTAAGACTGCAGGGAAGAAAAAGAAGACCACGTTGGCCATTACTAAGCAGCCCACCACCAGGACAACGTGGTCTTAGTCAAAGCAAATACATATTAGGGCATCCCCTGTAGGAGGAGATGCAACTCCTTCTTCAGTTCCAAGAAGCAACCGAGCTGTCCAAGAAGAGGTGACCAGGGTTCTTGTTATGCAATACAACCTTGATGAGATTGAAGAAGAACCTGTGGCACCTTTGCTGCGGAAGACCAGAAGGAAATTGATAGTGACACAAGAGGATCGTCAAAAAATTAACGCTTTACCCACTCCTTCTAGACTAAGAGAATCTTCGAGTCGACCTGATACATCATTACCCTCGCAGAAAGATCTGCCACATCAAAAAGGTAATCTTTGGTACTTTTTAAGCATAATCACGATTTGAATAATATATTGAGATCATTATTTTTCATATGCAGAGGCTACAGTAATCAATACTCCAACCTTAGTCACTACAGAGGAGATCCCAGCATACAGGGTTATACAGTTGACTGTTCCTACGACTGTACTGGCTGCAACAGGAGTAATGCTATCATCTCCAACTCCCGAAGTCCTAGAGACCACACTTCTCGAGAAGGAGATGCATCCTACAGAATCTCATACCGAGGTTGCAAGAAGATCGAGAAATAATAGCAGCCCTCGAAGGTTGCGACTAGGGTGATATCTCAATCGGAGATGATTCCACAAGCACCGCTAAAGGAGAGCAAACTTCAATGGAAGTCCCACTGAACTTAGAACTATCAGCCGAAGAAGGCCATACCACTGCTAAGGGTGATGAGCATCTCATTGTTGAAAAGGGGCGTCCAAGTCCAAGAACTGATGAACCTAAAAACAACGACAATTCTGGTGATCATGAAAGAATGAATAAAAATCAGACTATGGTTCCTGAAGATGCTGGGATCGATGAAAATCAGACTATGGTTCCTGAAGATGCTGGGATCGCTAAAACGCCTAAAGATGTTGCTAAACCAGTTTAGCGATGTATTTAGCAACGTCTTCCTCTTGTTGCGGAAACCTTAGTCGTTGTTTGGAAAGTCGTTGCTGATCGTTGCCAAAATCGACGTTTACCGACGCAAAGATACGTCGGTAATATGCCGACGTTTACCATTGTTTCGTCGATGAAATAGCGACGTTTATGATGTCGCTATACGTCGGTATTCCCTGGGAAAATTATCGACTCTCAACCAAAAAGTAGATCTTGAGTTTGATCACTGCAAAGTTTTTTGTGTGACACTCAAATCTCGATTGCATCAGTTTTCTATCTTTGGTCAAGCCCTGGGACTAACAATTCAACCTGGACTAGTCCTCCACGAGGGAAACCAGGTTAAAAATCTTGCCGTGTTTGTGCTTGCTATCTACTCTTTATTTTCGCATTTCTTTTACTCTGATTATTTAGTTGGTAAAGAGAGTTAAATCTTTTAAATTGATCATTTTTGTTATAAACTCTATTCACCCCCTTCTAGTGCCTACCTGTACTTCAGTATGTTATTGTTGTGAGCCTTTATCTCTGTAGCAGATTACTGGCTATTGTCATTGATTTTCCTTAGTCCCACGACATGATACTGGAGATAATAGCTTGATGAGGAGCTTGTGAGCCTCAATGGCAAGGTCTGATATTCTAGGAATGGTTCTCACATGCATATCATGTAGATCGGATGCATTAGATTGCCTTGCATCATATTTTTCATATTTGTACCTTAGCATGTTTATTATGTACCTTGCTAATCCCCTGAGGACCTGGTGATCTCCCAGGTAGTTGGTCATGCAGAGATAGCCCACTGCTTATAGAGCTGTTGCTATATCCGGCTCAGGTATCTTATCATGCTTTCATGTTGTATCCATTATTTATACTCTGCTATTAGCTTTATTTTATAGACCTATGTCATTCTTCGGATCTAATCAAACATGTATGCTATTGGGCTGCAGACCATAATATATATTATTCATTTATGATTTACTTATTCTGTGGATTGGGGTAGTTAGATTTATAGTTGTTTGATAGATAAAAATTAGAACAGTAAGACAACTTATACGTACTCGAGATGGATTGGGATTATTTTGATACATAGCTGGCATATATACGATCTCCTAGTCCTACGTATTTTGGGACTGGAGCGTTACATGTATCCACGGACGTCCATGGAGGACATTGTAGGATACACTACAAGGAAAATGATCATTTATGGCGTGCGAAACATGTCGTAAAAGATCTTTTACGGCGTACATTTTGGTGCCATAAAAGGTCATGCCATAAATGACCCTTTTTTATAAAGCACATTCAAACGTTGTAAATTATCATCTCCATCTTTTTTACAATGCGCATTGAACATCGTAAATGACACCCTCCATCTTTTTACAATGCGCATTCGAACACTAAATGACTATCCATCTTTTTACAGCGTGCTTTCAAACGTTATAAATGACCATCTCTAACTTTTTACAACGCGCTTTCGAATGTTGTAAATGACCCGCTCCAACTTTTTATAATGCATTTCACATGCTATAAGTGACCATCTTTTCTACAGTGTGCTTGTGGCCTACGCCTATAGCGCCAAGGCATTGGTCAGGAGAGCAGCCGCCGTGCGTGCTCGGATCAGACGAGGTGAGAGAAAAAATACAATAACAAACAATCTTTATATTGATCACAAATATGCAATTTGTACATCAAAATATCTAATAAAAGGACAAAAGAGATGAAATGAAACGTAATTAAGTAAAGAACTAATTCCTATATATATACATATATATATATATATATATATATATATATATATATATATATATATATTTTTTTTTTTTTTTAATATATATATATATATATATATATATATATATATATATATATATATATATATATATATATCCAGCAACATGCTAGCATGTTAGGGGATGATTCTTGCATCCCACTCGCTCTACTAAGCTTCCGACCCTCGGAATGCTGTAGAACCTGGTGAAGTTATCAACCCTGAACCTTGGCTCTGTACATCATTCCTTTTGTTGTCGACATGGGATATCACCGTCATCTTGTTCATTGGATGTTCAAAGCTCCTCAGTGCTCCCTCATTATGGAACAACTATGCTGCTCTACCATCCCTCTTGGGACAATCATCAATGCAAGATAACTGCCTAGAACAATGCTAGTAGCAAATATTTCTTTCAGCGTCCAACTATCAGGTAGTAGGGATGCCTTTTGCCAAACTTTTAAAAACCTTCGGGTGAGACCGCACCTCTCACACAAAGCATTTCTATTTTATATTTAGTCCAAGATGGCATGTAGTGCTAATGACTTTCATATAGTTTGAGTCGCCTTGATAGCGACAATCCGCGTGCATGCCTTAGATTGAGTCAAGAAGTGTCTGCATGACACGAATGAGCCAAGTATATGCACGATACAATGAGTCAAGATATGGATAAACGATATGCAACACGAGTATGGAGCATTAGATTTGCCTATAAGAAGAAACACGTGCTTCGGCATGAGATATGTTGTCGTATTTTGATTCATTGGCAATAAGTTCACAAGTCTATGATTGAGTATCTTGTACGATGAAACAGAGAAAGGCCATAAGGTGAGTATTGAGTAAATTGTACTAAGTTGCGAGGCACGGCCTCGATGTTGTTACACAAATGGATTTTGTCATAAGACTATGTCGTTCCATCACAAAGTAGACCAGGAATATATCTTGAACTGATCCAAGGCAAGATTAGAAAGACCACAAAAGACTAAGTTGTACTCACTAAAAATAAAATATTAGTTTTGTATGGATGGGCGATATACCCTCCACCAGTACGGTTATGTACTGACACTCTACCAGTTTTTATGTGCAGGTTACAGGTACTCGCTCGTTCAAGACGGGGCTCGCTTGGATACGTTGAGACATAGAGTTCCTTGACATGTTGAGGTGTGCAGCGCCGTTAGAGTCTTCATCTATACTAGACATAATTTATGGCATCGACTTCTGAAGCATCCGCAAGCTATAAGCCAAAGGGCATGATCATTTGTATTGAGAGATGAGAGAGAGCTGAGTTATTATAATCAAAGAGAGTGTGAGCTTGAGTGATTTATAATCTTAACCTCGAGGCATTGTAACCTTAGGTTTTTAATATCAATAAATATGACTTATTTTCTATACAACTTTTGTTATTCAACTTCTCTGCTCATAACTTCTGTGCGACGACCTCGTAGTTAAGCTGTTGTAATCGACCTTGATGGTATTTCCTTGCGCAGGCACAATCTAGGCTTGTACGGCATCACGTGTTACGCCCCAGTATCAAAATACGGGGACGAACGTAGGCCAGCTACACCGTATAAGGTACGAAGACGTCATAAGGTGATTACGGTTGTTAATCTTGTTGGGTATCCTAGCATGAAATCAATCTATAGCCTAAATCTGATCTCATCTCTACAGGCAATAACAATAAAATAACAGCAAGAGAGAACCATATGAAAAGCAAAAAATACTCATATAATAATCATGAAGTTTATTGTAAAAATAATGTAGACAATAATACCTTCCTACACAGTTCCTACATGGTCTGGAACTGAAGCACATCCTCCAAGTCAAGTCTGAAAGATCCATAGGGTCGGTCACTGGCAATCTGGGAATAATCTAGGGTTGGTCAGGCTAACCGCAGCAAGTACCAGAAAGGAAGGCTCAAGGATGGACAAAAAAAATTAGCATGATAAAATATGTGACAGAAAAAGCATATATGAATAGTAAATGAGGGTAAGAATCGTACGGTACCAGCACATGATAACAATCCATAACTAATATAGCTAAATAACCAACAATCATCACAGTCACCCTAACATCTAATAATACCTGCATCGCTAATTTGAACTCGTAGTTTGTCCTCAGAATCGCAATCCATCCCTACACCGAACAAAGACAATGGAATAGATTACTGGCCGAAACATCATTATATACCAGCCAACGTTGTAAGCAGCAAGCCAAATAATTTAGGGAATAAGCATCCACTCAAATGCCTACGGCTTTCTATGTGGAGGTTGGGCTACCCCAACAATGCAAAATATAAGAATCCTCATATCATGACGATCTAGTGGGCTAGCGGGGCCAAATATAACAAGACAGGATAAGCATCGATCTCTCGTAAGGCCACCGTGTGAGCAAGACAAGCATATAATACATAGTACATAAAGTAGCCGATAGTGTCATCCTCTAATACTGACTGTAACAATATCCGTGGCGGCTAACCGAAATAAGTGGCTAGTACTGTATGACCTCGAGATTTTGTTCCCTTCCAATGCTTCTACCAGTGTAAGTTACCTAGATTATCCCTACAGTTGTCCGGAATCACATGTCGTAGTCACATGATCATCCTTCTAGGAGTCGTACCACAATACAGGAATGTTAAGTAAAAATTATCCTCGGCACCTAGAGTACCAGTTGTGATTCATTCTTAGTGTAATGCAACAAGAAAATAAATCAATCCTGACCACGCTAAGACTACATGCCAACTACCAGGGTACCCGTGCAGGTAATCATATAATATAACTAGAATAATAGGATTGCATCGTAGTGTAATATAATCAGGAAAATAACACCTCAGTGCGCTAATAGACAGGAAGCATCTCAGTGTAATAACAGGGCCATTACCTCAAAGGGTAAGTTGGAAATCATGGCACGGATACACTAGTTATGTCAGAAATAAGGACAAATTAGTCAGTCATATGAAGTCATTTGCCCATATCGTGGCATGGATATCAGGTCAGGTACACTATCGGAATCTCTACTATAATAGCATCTCAAGTACACGTGGGAGTCTACAGCTCTAATCATCAAGTTGGTCTATCCACCGGATCAATCTATTAGGAGTCTCCCATCTACAATGTGATAAATATCATGTAAGGAAAGACGATCACCAGATACTAAGGTAACTACTATAATCAATGCTAGGCCCTCTGGCTCACAAGAATTCACCGAATCAGCAATCATAGGTATTAGTAAGCAAGTCTCCCAACAACCGAGATATAGCAATCGTACCAGGTTTCGGGCACTTAGGAAGTCGGGTAAAACTCATGCAATGATACCCTCTATATTCTCCTCGTTCCGCAAAACACTCGCACAATCATCAAAATCCACATATCTGATCAAATTAGAACATCATCTAACAAGAAAATGGCAATACTATCCAAGAATCCGCATGAGTCTACCAAATCAAAATCTCGGAATCATACTCCCTATAACACTAAATCCTCAGAAATATCCAAGGTCACAATTCCGATACATAGGACAACTGTCAGGCCTATCTAGCTAGACTAGAATAACTCCTAAAAAGAATCACTACAAAAATTTGTCAGATTAGCGACGTTTATAAACGTCGCTAATCTCGGCCAAAACGTTGCTAATTTAAGTTAGCGACATTTTGGAAACGATGGAAAAAAGCATGTCGCTAATCGAAAAAATGTCGCAAAATGTCGCTATAGCGACGTAAATTAGCGACGGTCATAACGTCGCTAAATAGCGACGTTATTAGCGGCGTTTCTTTGTGGTCGCCGATTAGCGACACATTAGCGACATTTTGCGATGATGTGGTGACATCAGATTGTTTGCCATGTCAGCAATTTAGCGACATTATTAGCGACGTATGTAAACGTCGCTCAAACTTAGACGTCGCTAAAAACGTCGCTAAAACATAGCGACGTATGTAAATGTCGCTAAATTGGAAAAAAATACAGAATCCAGAATAAAAACAGAATCCAACAGAAATCCAGAATCCAAAATGCAGAATCCAGAATGCAGAAATACACCTGGATTTGCCGACCCCTTCAGTGGAACACTCAACACCGGCACGCACAATACATTCCAGAATAGATAAAACATATAAAGAACAAATAATATCCTCAACAGCTGATATAAAGTACAAATATAAAGAACAAAGTCAATATCCTCAAATACGTATAAAGTAAAAATATAGAGTACAAAGTTCAAAAATGCAAAAACAAAACTACTGATCGCCCAGAGCCGGAGCTGGAGGAGGAGCGCCACCAGATGACTGTCGTTGTAACGCAAGGATCGTCTGATACTCCTCTGGTGACAGGCTGACGAGCATGTCCTTCCGTGCACCACCGGATGTAGACGATGCTCCCGGCGTACCAGATGGTAGCTCCGTAGCCATCTCGTGGAACAGTTGCATCTGTTCGACCAATCGCTGCGTAGTCTCCTGTATAGTACGGGAAATCTGTCGCATCGCCTCAGTCGTCTCCTCAAGCCTCTCAACACGTGAGGTGAGCACAGGATCATCCGTATGCGCCTGCGGCTGCGACTGCGATGCCGCCATCCTATGTAGCATCTCGTCACGCAGAGCTACGGTCTGCGTATCAATACTCTGCTGGGCTAACAATTACTCCTCAGTCTGTGCGGGGCCCGGTACACTAGTGGCGGTCCTAGAGGCCCGTGATGCAATAAAGGCACCATAGGAGCCCGTACTATAGTACGTACCCCTATGCATGCCACCAACAGCCCTCATCCACAGCTCGTCATCTGACTGAATTACGGCGGCCGGGGGCTGCTGGGAGGTGCTAGCTCCAGCTCCCTCTGACTGTGTCGACCCGGCCTCCCTAAGACTCAAAAACTCGGCCTAGAAATAACATCTATATGAATTCTCTACGTAACTAAAAATTAATAGTAATGAACTAGCATTAAGTAAAACTTACGTATAACATCTATATGAATTCTCTACGTAACTAAAAATTAATAGTAATGAACTAGCATTAAGTAAAACTTACGTAGGTGTCCCGGGCCTTGTCGTCGACGAACCGCTCCCCCTTCATGTGCGTAGTGAGGAACAAGGTCACCATATTCGGGTCCTCTCCCGAGTCAACCTGTTACAAAATTATTATATGATTTGTCAGTTAAGTTGAAAGAAATATATTACTATAAAGTATTAATTATGGGTATACGGCGAGATATGTACCATATAAGTGAAGAAATCCATGATGGACCGTGACCCACCACACCACTGTGACCCCGTCTATCATGCTCTTTTGTTCTTCGCGGACTTCTCCTTGTAGGTTCCCTCCTCGAATCTCCTCTTATTGTCGCCCAATCGGCGACAGAGATCCAACCCTGAATAGGCTCTCCCCGGCACTCACGATCCTTTTGGTCGAGGATCGCGTCCCTAATGAGCTTGCTGGCGACACTGGAAAAAATAGACTCGACAGAAACGGCACGGTTGGGAGGGAAGAAGTAAGTCCACTAAAAAAATCATAGTAGTACGTAAGTTATAACATAACATATTAAATGTTAAAAGGAAATAAACTTTTACGTACCTAGAAGTGCTCAAACCGGAAGGCCTTCTTGTCGGTCGGGACATCCCTCCAGTTGATCCAGGACCCCCCGTAGTTCTATCGTAGGAATGTACCCAACGACCGGTGTACGGAGGAGGGATAATACATGTAAAATAGAAATAAAAATTTATTAAACAAGTTTATAATAAATTTAAACAAATTAAATGAAACAATTTTACTTACCGCCTGGTCCGAGTACAGGCCCAAGTCTCCAACTTCATATCCCCCTCCGGGCGACATGGAGGATCTGTCTCAAATGGGAGCTGTAGCCTGTCCATACCCCTGCCCCTGCCCGCAGCCTGCCCCTCGGCCTCGGTCTCACCCTCGGTGTGGGCCTCGGCCTCGGCCTCCTCCTCAATTGTGGGGTCGGCCTCTAGAATACTTGACGGTAGCGGCGTAGAAGTAGAAGGCCCTAGCCTGGAACTGCTAGAGCCGGGGCCACTGCCGGCGACTAGACCGCTAGTGTATACTGGAGTACGGGGAGATGAGGAGGACCCGATAGGAGGAGTGGTAGATGGAGACCGTCCTCCTCGTCGACTCCCACCGACACCGGTACCAAAGGATCCACGTGGAGCCATATCTAAAAAAATATTAGAGAAAATTAAAACAAATACAAATATGAAATAGAAACTAAGGTACCTGGCCATAAAAGTATATACAAAAATAATCACCAAACCAGACTACTAGCTAGACCACAAAAGTATATATAAAAATTAAGTATCATAATCAACAAACCAGACCACTATGCCATAAAAGTATTACAAATTTAGGTCAACCGGCCAACAAAAGTAGACCATACTACATCTGAAAATTAAACATATTCAATCCTCTTCTGAAAATTTATCTTGTTCCTCTTCCTCTTCCTTTTTACTTCAATCAACTTCCTCTTCCTCTTCCGATACTTCTACCTCTTCCAATTGATGAAACATGTCATGAGGAACTTTCGTTGAGTCCACATCAACAATATTTGTAATAAAAGGTAGTTCGTCTTTCTAATAAGCTATCTCGTCGACATCAAAGGTATTCCGAGCTTTAGTCTTACAGACTGCCCACCAATCCGATCTTTCGACACCTCGTTTTGGATAGCTGGTAATGTAAACTAGTTGAGCCCGGCTTGCTAGAACAAACGGCTCATAAGCTTGATATCGACGACGATAATTTATGTCGACAAGACCATGTTTGTCAACTCTCTAACCTCGACCTTGGATCGGATCGAACCAGTCACATCTGAACAAGGTTCTATGGCATAATTGTATGTCAGTTTCACAATCTCCCGTAACATGCCAAAGAAGTCATTGTCTGGGGCGACGTCTTTGTAGTTTGAAGATTTTATGCACAAACAGCTATTCTTCGTCGAATCCAGATCCAAGAAGTCGTCTCTTATACGAGCATTTATTGACTTGAACATAAAGCTATTTACGCAGTAACTTGGCCAGGTCTTCACTTGATAAATTGGTCCTGTGAAACCCAAAAATTTTGCTAATTAATATTTGTATTATATTATTATTATATTTACTATTAGAATTATTTTGAGTGTTAAAAATTATTTCAAAATTAAAAACATGGACTTTTGGATGCGAGCTCAGACCCGAGCCCAGACCCGAGCCCGAACCCAGACCCAATCCTATTCTCTTAAATTCTGAGTTATTCTTTCTATTAAAAAAAATTAGGAACCTTTTTGAGCTGGTCCACGAGGACCAGCACTATTCTCCCCCACCCCAACCACGTTCACCCCTTCTCCTTACATTTCTCTCCACAAACTCTCCCATCCACAACTCCCCAACTCACCACCTTCTTATAACTCCCCTTTTCCAACAACTTCCCCAACAGAACACTCTTTTTCCTTCTTCTCCACTTAGGAACAATTTCACCTAACTCATCTCTTCACCACTCTTCACCCGACGAAACCCCCTCTTCTTCCCGAAACCCGTCAGCGGCCCCGACCCTCCGGCCGAGCACCGACGCCCGACAGCCCCTCCCAGCAGCGCCGCCCGACCCTCCCCGGCATGACCCTCCGGAGTCCGACCCTACGTCGGCAGCCCATCCACCCGCGAGCCGCACCCCGCCGAGCTCCGCGCAGACCCCGACGTCAGCGCCCTTCGCCGTCAGCGTTCAGCGCTGACCCGCCTTCTCCTGACTTTTCCGAGTCCAGGCGTGCCCTAGCCGGACTCCGAGTCTATTCCTTATTCTGGCGACCCGCTGTCCCGATGAATTCTCCTGATGTCCGTGTTTATTTCTTTCTTTAAATCATCTGAGAGCTCTAGTCGAGCAACCCGAGGTATAACCCCTGTCCCGTTCTATTTTTTTTCATACTGTCTGTGATGAGAATGGTCCCCGATTCCCTCTCGGGAATTCGGTTTTTAGCGGCATCGTAGTTTCGAAACCTTCGAGAAGATTCTGTTGATTGTTTGGATTTTTCGAAACTTTTCGGAAAATAGATTTCGTTATACTTTGGGCTTTCGAATTTTTTCGGTAGCGTGTTTTGGTTGGATTCGGACTTCCGAAATTATTTCGGGTCGTTCCGAATTAATCTGTGGATTGGTTGTAGATTATTTATATATATATATTTTGGGATTCCCTGGTTTGGGATTTGCAGGAAAATTATCGGCATATTTTCCAGTTTTGGGTTGACCAAAAATAGAGGAAATGCTGCCAAATTTTTCCGTAAATTTAATTATATTTTAAAAATAATTTTAAAATGGATTTCGGAAATATATATTTAATATTCGGATTTTGGGCGACGACCGTATCGGTCAATGGGCCCCGGCTAAGTGCAAACGAAAGCGGCTTCGCCCGGACGTTGAGGCATTAGCCTAATTGACGATTGGACCATATCTGAGACTCATGATTATTTAATTTAATTTATTATTTATTTTATCCATATTTAATTTATTGAAAGTTTAGAACTAACGGTCGTTTCTGTCTTATTTCAATTTATGTAAATAAATTGTAATGGGCATAAGCCCAGCTGGCTGTTGGTTCTGTAATTGTAAATTTGGTAGCGTAGGTTTTTGGGTAATTGCTGATTTCGTGAGTTTTTGTAGCGTAATAATATACTAATAATAAAAGTTATTTTTCATATAAAAATTAATAGAGATTTTTTCACCTAAAATCTCCAAGTTTTAATATTAACAAACGATCATGTATTTATCACTAAAATAAAAAATTTAGTCTTATATTTATAATTATGAAAATACAAAGTTTTAATCAATTAAATTAGTATCGACGAGTTTTCCAAATACAAAGTTTAAAACGATCTTTTCCCTGTTTTAAATTCAACGCACCGATAATCGTAATCCTGTTTGTGTTTCGTTAAATAAGAATTAAAATAGATTATGACACAATTAGAGATTTCAACTAGCGTAGCTAGATTGGTAACCCTGGTTCTGAGTCAATTTCTCAAATATAGGAATTCGAGGACGATTCTGAATTTTCCGTCTCGAAGTCTTCATCCTCTCCAGTCAAGTCCATTTTGAGGCAAGTAAAATTTGTGTTAGTTTTACAGTTATTTTAATAATCGCTTTACTGCAAGTTTAAACCACAATGCAAACACGAAACTCTCTGTGAGAGTACTGATTGTGACTACTGTACTGACTGGGAACTGGGGGAATAGAGTAATGTTTATGACCTAATCCAACTGTAACTTAGAACTGTGTGAGGTTACCCCCTTACACGCGGGGATAAGCCGTACCGTATCAATAGGATACTACTGAATCATCCCAAGCCGGTCATATTCATTGTCTATTCAAATCACACTGTTTTACTGCTAGAAAACTGTTCATTTCTAAACTGTTTAAAAGTGCATGATTCTATTATTCATTTTAACTGTTTTAAATTAGCATGAATTGTACTTTGCTCCCTCCTGACTGGAGATACATTTTTAGGGGATATTGAGGATGCTGAGCTGTTGTACAGCAGCTACTACGACCCTGTTCTGTACCCTGTAGTGCTGCCAGAGTACCCATTGGAGGACGTTGGGACTGAGGCCGATGAGCCGGCTGATTAGATAGCTTTTCTTTTTCCAGCTTTGTTGTTTATAAAAGCTCTGTTTATTTGAATTTATTTATTTATTTCAGTACATTTTCCCAGTTGTATTTCATTTCAAATTTTAATAAAGTTTTATTTCCCGAATTTAAGTTGTGACAAATATGGATGTTGTTGTATGGTTACCTGCTAATGGAACAGTATACTGCCGTCGTCTCAATAACGGTGCAGGCTGGGCATGATCCGGTTCGACCCAATTATTTGGGATCTGGTCGTGACATATTTTTAGTGGTGGCCCATGCAGGTCCAATACAACAACTTAGGAAAACATACCTAGAAACAATTAGAACACTAGAACATTGATTTGTCACAACATAGGTCCGAATTATATATAAATAAATATTTTTGTTTGATTATAGACTGGTAGGATACCTTGCTTATGTTTGTATCCAAAACCTTCCAGATTATGACCAAAAAAAAGACTACCCCTGCTGGCGATGAGGTGAAATCATCTGAACACACCCCATCTCCCCCAGCACGTCCAGACCCTTCACCGTTGCAGCTGACCGACCGTCCCCATCAATCTCCAGCACTCCGCGGCGCTTACGCCACTACTTCTCAAGCGGCGAACCCTACACTTTCCCGGGCTGAGCTGCAGATCCCTACGGTAGTGTCCGCACGAGCTGCCACACCAGTACCCGTAGATCCCACTGATCTAGTGGGCATGCTACATGGAGTGCTCGAAGCCCAGAGAGCCCAAGCAGAAGCTCATCAAGAATAGACTGCAGCCCAAGCTGCAGCCCATCGCGACCAGACCGCGATTATGAGAGGAGGCATGGAGAATGCCCACAACGTGGCTATGGCTGCTCTCGAGAGAGGAGGAACCACTTCATCGGAGTCACGACCTGCCAAGGTAAGCATGATTCAGGAGTTAAGTTACATTTCTTTGAGGCCATTCTTTTGGATTAGAGGCGTATTATTGCATGAAGGTCGGAGATATAGAGAGCTTTAAAAAGCAAGGCCCTCGACCTTTCAAAGGAACCGAGGGTATCATCTACCCAGATGAATGGCTAGACAGCATGGAGCGTCTCTTGAGCGTCGCTCGACTCCCAGAGGACCTCAAGACTGAAGCAGTGGGACTCCAGCTACAAGATGTGGCGAGCACCTGGTATCGGAATGAACCCCAACTCCAGGACAAGCAGCTCGACTAGGACACCTTCAAGAGGCTGTTCCGCAGGAAGTTCTTTCCAACATCTGAGATGCGGGAGATGGAAAGGCAATTCCAGGACCTGAAACAAGGGAATATGACGGTCAGCGAGTATGCGGCAGAGTTCGACCGACTTAGCCACTTTGCCCAGAACCAGGTAGCTGACCCCAAGGATCGTGCTGAACGATTCAGGTATGGATTAAGAGAAGAGATTCGCACCCCTGTGATCGTAGGTGGCGCTAAAACATATGAGAGGATCCTGATCCGAGCTCAGGACGTGGAGAAAAGCCAACCTTCTCGATCCAAGAGGGAGTATCCTGGAACTAGAAACTTCCAGGGTAACCAGAAGAGGCCCAACAACAACAACAACAGGCCTTCGCACCACCAGCAGCAGCACCATCAGGCGAGGACTAATGACAAGTCGCCTCAGAGGCAGATCCCAGTCTGTTAATATTGCAAGAGGCCGGGACATCAGTCAAACATATGCAGGAAGAGGCTAGGACACTGCCTAATCTGTGGGTCTGCCACCCACCAAGTGAGGGACTGCCCTTCACCAGTTCACCGGACCAGAACCAATCAGCAAAGAGCTTCCCTACCCACTCAGCAACAACGGTTCGGACAGCACCAGCAGAAGACCGGGCGAGCTTTTGCCCTAGCAGCTGATGAGCAGGAACCAGAGCAAAAACCCACCGCTGATGTCATCACAGGTTCCATTTATGTGTTTTCATATCCTGCTCTAGCATTATTTGATTTGGGTGTATCACATAGTTTCATATCATTAGAGTTTATTTCTGCACACCAACTAGATACGGGACTTAGTAAGGTGATTAGTAGGGTTATGACTGGTGGTGGTCCCATACCCATCATCGAGGCTTGTAACTGTCCCATCACTATCTCAGGCCATCAATTCTTAACACCCTTACTAGTGATGCCCCTGCCCAACTATGATGTAGTCCTAGGGATGGACTGGTTAAGTGAACAGCATGCGCTGATAGATTGTCACCGAGGTTGT
The DNA here is from genome assembly GCA_029216955.1 of Iris pallida. NCBI lineage: Eukaryota > Viridiplantae > Streptophyta > Magnoliopsida > Asparagales > Iridaceae > Iris > Iris pallida. Next base: position 116,465 of record JANAVB010012200.1, on the reverse strand, counting down.
GTCATCTTCAGCCCACCAGGAGAACCGGAGTTTGAAATCTCTCGAGCTCCGGAAGACATGAAGAGTGTTACCTACTCCTCAATCACCGAAGAACCCGGGCCTCCTCACCCTATCATCGCGGAATTCATGGACGTCTTTCCAGATAGTCTTCCAAGATTGCCGCCAGATCGAGGTGTGGAATTCACCATTGATCTAGTACCCGACTCTTTTCCTATTTCTCGGGGATGCTACAGAGTCAACCCTAAGGAGGCTAAGGAGATGAAGGATCAGATCGACGAGCTGAAGGCATAAGGATTAATCAAAGACGGGGCTTCATCCTAGGGAGCACCAGTTTTATTCGTGCCCAAGAAAGATGGAACCGTGCGGATGTGCATCGACTACTGGGCGCTGAATGATATCACCATCAAGAACAAGTACCCTCTACCCCCGATCGACGACCTATTTGATCAACTGAGTGGAGCCAAGGTATTTTCAAAGATAGATCTCAGATCAGGCTACCATCAAATCAAGGTCAGGAAGGAGGATATTCCCAAGACTGCGTTCAACACCAAGTATGGGCAATTTGAATTCTTGGTCATGCCGTTTGGACTGACGAATGCTCCTGCAGTATTCATGAACCTCATGAACAAGGTTTTCCATGAATATATGGATCAGTTTGTTGTTGTCTTCATCGATGACATACTGATCTACTCGAAGACGGAAGAAGAGCATGAAGAGCACCTGAGGAAAGTGCTGAGTACCTTGAGGAAGGAGAAGCTCTATGGTAAGCTATCCAAATACGAATTCTTTTTAGACAAAGTGGAATTTTTGGGCCATGTTGTCACAGAAAAAGGAATTTCGGTAGATCCAAAGAAGAAAGCTGCTATTGAGAAGTGGACTGCACCAAGCTCGGTTGTAGAGATTAGAAGCTTTTTGGGTTTAGCTGGCTACTACCGGAAGTTTGTGAAGGATTTCTCCAAGATTGCTGAACCAATGACAAAGCTTACCAGGAAGAACGATGAATTCATATGGTCTGAAGCTTGCCAGTCAGCTTTTGAGGAACTGAAGAAGAGGCTTACAACGGCGCCGATACTTGCGCTACCCGCAGGTACCAACGGTTTCTCAATCTATAGTGATGCTTCCGGTAAGGGATTGGGTTGCGTTCTTCAACAACACGAGAAAGTAATTGCCTATGCATCTAGATAATTATGGACTCATGAGAAGAACTATACCATACATGATTTGGAGCTTGCAGCGGTGATATTTGCTTTGAAGCTATTGAAGCACTACCTGTATGGAGAGAGAGTGGAAATATTTACAGATTACAAAAGTCTGAAATATGTTTTCACTCAGAAGGAGCTGAGCATTAGACAGAGGCGATGGCTGGAGCTGATGAAGGATTTTGACATCAACCTGCAATATCATCCGGGTAAGGCTAATGTTGTTGCAAATGCACTTAGTCGATACCCGATGGCTATGTTCTTGACCAAGGAGCGTCATTTGCTGGAGGACATGGAGAAGATAGGATTGAAAATTGTACTGCCCGAAGAAGAGATGAAGAAACTTGGAAGAGAAGCCATCGTACCAGGAGCTGAATCATCATTGATGCAGTTGCAAGTGCGTTCGAGTCTTATGGACAGAATCAAGGAGGCACAATTCCAAGACGAGACGCTTTGCAAACTTAGAGATCAAGTGCTGGCGGGAACACTTGAAGGATTCTCAATCGCCAGCGACGGAGCACTGAAGAATGGTACGAGACTTTACGTACCAACTGGCGAACTGAGGAACGAGCTGATGCAAGAAGCGCACCAATCGCAGTATTCCATACATCCTGGAGCCAACAAAATGTACCGGGATATACGAACTATAGTATGGTGGTACGGAATGAAGAAGGACGTATCCAGGTATGTGGCTTGATGTTTAATTTGTCAACAAGTTAAAGCTAGCAGACAGAGACCAGCAGGACTATTGCAGCCGCTTGACATTTCAGAGTGGAAATGGGAGCACATAACGATAGATTTTGTGTCGGGACTGCCTCGATCCCAAGGAAGAAAGGATGCCATTTGGGTTATCGTGGACTGACTGACGAAGTCAACTCACTTTATCCCCTTCAAGGTTGGTTTATCCACCGAAAAGTTGGCAGCACTGTACATGCGGCACATCTACCGGATTCATGGAGTTCCGGTAAGTATCATATCTGACAGAGATACTAAATTTATCTCTCACTTTTAGAAGAGTTTGTATGACAGCTTGGGAACACAACTGAAGTTCAGCACCGCCTACCACCCCCAGACTGACGGGCAATCAGAGAGAACAACCAAACGCTAGAAGATATGCTGAGATCCTGCATCCTAGAATTTGGAGGGTCTTGGGAAGACCATTTGCACTTGGTAGAGTTCTCTTACAACAACAGCTACCAAGCTAGCATCGGTATGACACCGTTCGAGGCACTCTATGGACGTCGTTGCCGCACTCCACTTGTTTGGGACGACGTCGGAGATCGAGTGTTGCTTGGACCGAAGATGGTGACCGATGCAGCAGAGAAGGTGATAATGATCAGAGACAAGCTCAGGATTGCCCAGGACAGACAGAAGCATTGCGCCGATAGCAGCAGACAGTCTTTGGAGTTTGAAGAAGGCGACAATGTGTTTGTGAAGATCTCGCCTACCAGAGGAACCATTCGTTTCGGCAGAGCAGGAAAGTTAAGCCCCAGGTACATTGGTCCATTTGAAGTACTTAACAGAATTGGAGAAGTGGCTTATCGGGTGGATCTACCCCCAAGTCTCGAAGCCGTCCACAATGTCTTCCACGTCTCACAGCTGAGACGCTACATCCCGGACCCGAGCCATATCTTAGACTATTCGGAGCTGGAGATTGGACCCAGCCTCACAGTGCCGGAGAAGCCAGTGGCGATATTAGACAGAGGCGAGAAGAGAACCAGGAACACCGTGATGCCGTTAGTTAGAGTGATATGGCAGTACAACTCACCAGGCGAGTCGACCTGGGAGCGAGAAGACCAGATACGGGAGCAGTACCCGTACCTGTTTGAGACTTAAGGTAACCCCTAACCTTGCCTTTAATTTCGAGGACAAAATTTTCTAAGGAGGAAAGATTGTGAAACCCAAAATTTTTGTTAATTAATATTAGTATTGTATTATTATTATATTTATTATTAGTATTATTTTGAGTGTTAAAAATTATTTCAAAATTAAAAATATGGACTTTTGGATGCGAGCCCAGACCCGAGCCAAGACCCGAGCCCGAACCCAGACCCAATCCTATTCTCTTAAATTCTGAGTTATTCTTTCTATTAAAAAAAATTAGGAACCTTTTTGAGCTGGTCCACGAGGACCAACACTATTCTCCCTCACCCCAACCACGTTCACCCCTTCTCCTTACATTTCTCCCCACAAACTCTCCCATCCACAACTCCCCAACTCACCACCTCCTTATAACTCCCCTTTCCCAACAACTTCCCCTACAGAACACTCTTTTCCCTTTTTCTCCACTTAGGAACAATTTCACCTAACTCATCTCTTCACCACTCTTCACCCGACGAAACCCCCTCTTCTTCCCGAAACCCGTCAGCGGCCCCGACCCTCCGGCCGAGCACCGACGCCCGACGGCCCCTCCCAGCAGCGCCGCCCGACCCTCCCCGGCGCGACCCTCCGGAGTTCGACCCTTCGTCGGCAACCCATCCATCTGCGAGCCGCACCCCTCCGAGCTCCGCGCAGACCCCGACGTCAGCGCCCTTCGCCGTCAGCGTTCATCGCTGACCCGCCTTCTCCTGGCTTTTCCGAGTCCAGGCGTGCCCTAGCCGGACTCCGAGTCTATTCTTGTTCCAGCGACCCGGTGTCCCGACGAATTCTCCTGCTGTCCGTGTTTATTTCTTTCTTTAAATCATCTGAGAGCTCTAGCCGAGCAACCCGAGGTATAACCCCTGTCCCGTTCTATTTTTTTTCATACTGTCTGTGATGAGAATGGTCCCCGATTCCCTCCCGGGAATTCGGTTTTTAGCGACGTCGTAGTTTCGGAACTTTCGGGAAGATTCTGTTGATTGTTTGGATTTTTCAGAATTTTTCAGAAAATGGATTTCGTTATACTTTGGGCTTTCAGATTTTTTCGGTAGCGTGTTTTGGTTGGATTCGGACTTCCGAAATTGTTTCGGGTCGTTCCGAATTAATCTGTGGATTGGTTGTGGATTACTTATATATATATATTTTGGGATTGCCTGGTTTGGGATTTACAGGAAAATTATCGGCATATTTTCCAGTTTTGGGTTGACCAAAAATAGAGGAAATGCTGCCAAAATTTTTCGTAAATTTAATTATATTTTAAAAATGATTTTAAAATGCATTTCGGAAATATATATTTAATATTTGGATTTTGGGCGACGACCGTATCGGTCAATGGGCCCCGGCTAAGTGCAAACGAAACCGGCTTCGCCCAGACGTTGAGGCATTAGCGTAGTTGACGATTGGAACATATCTGAGACTCATGATTATTTAATTTATTTAATTATTTATTTTATTCATATTTAATTTATTGAAAGTTTAGAACTAACGGCCGTTTCTGTCTTATTTCAATTTATGTAAATAAATTGTAATAGGCATAAGCCCAGCTGGTTGTTGGTTCTGTAACTGTAAATTTGGTAGCGTAGGTTTTTTGGGTAATTGCTGATTTCACGAATTTTTGTAGCGTAATAATATACTAATAATAAAAGTTATTTTTTATATAAAAATTAATAGAGATTTTCTCACCTAAAATCTCCAATTTTTAATATTAACAAACGATCATGTATTTATCACTAAAATAAGAAATTTAGTTTTATATTTATAATTATGAAAATACAAAGTTTTAATCAATTAAATTAGTGTCGACGAGTTTTCCAAATACAAAGTTTAAAACGATATTTTCCTCGTTTTAAATTCAACGCACCGATAATCGTAATCCTGTTTGTGTTTCGTTAAATAAGAATTAAAATGGATTAGGACACAAATAGAGATTTCAACTAGCGTAGCTAGAATGGTAACCCTGGTTCTGAGTCAATTTCTCGAATGTAGGAATTCGAGGACGATTCTGAATTTTTTGTCTCGAAGTCTTCATCTTCTCCAGTCAAGTCCATTTTGAGGCAAGTAAAATTTGTGTTAGTTTTACAGTTATTTTAATAATCGCTTCACTGCAAGTTTAAACCACGATGCAAACACGAAACTCTCTATGAGAGTACTGATTGTGACTACTGTACTGACTGGGGTCTGGGGGAATAGAGTAATGTTTATGACCAAATCCAACTGTAACTTAGAACTGTGTAAGCTTACCCCTCTTACACACGGGGATAAGCCGTACCATATCAATAGGATACTACTGAATCATCCCAAGCCGGTCATATTCATTGCCTATTCAAATTACACTGTTTTACTTCTAGAAAACTGTTCATTTCTAAACTGTTTAAAAGTGCATGATTCTATTATTCATTTTAACTGTTTTAAATTAGCATGAATTGTACTTTGCTCCCTCCTGACTGGAGATACATTTTTAGGGGATATTGAGGATGTTAAGCTGTTGTACAGCAGCTACTACGACCCTGTCTTGTTCCCTGTAGTGCTGCCAGAGTCCCCATTGGAGGACGTTGGGACTGAGGCCGATGAGCCGGCTGATTAGATAGCTTTTCTTTTTCCAGTTTTGTTGCTTATAAAAACTCTGTTTATTTGAATTCAGTTATTTATTTCAGTACATTTTCCCAGTTGTATTTCATTTCAAAGTTTAATAAAGTTTTATTTCCCGAATTTGAGTTGTGACAAATATGGATGTTGTTGTATGGTTACCTGCTAATGGAACAGCTTACTGCCGCCGTCTCAACAACGGTGCAGGCTGGGCATGATCCGGTTCGACCCAATTATTTGGGATCGGGTCGTGACAGGTCCCTTGGTTATAGTTTTAATATACTCATTCTCAAGGATTTCCTCTGGACGATCAACCTAAATACCAAATAAACGATGCTAACTTAATTATTCTATGCAAGAATATACGTACAGAAAAAGTAAATTGTGAAGATATCCTTCCATATGCTCTCAACCAAAAAGGAAAATGAAGTCTCATTTGTTGTTCTGCTTCCTCCTCGGCTGCGTACGGATTGCTGGACGTTACCTCATCCTTAAACATGCTGAAAAGCAACGATGCATAGGTATATAAGTTATCTTGAGAAGCAACAAAGCACGCGAAATAATTTTACTTACCCCTTTAGCTTGTCCACTTCTTCCTCGTCGCAGTTGAGCAATACATATAACATTACAGCCCTAACCTCGTCGTCATTCAGATATCTTTTTTTTTATTTTACCAGATGGTTTTTCGTAGGCAGTAAATACTTTCTGTAACGTCCCAGTCCCAAAATACGTAGGACTAGGATCGTAGACTTGCCAGCCGTATAATAAATATACGTAAGCTGTAAAATATAGTAGAACCACAACTAATATCATCCACACAAAATATAAGGATAAAAGATATCATATAATCTATGAAATATCATTTGTACATGTAGTTGGGCGGAGACAAATCCATTGCCAACCATTAAAAAGAAATACATGATAAAATAATGATTTTAGCGAATGAAGCGAAGACGATCAAAGTGAAATTATCCGCGAAGACATAGAGATAATCATGGCCATGGCTAGAACACCTGCGAAAGACAAGAACACACACCTGGCGAGATAACCAGGTCCTCAGAGGGACGTAACAAGATACATCAACATGCCATATAATACTGAATATAAAATATGCCACAATCAAAGAAAGTAACAAGACACAGTTAAGGTAACCTAACCATTCTAAAGTGAACATACAGTTAAGAACAAACCTTTCGTCGCATGAGCGCTGGCTGTAATGGGATCTGGTATAGTCCCCGCTTGGGCACCAGTGACCGAGAGCTTGACGTTCAAAAATGACAGTGGCCAACCTGAGAGGCTCATACCCGTATCTCCAGCGGAGCTTCCGAGTTATAGGGGAAGTGCAATCGAAGCCCATACGACAAGGAAATGTTCTCCCCACCTAATGTACCTATCATGTTGCATCCACGACCATGTAACACTACTAACCGTCAAGTCTTCTAACATACAACTATTGACAGTTAGACCTAACGCACGTCCTACACGCATCAGTGATCAGCCAACACGCGAGTTCGGATGCTATATGCTACTCATATCTCACACATCTCGTGGCACATCAGTGTCAAAGTTTATGTAATGCACTAAACTAGAGGTGGTCCCTTAACTCTAGGCCCATATGCAATCAAAGGATAAATAACAAGGTACATATAATATCACTGAGCAGACAGTAAATCAAGAACTATAAGAACTAGAATTTAAATAAACAGTGACATGTAATAAAATGCAACTGAAAATAAACAGTATAATGGCAAGGTATCTTGCCTGATGTGTCGCCTGGTGTGGTGCAATAATCGGACAAGTCCAGTCTTGTCCATTAGCCATGGTCATTGCGTACGGGTCCAAATTTTACGAGAACATAGGAGCGGAGATTAGTCGTGATTAACTAAGATATTTTGAAAGAATTTGTGAAGACAATTACATATGCTAATTCTAAAAATATTTTATAATACTAAAATTATGTTTTGATACTAGTGTCAAATAAACACTTGAAATAAAATCTTTTTAAACAAAACTAGGTTTTACAAACTTATTGATAGGAAAATTATTATTATTGTTTCAGTAACAATAAATATATGAAAATACTAGGAAATTATTTTATATTTTTATAAACTATATTTTATAATAAAACCCTTCTTGAACAAAAACATATTTAACCCATTTACTATAATAAAATATTTAATATATATTTTTACATATGTATATACATACCCATGATACCCAAAATATCTAACTAATACATACAATTAATAATAGTAATAATAATAATAATAATCCTTAATAGTAATAAAAATAATAGAACTAATAATAATAATAATAATAATAATAATAATAATAATAATAATAATAATAATAATAATAATAATAATAATAACATAAATGATAATGATATTAATAACAATAATAAGAATGATAATAATATAACAATTAATTAATAATAATAATACTATTCGTAACAATGATCCCAATGCAGTCTCTTTCCCTTCCCATTAACTCACAGCGAGAGAGAGAGAGAGAGAAAGGGAATCGGAAAGAAGGAGGAAAGTGAGGAGAGGGTTTAACATGGGGCGGTCGGCATGTGGGGCCGGCGAGAGTCGGCCGGTGGAGGCGCGACGGATGGTTGGCGTCGGGGTAGCTCGGAGGTGACGGCGGCGAGGGTTTGTCGGCGACCGTGTGTGCTCCTGATGGCACGGCGGCCAGGGGAAGCGGAGAGTGCCGGCTCGGCTGGCGGATGTTTCCGGTGAGGCGCGGAGGGAGCTGCTGGACGGGAGGCAGCTCCGGGCGGTGGTCCCACGTGCGGTGGCGCCGGGGTTTGGGCGTGCGCCGTACGCAGAGGCGGATCCGACTTCGTGGCCGGCGGCGGAGAGGTGAGAGGGGCGGCAGATATTCGGCGGCGGACGGAAGATCCGAGTGGCGCGCGGTCAGACGAGGTACGGGTTCTCCCCCCTTTTCCTTTCTGTGGTGGTTTGTGGTGGGGATGACGGTGGTGATGGCGTCGGGGGTGTTGGCGGAGATGTCAGGGGTGTGGAGAGGGCGACGTCGGCCGTTGCGGGGTGGTGTTGGTATTGGTGGTGTCCTGAGATTTTGGTCGGAATGGTGATGTGCGGTCGGGGGATCTTGGAGGCTTCGACCAGCTGGGTTGTGCTGGTCGCAGGGTGCGGGGACCGATGGTGTCTTCGAGTGGGAAGTCGGAGACAGTGATGACGGTGTTTGGCCGTGGGGGTGCATGGAGGGAAGAGCGGCAAGGACAGGGGGTTTGGGGAGTTTTTGTGATGGGGTTCAAGTGGTGGTCGTGGAGGCTGAGTTAGAGTTAGGCTAGGTATAGGATTTGATTTATCGTGTCGGGGTTGTCGACGCCGTGATGGAAAAAATTGTAGATGTAAATATGGAAGAGTGGGACACGTACACGGACACGATGCACGAGTTGTTGTGGATGGAAAATATGGAGGAGTACCTCTCCTATATATAGGAGGTGGGAATACCCAGTTGGATAATCACTTTGATTAATTTAAACCCAATCAAATCCAAATTCAAATTAAAATCTAATTTAAAACTAGATAATCTAAACTCAATTTATGTATCAATTCTATCCTTTAACTATTTAAATTAAATCCATAAAATTAAATCGAGATTTAAAATGGCCACAATAAATTTCAAATATATTTTCCAAAAATACCAATAATAATAATTTCGAAAATAATAATATTTATAAATATCTTTTGAATAATAAAATATTAATATAATAATTTTAAAAATGAAATTATATATATATGAATAAAAATTCATGCACCTCATGTTAAAAATATTTGCATAAAATAGTAATTCTAAATTGCCACTATTTAATAAGTTGGCCTTTTATAATTAAATAAAAATAATAATAAGATTTGGCCATCCCGATACGATACTTTTCACAATTTTAAAAATATATAAATACAAATAATTATTATATATTAAAATAAATATTTTCCAAAAATATGTACGCACGCACATATTCGTACTCGTCGAGCATTCACGAATAAACGTAATTTGCGCGCACTGTACAATACGACTACGCGACGTACAAAAAATAGTACCAAAAAAATATATAGTAGAAATTTAGGGGTTTTACACTTTCAGCTTTGCCTCATTACCATCTTCATGGCCGTCGTCATTTCTGGGAGCTCTTGTTCTGTTTGTAGCAATATGAGGCTGGAAATATATGGAATAGAAGTTCGAAATCTTCTCAAGGACATATTCTTCACAAATAGAACCCTCCATCCGTGCCTTATTTTTCACCTTCCTCTTCAGGTAGTTCCACTGTCACTCGAACGGGTACATCCAATGATAACCTAAACTGGGTTCGGGATACCGCTCATGTGCTAACATCATATTGCCAATATATCGATCGTACTAAGCTGAGCGAAAGTTACAATTTTGGATCAGGTTTGATCAATTATCGATGGTCCATAGTGTCTCAAATAGTGGAAGAGGATTATATTGTTATCCTTTGACCTTATTGAAAACTACTAAGGTGTGAATTACACACGTCAAATTTTCAAGAAGGGTAAGAAGAAATTAAGTCCTATGTTAATTCGGAAGAGTTCGTTGGAGGAGATCCACATCGGTTCATCTTCGAGTTCTCGTCTTCGACAACTTATTTTTTTATTATAATCTATTCCCACTTGTTGGCACTGGATCGAACCCTAACACTAACCCTCCCTCCCCTCCACAGCCCCCCCTCCTCACCCCCAGCCGCCCTCACCCCCTACCCCTCCCCCCCAGCCACCCCCCCTCACCACCCGACCACCCCCCGGCCCCTGCCCCACACCCCCAACCACACCCCCAACCACCCCCAGCCCTCCTTCCTCACCCCCAGCTGCCCTCACCCCCCGTCCCTCCCCCCATCCACCCCCCACTCACCACCACCCGTATCTCCCCTGCCCTCTCCAGCCCCTCACCCCCAACCACCCGTACCCTTCCCTCTCCGTGCCCCTCCCCCCGAGCCACCCGCACCCCCCCAACCATCCACAACCAAAATAGAAAGAGAGAGGGGGGAAGTTACGTACCGGAGAGGGAGGAGAGTTCGCCGTGCCGGAGGGGAGAGTTCGTCGCGCCAGAGGGGAAAGTTCGTCACGTCGGAGGGAAAAGTGAAGAGAGAGAGTGAGAGAGTGAAAATGGGAAATAGGGAGAAATGAATTCGGGGGCAGATTTTAATTAAAATTTAGCGACATTGTTAGGACTGTCACTAAATTCGTCGCTATTAGCGAGGTAATGGCGACGTTTAGCGACGAAAAGCTCATTTAATTAATATACGTCGCTGGCATGTCGTAATTTTTGTCGCTAATAGTGACGATTAGCGACGTTTAACGTAAACGTCACTAAATTGCAAGAATTAACGACGTTTTAACTAACGTCGCTAAATTACTTATCTAATATAGTAGATTTTAGTAGTGAATGGTCATGGGACAAGAGACTATTAATTAATGTTGCCGAAAAAATGGCAAGGATTGCATGAACCGCTCTGGAGTAGATCCACAACTTTTAAACCAAACAAGAACTAGGGTTACAGACCGTATCACGAGTAGAACCGCGCTCCTTACGCTATCCGGCGGACAAGACATGTCAAGTTCCTAGGCGACTAATCAAGTCATAAGTCTACCAAGCAGGTACTGGGATCAGGTATACTATACTACCATAAACGTGCACGAGTATGGTTCATCAAACCAAAGGAACGGTTCTGCCCAAATCTTCGAACCAGATTCCCAATGAGAAATTCTGAAAAAAATCGACAGAGTCTCCTCTGTATTTCTGACGGGAGCTCCCTGCGAATTATGGCTACATCCACATGGTGTATGCCGTCGTAGAATTTTAAACTAAAAACACTAAGTCTTAGCCTCCAGCAGCGCTACAATACAAACTAGGAACCAAACCATAGCCAAGAACACTAAGTCTCGGCCTCCAGCAGCACTACAATGTGTGATGGGTGCCAAGCCAATACATGCAACAAGAATCGCCATGCAGGGCGCATCACAGACCCACAGTCATATCCAATCCATAAGCATGGTCACAGAAATAGTTAGCCAAAGTTGTTACCCGATCGCGAGTCGGACACGGGGCATATGGGGATAATCCAGACATGTGAGTCGTGCTCGTGTCCTCGGAGGTATGGATGACCCGTCTGAGTTGTCAGATATGGTCATAACCCAGTATCGAATTAAACTATCATAAGTTCTAATCATGGCAGTTCTATTACTATGCTACACTACTCACAGTTATACATTTACAATTACAATTAATTAAATACAATAAAATCCAATGGGATCAAGAGTTGTCGATGAGCAAGGGATACTTGCCTAGAGGGCTCGGCTAGGTAAGCAAGTCTTCGACGATTGGGATCTAAGGTAGCACATCCATAGAGGTCCTCAGAACACCAAATAATCAATCATTAGCATTAAATAATAAAATAGTAGAATAATCACAAGGGGCAAAAGGCTATACTGCGTAGGTCCTACAAGTAGTACAAGGATCTGGCATGGAAACCAAGGCACGGTGATCGATACTAACATGCAAACTGAGATGTGTACATAAATCAAGATGTATACAAAAATCAAGACAGTACGAATATCGAGACAAATGAGAAATAGAACGTACGCGTAAATTGAGATGTGTACATAAATAAAGGATTATCACAATGACGCACAAATTAATACGGCACACAAATTGAGGCAGGCATGCAAATCGAGACAAATGCACAAATCGAGATGGTAAAAGATTCAAGATAGCACAAAAGTCAATACAGTACGCAAATTGGTACGTACGCACAAATCGAGATGATGCAAGATATAATGTGGCAAGCAAATTGGCACGACACGCAAATCGGTACGTGCATGTAATTCAATACATCACAGGTCACGAGGTAGGCACAAAGGTCGAGACACAAAAACTGAGGCAGTGTGCAAGGCAGCACGTGAATCAAGGTGCACGCGAACCGAGATGACACATGAATCAAGGGGGCACAGAGAACGAGGCGACACATACACCGAGGAGCACATATCCCATAGGGTTTGTACCCCAAGGCAGCGTGTATATCGAGGCCGTATGCAACCTGAGGTACACAAAACGAGTGGGCTTGCTCCCCGAGGAGTATGCTGCCCAAGGTCGGCTCGCTGCTCTAGCAGCACAGGGCCTAGGGGGCTCGCTCCCCGAGGAGCACACTGCCCAAGGTAGGCTCACTTCCCGAGGAGCACCCACCCCAAGTCGCAGCGGCTCATTGGACAGAAGAGAAGAGGGAGAGGCAGAGGAGAAGCCGGTGGAGCCGATCGGGGAACCTCGACGTGGGCGGTCGACTCACCAACGAAGGATACGAGTGGCTGCAGTGGCTCGTGGCGGTTGAGCGTGCGATGACAGGAAGAAGGAGGTGATGGGAGGGGAGGGGGAGAAGTGAACAAGAGGGAGAGAGATAGGCTTTGGAGAGAGGTAAGCATGAGAGAAAAAAGAAATTGGGGGGTGCTGCTTCCATGGAGAATGTGAGAGGAAGGAGATAGAGAGATGAACATGAGATGAGAGTGGGGGGGCTGGTAAGTAAAGGGGGAGAGTATGGGTTAGGGTTAGGGTTTAGTTAGAATATTTATGGAGGTGGCAGGTATAGAAACAATTAACAATTTTAATAAAATAACAATTATAATAATAATAATAATAGGAATATCAATATACAAAATAATAATAATATTTAAAGAAATACAAAATTTAAAAATCATCAGAATTTTATAATTACAGTCATATACCTGTTTTCAAAATAGGAAGGTGACATCATACCCAAGCGAGGACGATCGGTCCTGCGGAACTGGGTTGTGACTAGTAGTGGCAAATCCATATCCATCTAAATTTTACTATTTCCATTAGCTTTAGATTTGTATTAATTAGCTTTTCTTTGATGCTTCTACTACATTCATTCATCTGCAAATGCTACGACATCTTTGCTATTAGATTCTTCGTTTCCACAAATAAAAAGAATCTTGCACTACTGCAAGTATGTGCGAATAAGAAGGGTCCGTTGTAATTTATACTCCCATCCTCCCCACCTCAACTTCTTTGACCCCTTCATTGGACATGTCGCATGTGTCTTTCCAACATAGCAATACTCCACAAGAGAGAGAGAGAGAGAGAGAGAGAGAGAGAGAGAGAGAGAGAGAGAGAGGATATACACTCTCTTCACAAGGAAAGGGATTCTATGGTGGTGATTCACTTCGCAATCCCCGTAATGATATCAACATAAATTATTGAGTGCGTCACCTATGTACCGAAGAAGCTTGAAAAGTCGAAAGCGACATGAGATGCAATTTGGAGTTAGTATCAAAGGCTTTTGAGGAGTACCATGGATCCATACTAGAAAGTGTTGAGGTTTTCAATGCGTCTATGAGGGTTGAAAAAATTGAGTTTTAGATCGAGTATCTTGATGAGATCCTAAAGGTTTGGATTATCGCGAGATTGTTAAGTGATATATGACTCAATCTCTTGCCCTAATTTGAAATATAGTGGTGTGAGAATTTGACAAGAAGATTATGAAACTTCGATAATAGGAAGTATAGCGTCTGCTACAAAGAAACATAATACAAACACTACTAGAACAAGAACGGAACGTAGGTATATTTTTTATTTAATAGAGTTAATGTGAAGTTGTCTCTATAGACTTAAAAAACTAATAATGAAGATCATATAGCTTAAAAATCTTCTAGTGAGTCCTAACAAGGCCTTAGAAGACTCAGAAACCCATTCGAGAACTTTCAAAATTTAATAGAAATTTTCTTGAGAACCAATACCCTAGAAAAACTAAAAATCAAATAAAAGTATTTTATGTAATTGAAAATCCTAATTTCAATTTTTTATAAAACAAAATTCTAACTACTTACTAGTTGTTGGGCCAGATCCACTAGCACCAACCTGCAATCCGACCCCCTGTTAAGTTATAAATCATGACCACACGTCAAAAAATGGGTTGTCATGACCCGATCCCAAATAATTGGGTCGAACCGGATCATGCCCAGCCTGCACCATTGTTGAGACGGCGGCAGTAAGCTGTTCTATTAGCAGGTAACCACAACAACATCTATATTTGTCACAACTCAATCTTCGGGAATTCAAAACTTTATTAAATATTGAAATAAATACAACTGGAATTGAAAGAACTGAATTCAAATAACAGAATTTCAAATGAAACAACAAAACTGGAAAAGAAAATCTATCTAAGCATTCGGCACATCGGCCTCAGGTCCTGCGTCCTCCAATGGGGACTCTGGCAGCACCACGGGGTACAGAACCGGGTCATATTAGCTGTTGTATAGTATAACAGCTCAGCATCCTCAATGTTCCCTAAAAATGTTATCTCCAGTCAGAAGGAAGCAAAGTACAATTCATGCTAATTTGATAATTAAAATAATAATAGAATCATGCACTTTTAAACAATTTGAAGTAAACAGTTTTCTAGCAGTAAAACAGTGTGATTTGAATAGGCAATGAATATGACCGGCTTGGGTTGTACAGTTGTATCCTATTGATACGATTCGGCTTATCCCCGTGTGTAAGAGGGGTAAGCTAATACTGGCCTAATTTATTGTTTTGGATGTGGTCATAATCATTACACTACTCCCCCAGTCCCCAAACAGTTACAGTAGTTACAGTCAGTGCTCTCAGAGAGAGTTCCGGGTTGCATCGTGGTTTAAACTTGCATTAAAACGATTACTAAATAATTGTAAACTAACACAAAATGTACTTGCCTCAAATGAACTGGACTGGAAAGTTGGAGACTTTGAAATAGAAATTTAGGAACGTCCTCGAATTCCTACATTCGAAAAATTGACTTAGAATCCAGGGTTACCAATCTAACTACGCTAGTTGAAATCTCTAATTGTGTCCTAATCAATTTTAATTCTTTATTAACAAAGCACGAACAAAAACGCGATTATTGGTGCGTTGAAATAATAACGAGGGAAAGATCGTTTTAAACTGGTATTTTGGAAAACTCGTCGATACCAAATTAATTTGATTAAAACTTTGTATTTTCGTAATTATAATTATAAAACTAAATTTCTTATTTTAGTGAGAAATACATGATCCTTTCTTACATATTAAAACTTGTAGATTTTATTGTGAGAAATCTTTATTAATTTTCTAAATGAAAATAACTATTCTTAGATTTATGCGTATGCTACAAAAACTCGCAAAATCAGCAAATAACAAAAATCCTACACTACCAATTTACAAGCCACAGAACCAACAACCAGCTGGGCTTATGCCCATTACAATTTATTTATATAAATTGAAATAAGACAAAATGGTCGTTAGTTCTAAAACATCCTATAATTAATTGTGAATAAATTAAATGATAAAAATAAATTAAATAATAACGAGTCTCAGATATGGTCCAATCGTCAACTAGGCTAATGCCTCAACGTCCGGGCGAGGTCGGTTTCGTTTGTACTTAGCCGGGGCCCATTGACCAATACGGTCGTCGCCCAAAACCAAAATATTAATATTTTCCGAAATCCATTTTAAAAATCATTTTTAAGAATATAATTAAATTTACGGAAAAATTCGGCAGCATCTCCTCTATTTTTGGTCAACCCAAGAACTGGGAAATATGCCAATATTTTTCCTGCAAATCCCAAACCAGGGAATCCCAAAATATATATATATAAATAACCACAAACATTCCACAGATTAATTCGGAACGACCCGAACCAAATTCGGGAGTCCGAAGCTAAACCAGAACATCACAGCACAATAATCGAAAAGATCCGAAAACTAAAGTATTTAGAAAACCATTTCCAAAATATTTTGGAAATAAGGAAAACCAAATAACAGAACTTTCCGTCGTTCCTCGGAAATCCCGGGAATGACGTTCACCCCAAAAAATCGAATTTCCCAAAGGAAACTCGTGGACCAATTCATCATCGACACGGGGAGGGAGGAACTACTGTGATTAACCAGGATTACCCAAAACGACAGAATCCGAAGGGTTGCCTCGGACTCGGGATGCGCAAATCCACAGTTCGGAGTTGAAGTCCAGCGAAGAGCGCTGGACAGGAACGGTCCAGAACAGCGGACACAATCTCGGGGTGCGCCGGGGTGCTGGGCGGGCACGAGACGCCGGAAAGGACGAAGCTGGGGCACGGGAACCGCGGGGATCAGCGGCGGTCAGCGTTGCTGGGAGCGGTCGGGGTCGCGGGCGGCTGCCGGGAGGTGCACACGGGGGCAGCCGAAAAGTCGCCAGGGCGCGGGCCGCGCTAGGAGGCCGGGGAGCGCGGGAGGCCGGGAGTCCGGGGCCGCACGGGAGGGGCTTGAGGGAGAAGGGTTGATGGGATGGAGATGGGTTTGATGGGGTGGAGAAGTTGCTGCTCTCTGTGAGGGGAGAAGAGAGAAGATGGTGGTGAGGATTAAAAGGAAGAGTGGAGGAGAAAATAAGGGTAGGGTTAAGGCTGTGAGAACGTGGGGAGGAAAGTAAGGGAAGAGGGAGAAGAGTTGGTCCAATCGTGGACCAACTCAAGAGTGCTAAAGAAATTTTTTTTTTATATAAATCAGAATTCAAAAGAAAAGGGGTTAGGTCTGGGTCTGGGTTTCGGGAATCGGGTCCGGTCAGCACTCAAAAGCCGTTACTACACTACAAGAAAATGCAGCATTTACGGCGCGCAATTTACGGCACGCAGTAACTGCGTGCCGTAAATGACACACTTTTACGGCACGCAAATTTGTGTACCGTAAATGAGTTATTTTTTGTCTTTATTACGACGTATTTGGTATGCAAGCCGTCATTGTAAACGTATTTACGGCATGCAGGTATGTGCGCCGTGAATGATAACTTATTTACGGCATACATTTGTGCACGCCGTGAATGATTTTTCATTGACGGCATGCACTTGTGAGTGCCGTAAATGATAGCTCATTTATGGCATGCATTTGTGCATGCCGTGTATAGTGCAATTGATTCTTCTGAGAAACTTTTCCCTAAGTAATTGTTTCTCTAAAATCTCCTTTCAAATTAACTTTCCCACAAAGTTTATGCAAATTAACTTTCTAACTTATTTACGACACATGGATATGTGCACACCGTGCAGAATTTAGATATGAGTTAATTTGTTATGTTATATGGATTTTAGATCCGGACCCAATCCTTTTTATCCAAATAGGATCCAGACCCTTGATTTGTGTGAATAGAGTGTAGACCTCAAAACTAGACCATATTATCAAAACAGAGAGGGTTTGGGTCGAAATAAATCCTATCCAAACGTGAACTAAAACAGGCACGATGGAAAACTTTTGAGATAATTAACACTACAACAAAAAAACTTTGTTAACAACATTTTATTTACAATATTTTTTAACAATATTGTAAAAAGTTAAATCTTTTACAACTTTTTTAGTGAGAACGTTGTAAAATATCGATGATAAACAATGTTTTATATTTAAATTTTGCGGACCTCTTTTTTTTACAACGATTCACGATAAATGTTGCTAATATTTAATAATATTTTTTTATAGATAACACTACACCAAAACATACAATTTGTCATACTTTTTTTTTTCAATTCGTAACAGTTATAACCGTTATAACATTGTCACGATAATTACTGTGACAATAATAAAATAAGTGTTACTAAACAATACTTTTATTTGTATATTTCTTTAGCAGTGAAAAGTTCCCTAGTCATCTTTAAGTCTTCGGCTGTACCAAAAAATTTCTTTCCAAATTCCAATTTCCCCCATCCCAAATTCCAATTTCCCTCCTCCCAAATTCTACCAACCGCGCCTCCACCCCCTATCTCTCCTCCCCATTTCGAGAATGCAATCAACAGCTAGTCCTTGACGACCCCTTGTGACGTTCATGGTCAGTGTGGACGTCTTCTCGACGAGGGCCCGTGGGAAGAGGAATAATAGGAGGCAACATGGGGCGATGTAGTAGAGGGAGGTGATGGGGTTGAGGGAGATCCCATTGTTGGTGAGGAGGGTCATGACGAGGATGAGGTGGGTGGCCTCGAAGGCGATGGCGGTGAGATGGTGATGAAGGGCCTGGGTATCAGGGAGGAAGAGAGGGGGGTCTCAGAAGGAGCATGCTCAGGGAGGCGAGGGTCGATGAGACGTTGGAGGTCAATGTTGCTGTCATTGATGGGGACGGAGAGGAGCTCGGCTGGCTGCTCGATCGGGTTATCCGGGAATGGACTAGAATCTGTGGGTGAGTTGTTGTCTCTCAAATATTTGATAGAATGCCTCCTTGTGTGTTGTTGTTGTTGGCGATTTGTGTTTTACTTGAGAATTACTTGCTATCGAATAATAAATAATTATGATGGTAATAGTAGCAAAAGAATAATTATTCATCAATGTTGCATTCCTCCTGTGATTTTCTCAAGAATAATATTACTAGTTGGATACGTGATGATGCAAGCTATGATACTCTGTAGGGGGGCTATATATTGGAGGATGCAGAATATGGAAAGGCTATACCGGATGATATGTACAACAAAACTCCATATTGAACAATGTGTTTGTGTGTGCGCATGCGTCTATCACATGCATGTCCAATATATGCCTGCTTTTGTATTCTGAAATAATTACTCTCTTCCCATTGCTTTTAATATGGTCCATCATTCGAAATAATCAGTTCCTGATCATTTGTTGACCACAGTACGATACAATATGACGAACGTTGCATACTAACTTGTGTTTATATATTTAGTCATTTTGAAGTTGTGAGGTTCATTTCAGAAAGTGATACATAGGTCTCATCTCAGTTGTTACCCTTTGGTTGAAAGCTAACTTTACTTATGATTTGACCATTGTCTTGCCATCTTATGTTTGGTGGTTTGTTGCTACAACTGCTTGTTTTGTACTATTTTGTGGAACTGCTTGTTTTGTACTATTTTGTGGAACATCAAATTTTGTATGTAACTAATTCTATTCTCAATGGTTTCAATTTTTAAACCGTGCTGGATTAGACTGCAATGATCTTAAAACAATATGCATAAATGACCAAACACTTACAAATGAAAGTGAGTACTAATTTAAGTTGCATCGAACTTTTCTTCACTTTATTTAACTCACTGTTCTGAATTCAATGTCGGGATTTGTTGTACAGGTATCGATAAAATAGTTGGTTTTGCTTTAAGTCACCACCTTAAGAGCAATAGAAGCCAAAATCTTTCCAAGGATACTAAGCTTGTACATTATCCAGTGAAAGGTAGTCATGTTCTGACACTTATATTCCATATTATGTTGTCTCTCGAAAAAATGTACCTCCACAACGACACTTCTATCAACTTAAAATTGTATTTTCTGGTGGGTGTTATCTAAAGGTTGGCAATGTCTGTCATTTCTTGAGAAACTTGGTAACTTCTGTATGTCTTCCTCCAAAATTTTCAACAATATTTTTTGGTGATTATGGCAGCAGCATTATGTATGGATTCAATATGCTACAAAGTGTCCAGACCGATTCCAAGACTTCGAAAAAAATCTCTCAAGGTGACATATAAATTCTGTATCCAAGTCTTGAGCTAAAATATTGGTTAGATTCTGTTTTCTGTCAATTTTTTTTCCAGGTATTTTATTGCCAATTTCCTAAGGATATGAACAATGATCTAGAAGACTTCTATGAAACCTATTGTTATTTTTTTTTAATGTCAATATTGACATATATAATGGCTTTGTTATCTGGCCTCTCATATTGAGTTTTGCTCTTTTTCCCTAGGATGTGGTTACTGAGAATGAATTTGAGAAGAGGCTTTTGGTTGATGTTATACCATCTAATCAAATTGGAGTTACTTTTGATGATATTGGAGCCCTAGAAAATGTGAAGGACACGTTGAAGGAGTTGGTGATGCTTCCACTGCAAAGACCAGAATTGTTTTGTAAAGGACAACTGACGAAGGTTTGAATGCTTTCCAGAATATCATGTCCCAAGAATAATTAGATTGTTCATGGTTCAGTATTGTTCATTGTTCATGACTGAACCTGTAGAACTGTTGAATTGGTTAGGTTATGTTGATACTGTGATTTTTGCTTCTGCACTTGCTACTGGCTTGTGAGTTGTAATGCCAAATCAAAACTGACTTATGGATTTGGCATGTTTCTTGATTGTGTGAATGTTGAATGAAGAAAAAGTCACTAACCCTTAATGATGGAGAAGCCTACTTTTACTGCAGATTGTTGATGCTATTTGCTACAATGCCTCCTTTACAGTTGAGATACTACATAAGCTTGGTGCAACAGACGTTTTTAACCTATGGTTTCAGATGCTACAACAAGTTAAGAAGAGCGGAGTTCGTGTGAATTTTAGAAGGTAAGTTTGAGGTCTACTTGTCTTTTCTGTCAAAGTATAACTTTTATTCATGACACTATTTTACTTTTTTACTGCAGATACTTTTTGAACTTCTTCTGTTCATGACACTATTTTACTTTTTAATTTTCTCACAAAACTGCTTTGTAGCTTTTTGACCATCGAAATTTGCAGTATGTGTACATAAAGATTTTGGAACTGGATTTTTGAAGATAAGCCCTGAGCATGATCATAATGACAATCATCTTGCTAGAAAACTTGATCTGCCGTACACAATGTCATGAACAAAGATGACACTCTAAATGAGGTTGCTGGATTGTATAGGTAAAATATTTTGGTAGATTGTTGTCTTGTTTTACAATGCTTTAATGGTTGTTTTTGCTTATAGTTTCATATTTCTAATAATATCTTAGGGGTTAGATCGATTTGAAGCTCGAAAGAAGCTACGATCAGATCTTGAAGAGACATGATTGGTAATAGAAAAAAGGAATCGCAATCAAATGTTAGACAATCAAATGTTTGAGGCAAGACCTAGAAGTTACTTGGATTGTTCCACCCATCCAGGAGCCAGGACCTTCACTGTGAATTGATGTGGTCATGTTACTATCCTGGTGATATTCATCTACAGGGATTCAATATATTTTATATTATTTGAAATAACATACAAGGCACCCTTATAGAAATAGAATACTGATATAGACAAATATGGTGTATATAGACATATATGGCAACATGGCAATGTATGATAAACAAGCATATAATATAGAAAGGAAGAATCAGTGCACATACATATTTTCTCACTTGTGAATATTCAGAACTGGCTATTTGATTCTGGGTCACCTATGTTTATGTTGGAAAATGAATTTTCAGGGAATTCATCCTTTAAACTTCATCCTATCCATCTATCTTCTTCTTCTCCTATCCATCTATCATTTAAATGGCAAGGTCATGTTATTGTTGAGATAACCAAATTTAGTGCTAAGTTTGTTTCTTCACCAACTTGGTCTGGTTTGTCACTGAGTGAGTGCAGGATCACCCCCGTTTACTTAGGTCCTCTGTTCTGACACTGTAAGTAACGACCATTTCAAGTCTCTTTTAAGTTTGCTCTGATCTCATGCAAAGAGTGAAGCATCCCAGTTTTTTGGAATTGTCGACATGTGTACACCTCCAGCTCCCTACTCATCCATTCACCTTGGTAGGAACACCATTATCTATCTGGAGTGCATATAAACATATTAAGCCGTGAAGTTAGTGGCATTTAACATGTCTTTACATGATATGAGGCTTCTTATCTGTCATGTATTTGTTTGATAATTATCCAAACTGTCATTATTTTCTCCTTTTTCTTTTACACGGGACTCACTGTTGTCTTTAGAGAAATTTTGTATAAGATTTCATCCTCTTGCACGTAAGTTTCCATCATAAGAAGTGCCTTAAATCCACCTCTCTTTTAGCAAGACACCTTCATAGATTTTTAAACAATATTTTAACGAGCACCTTGCAAATAAAAGAATAATTATTATTTATTATGTGCAGATTGAGAAGAATAGAGGTGATAAAGGAGGTCTTGGTTCTATATCAGGTCCTACAAGGACAGGAAGTAGTTTCAGTGATATGAGTATCTTCAGCAGCAGCACTGGTTTTGGGAGTAGTTCTGGATTTGGATTAAGCTCAGATGTGGAACCCTTCTCTACAAAGTCAAAAGGTTTGCTCCTATGTTTGCTCACTGTGATTGCCATCCAGTTGCCTACAAGCTTCTGTTGCTTTCTTACGGCAATTTTATTAAATCTTTTTGCATGTTTAATGTTATTTTTTACTTGAAAAGCTTGCTATAATATGTAGATCTTATTGTAGCTCTCTTATATCCTCCTGAAGATTTTATCTGAATCTTCAGGTCATCCACCCTCATCCGCATCTGCTCCTTCTAAAGGCATGGGCATGCAACTAGGCAAGACACAACGGACAAGTCAATTAATGAATTCACTAAAAGCAGAGGGAGAAGTTATTCTTGAGGATGTAAAGCCAGCTGCCATTCAGTCCAAGTCATCTCTTCCACCAACTGATCCCATTACATTGACCATTGAAGAGAGGCTGAATGTCGTAATTAGGAGAGACGGGGGAGTTAGTAACTTTGATGTTCAAGGCACTCTTTCTGTCCAAATTCTTAATCAGGAGGATGGTCTAGTACAATTTCAGGTTCCCTTGATACTTTTCTTGTTTATATTCATCATAATTTTTATCAGGTTTATGGACCCAGGATTAGATGACAATATATTACAAGATGAACTATTTTTCTTATAGTTCATATCTTCTGACATTATTATTCACTTGAGTGGAATTTCCATTATAAGACATGGTTCATGTCTACGTTAAGAAGCTGTATGAGCATAGTTGATCTCCTCTACAAATAATTATATTCTTTGTTTGTGGACTAGATTATCCATGATCTATGCTTCAACATTTTGTTTTCGAACTTTTGATCTCTCCACTTTCTAAACTACATAAAGCTTTTATTGTGCATTTACATTACCTGAAGGCCAGGATCTTTACTCTAACCCTTGTAACACCCTTTTTTGAATTTTTTTGGGTGTTCTCTTTCATGTTATTATAATATGTTTTGTGAAGGTTTCCTTCTAGCATTAAAAAGAAAAAAAAATCCTAGAGTAACTGCACTTGATTTGGAAGCATATAATTTGGTCAAGGTTCCAACTTTAGTTATACAGCTCAACATATAGCTGCTTGCGACACAGTTGTATTCACCTTTCTCATGAACTAAGAAACCAGGCTTCCCAACAAAGCTTTATAATCATAGATGTTCACAGTTATATATGACCAATGGGAATGTGAACACTCACATAATATGGAAGTAGTGGACTAGCAATTTTCTGTAACTACTTTAAATTAATCCCTTCTTACAGATTGAAAACCAAGACATATCCGGACTCAGCTTCAAGACCCATCCAAACATCAACAAAGAGTTATTTAACAACAAACATATAGTGGGCTTGAAGGATCCCAACAGACCTTTTCCCACAGGTCAAAATAATGTTGGTCTTATGAAGTGGAGAATCCAAGGCATGGATGAGGCCTCCTTGCCATTGACTGGTGGGTTCTTTTTGTGAACTTATTCAATTGGAGAACTGGCAAGTTGTAGCTTTCTCACTTTCTATCTTATGTTTTACCAAAATCCTTTTGCAGTGAATTGCTGGCCTACAGTTTCTGGAAGCGAAACATACGTAAACATCGAATATGAAGCTTTTGAGTTGTTTGATCTGCAAAATGTTCTGATATCTATACCACTTCCTGCAAGTCGGGAGCCACCAAGCGTAAGGCAGATAGATGGAGAATGGAGGTTAGTGTGCTCTTTTTCCTACCATATCTTCTTTAGTTTATACATAGCCTGACGGAATAGTAGGTATAAAGTAAATTGTCCAATGTTTCCAAATTCGTCCAACTTCGTACCTTTCCGGCATAAACCGTATATCTCAGAGAGGTCGTCGTATTTCTTGGGTTGGTAGTAATGGAATGGTTTCATTATCTAAAATGAAGAACATTTCCCGCCAAAGGATCAGTCCAATAATACCACTCACTGGTATTATAGAAACTTACTCATTCTAACAAATAAGAAAACTGAACTCGGTGATGATTACAGAAGTGAACATTCCTAAAAAAGCAAACTGATATTTTTCTTAGTGTTCTTTACATTTGGTGGAAGGCAACCTTCCAAGGTATATATATATTCTTTATATGCCGACTCTGTAATCTACTCTACGCCATGGTATAATCTGTAAAGTTCTCAGGATCAGTAGTATCTCATCCATGCATGTATCTAATATCAATAATCAGCATTTTTTGGATTTTCTTATTAATGATCTGAATTATAGAAGGCCTTCTGGTTGGATGTGACACTAGTCAGGTTCCATATGGAATACAAATTATGGATATTACATTCCAATCTAGTTGTGTATTCATATGGACAAGTGGAGATTTATGCTGCACGCTCCAACCCTTTCCAGCAATATCTTATTAGTTTTAATAAAAAAAGAGTAGAGATTGAATGTCAAAGTTAACCATGATAGGAAAGATCTATGTTCCTTCCTGTCATTATTAAATAAGCATGGAAGATTTGGCATTCCATGACCACGATCTTATTTAATTTCACCCCGGCAAATTCATTTTGCAATTGTCTTGATAGGATTGTTTTGTTAATTTCCACTTTTACAATTTATTTATATCAGTTGCTGATGAACCTTGTGGGAAGAGGATACTGACAATGTCTTATTAAATGCTTTCATTATGCACTTTGGTCCATGATGCTACTGGCTATGCTTTAGCTCCATTCTTTCTATAAACCTTTGTGTTCTACAATGTCATCCTAGCATTTTCCATCCCTTTTTCACTTCTAGTTTTACACCCTTGAATCAGGCACACAAAAACGTTATGGCAAGTGGTGGTTTGACTTCTGAAATTCATATTGTGTTTATGCATACATTAATTTGTGCCCATAATACTCATTTATTTATGTATATTTTTTCATTGTTGTGTTTATATATACATCAAATTGGATATAATGAACTAAAATACATTTTATGTTTGTGCAGGTTATCAATCAATGAAAAAATTTGGGTTTTGTGTTTGAAGCTTCACCTCTGCAACCATTTGAGCCGAAATTTGTTATAGAAGACAATTTACATTTTTTTCTAAAGTAGGACAAATTATGAAACAAGCTCAATTTGTATTGACATATTATATTGTTCTTATTATTCAGTACTAAAATACTTTTGTAGTTCATGAAACAATATGACATGATATACTTTGGCATGGCCTTTTGTTTGCTATAATGTAAATATGGCATGATATACTTTGGCATGGCCTTTTGTTTGCTATTAATGTATTTTGGCTATTGAATCCGATTATTTTTATGATATCTCACGTGTCTGGGTTCTTTTGAATTACGTTTCACTTTTGTAGTTTGATTGGGATATATGCTAGTGATCAACTATTTCTTTAACTTATGTTTGCTATGTTATATACTTTGTTTACCATTGATATCCTTGCTTAAATAAATAGGAATTGGTATGGAAATAATAATAATAATTATTATTATTATTATTTGATAAAAAATTCATAAAATATTATTTACAGCACGCTACATATGTCATAAATGGTAAATATAATTTATCAAAAATATCTTTTACGGCATCACAATGTATGCTATATTTGATCATGTGCGAATCACTATTACGACGTACATCTATACGCCGTATTTGACCAAGCGCGAATATCTATTACGACGCACATATGTATGCCGTGAAAGAGCAATTACGGCACACGAAAGATGTCGTAAATGGTTGTCGAAATTCAGTGAAAAATATCTATTACGGCGCGCACATGTATGCCATGAAAGAGCAATTACGGCACGCAAAATATGTCGTAAATGGTTGTCGAGATTCTGTAAAAAAACATTTACGGCGTTAATATGTTTATATTTACGGCATATTAAATGCGCCGTAAATAATAGGCTCATTTACGGCATGAGCTTTTACGGCACCAAAATGTATGCCGTAAAAGCGCATTTACGGCGCGTTTCGCGTGCCGTAAATGATCGTTATTCTTGTAGTGTGCCCACAATGTGGGTCAGCACACATCATGTACTGGCGAGCGGCTTTTGGCCGAACTCGTAAATCTCTGCACTAAATCAATATGTGGAGCTAACATTTACTAGTGATCTTTCTACTTGTCTAGGTTCTTTTTAACAATTCATAAGAACATGATAGTAGAAATATATCATAAGCAACTTACCAACGCCGACAGTCATCCCTGCACAAAACATGTTAGCATAATTTGCATAACGAGTAATTCATGTTCATTCTTGCAGATATTGAAGTTGTCATTCGGGTCATGCAGGTGGACTATTCTACATGTTGGTCCATGGGTTATCCCCATGATTAGCTGCTGTGACTCTTTGGTTCAGCTCGTCGCTAAGGACTCAGATCGACTCCCATTTTCACATGGAGGCCCTAATCTCTCCTAGGCCGAGCGGTTCCAGGTGCCTCCAGATACCACCCGAGAGACAAATGTTTCCTTGTATACAAGTTGTCCGAGACCAAATGCATGCTCTAGCCGTTCTATCAGATGAGACACATTTAGACTTATGCACAGATATACGACACGTTTGTTTCGTGCCTTCAGATTCATCTCAACACATATAAGTTCGTCTGTACATGTCTACATTTCAGGCATACTATTGACAAGCAGATGATCATTCTTATAGAGCAGATCGAATAGCAACACATATTCTTGCATTTGAATCAATTCAATTATCTTCTCTTATCTTTTGTTGATGTGGTATCGTTGATCATCGGGACAAGGCAATAGAGTGCACTAGAGATCATTTTTCTTAGGCGTACAGATCAATGTTTGTTCGGTTGAAGCAACTCACCGAGATGAATCTTAGTTGAGAGAAGGAGGGACTTCACGTGCCGTTCACGAACAATTTACGCGCCCTACATTGGCACCAACAGTTGATTAGCATACTTCGTCTCTTTCTCTCAAGATTCGAAATGAATGCAAAATGCGATGAAAGCGAACAATGAAAACCAATCATCGAAAAACAACACGAAAACACATTCATCAAAACCAACCAGCGAGAGAAAACATTCAGCAAAACTCTTGGATTCATTTCAATAGAAGCCAATCCATCAATTGGAAAGGTTCATTGCATTTCATCCGTGATCAATCGATACCGGCAAATGTTTTCCCCAAACACTCAGTTTATGACTGAGTCAACAAGCCGTAGGTATTACATAGTGGACCGCGAGGAGCAGGGCACTACATAATAACCCACTGAGAAAAAGTTTTGTCCTTAAAACTTAAGAAACAAACTCACCTCCACTATTGTTGCATTCTGGATCAAACAACGTGGAGAGATTGTATACGCGCGCTGTCGTGGTGTTAGCATTCCGTAACTGCTGATTGTGCAGATTATCTCGGAGCGGCGGTGGGCCTGGCAGCTGCCTACGCTCTTCATTATCATCTCTATTTCGATTTCTCTTCGGGCAATATTTGACTGAGTGGCCCTGTTGGCCACAACGAAAGCAAGCATTATTAGCGGCATGACAGTCCTCCTTGATGTGCCCATTCTTGCCACAGTGATTGCAACTCTGGCCATTCACATAGCGGCAGTCTTCTTTAACATGCCCTCGTCGACCGCAGAAGCCGCATACAAGTTTGTTGTTCTGTTCTCCGTCGGTCTTTTTCTCTCCGTCATGATATCTCTTGGCGGGCTGATTCCGACTGTACTGCACTTTATTGGACACCTTTTTCAAACAGAACTGTTCCACCTGTAGTGCCGCCTCAAAGCCCTGAGAATATGACCCACATTCTCGATTCAGCACACTTAACTGGATGTCGTCATTCAGACCTCCAACGAATCGATTTATGCGAGTCTGTTCGGTGGGTAGCATCACAGCAGCAAAATTTGCCAGCTTAGCAAATTCAGACTCATAGTCCTCCACGAACATATCTCCCTGTTTCAGTGTGATGAAGTCATCCTCCATCTTCTTGCTCATGGCTGGAGGTAGATATTGATCCAGAAACGCCTTCTTGAACGAGACCCATGAGATCTTCCCATTTCTAGCCATTGTGAGCAGCGTCGGCTTCTTCGCCTTCCACCAATCCTTCGCCCGCAGCCGTAGAAGCATAACGGCACAAACTACCTTCTTGCTACTCGAAACTCCTATGAACGCGAACAGATTCTCCATTTTATCAATCCAGTCTATCACCTTATCGCGTGATGTCCTGTCTTCAAATTCCGGAGGTTTCGCGTCTAAGAAGTCCTTTGGCCTAAAGGAAGTGTGCCTTTGCGCTGGCTGGGGCTCGTCACCCTCTACGGGCTCAATCTCGGGCGTTCCCGTTGGTTTAGTCGCTGCGGTGGTACCTCAATTTGCCGCAAGGGCCGTGATAATTTGAGTCAAGGACTCCAACTGTTTCTGCTGGGCCTCTATTTGGGCATGTTGTATTTGATTACGTTCCTTACTGTCCTGTCTCTGTAATTCCAACAATGTCATGATCCGTTCTATCGGATCTGTCGAGGAAGCTTGTCGAGGAGGGGCCATTTCTCTTCAAAAGAGTATAACTTCTGTCAGTCTCATAAAATATTATGGACTTATTGTATGGGGCATTGGATTTCATAACTCAAAATCGGGACTCTTTTGAAAGCCATCAAAATACTTTATATATTTTTTTCGAAAATGATATTTGCAAGAGGCCAAGGACGTAAAGCCGTGCTCTGATACCACTTTGTCACGCCCCGATCCCGCTAAGGTCGTCCGTCTTGCCTGGATCCCTGCGGGATCGATCATCCTCGCTAAGGCGTGATGTCGTGCAAGCCTAAGTTGCGCTTGCACAAGGCCATGTACCTGCACAAAACAACTAGTCAGGCAAAAACACACGCACGTACCCATTAGTTAAGCAAAACACACGCACGCACCCATTCATTGCAGAAAACTAAATATTGGACACAGAGATTTGAAATAAAAATACTTCTTTTATTGATAACTTGATAGGAATACAAGTACAAAGCTTTGTAAACTCAGAGTGCCTTATATTGGCTACATGATTCTCTTTGAAACTCTCTTTTGAAAATAGCCGCAATGTTCATACATGATATCCCTTTATTACAAACTGGAATTGAAAGACACCTTCAAAAGGAAAAGAAACTTAAAACTTGACTGGAATGAAATTGAAACTTCGAGGCGATCCACGAGCTCTACTGGGCTAGACGAGCTTCGGTGCCTCACTTGAAATCCCTCTGTCTCCTTTTGCTTTCTGAAAAGGATGCCCACAACGTGGGTCAGCACACATCATGTACTGGCGAGCGGCTTTTGGCCGAACTCGCAAATCTCTGCACTAAATCAATATATGGAGCTAACATTTACTAGTGATCTTTCTACTTGTCTAGGTTCTTTTTAACAATTCATAAGAACATGATAGTAGAAATATATCATAAGCAACTTACCAACGCCGGTAGTCATCCCTGCACAAAACATGTTAGCACAATTTGCATAACGAGTAATTCATGTTCATTCTTGCAGATATTGAAGTTGTCATTCGGGTCATGCAGGTGGACTATTCTACATGTTGGTCCATGGGTTATCCCCATGATTAGTCGCTGTGACTCTTTGGTTCAGCTCGTCGCTAAGGACTCAGATCGACTCCCATTTTCACATGGAGGCCCTAATCTCTCCTAGGCCGAGCGGTTCCAGGTGCCCCCAGATACCACCCGAGAGACAAATGTTTCCTTGTATACAAGTTGTCCGAGACCAAATGCATGCTCTAGCCGTTCTATCAGATGAGACACATTTGGACTTATGCACAGATATACAACACGTTTGTTTCGTGCCTTCAGATTCATCTCAACACATACAAGTTCGTCTGTACATGTCTACATTTCAGGCATACTATTGACAAGCAGATGATTATTCTTATAGAGCAGATCGAATAGCAACACATATTCTTGCATTTGAATCAATTCAATTATCTTCTCTTATCTTTTGTTGATGTGGTATCGTTGATCATCGGGACAAGGCAATAGAGTGGACTAGAGATTATTTTTCTTAGGCGTACAGATCAATGTTTGTTCGGTTGAAGCAACTCACCGAGATGAATCTTAGTTGAGAGAAGGAGGGACTTCACGTGCCGTTCACGAACAATTCACGCGCCCTATATTGGCACCAACAGTTGATTAGCATACTTCGTCTCTTTCGCTCAAGATTCAGAATGAATGCGAAATACGATGAAAGCGAACAATGAAAACCAATCATCGAAAACCAACACGAAAACGCATTCATCAAAACCAAGCAGCGAGAGAAAACATTCAGCAAAACTTTTGGATTCATTTCAATAGAAGCCAATCCATCAATTGGAAAGGTTCATTCTAGTTCATCCGTGATCAATCGATACCGGCAAATATTTTTCCCAAACACTCAGTTCATGACTGAGTCAACAAGCCGTAGGTATTACATAGTGGACTACGAGGAGCGGGAAACTACAGCAGCATCATGAGTCGTTACTTCCAAGGAACAAGAGTCGCCAGTTCAGCCAGCCCAGCCTGCAGATCCTTACAATAGAGACCTGATGGGACTCATCCAAGATTTGCTTGCATCAAAAGATCGTCGGAGCAATGCCCTGCAGCAGACAGTACAAGCAGCTATGGATAGAGTTGGTTATGAGGGAAACAATGCGACTAACAGCTTCAAGCGCCCGAACCCTCCTTTCTTTGATGGCAGTAAAGATGCTATTGCTGTTGATGCTTAGCTTCAGGATATAGAGATTATTCTGGAGGCAGCTAGGATTCTAGAGGATAAGAAGGTGGCCGTTGTGCGTCTACAGTTATTGGACTTAGCCCATAGCTGGTGGGCGATGCAAGCAGTTAGTTTGGTGATGCCTGTCATGTGGAAGGTATTCAGGGATAAATTCCAAATGAAGTACTTTGATGTAGTAACTTGGTATGATCTGTAGACACGATTCAGTAACCTCAAGCAGATGGAAAGGATGGTCGATGGTTATACGGCCGAGTTTTCAAGACTTAATCGGTTTGATCCTGCCTTGGAGGCGACTGAATTGGACCGAGTGCAACGATTCCAGCAGGGTCTCCACCTAGAGATTATTCTAGCAGTAGAGCAGTTTGAGCACCAGATATTTGATGCTATTTTGCGAGCAGCAAGAAGGCACGAATATACCTCCCAAAGGATAATAGATCGAGTAGGAGGACGGAAGAGGCCTCATGGACAGTTATCTCAGTCATCAGCACCGGCCCCGATAGCTAGGGTATTGACAATTGGAGCTCCTAGGAGGACGACCACAGTTTCGTCGGTTCAGCACTTGACTCTGACATACCCTCAGCAACAGAAGCAGAAGCAATCTTTCGCAATAAGCTGCTCTCATTATAGGAAGCATGGGCATATAATTTCAGAATATCGTAGAGCACATGGATTGTGTTTGGCTTGTGGGGCACTAGACCACATGATAGGATCATATCCACATAGAACCAGTTCATCTTCATCGACCCTAACCAGTCCATCAATTAGAGGACCAGCACCAGTGCAGCAGCAGCAACAATACCAGCCTTCGAGGCTATTGCCACCTCAAGCTCAAGCATTCTAGCAGTATAGACTACAACAGTATGTTCAGGCCCAAGCTCAGATTCAGAACAGGTAGGAAGGTAATCGGTAGAGGAGACCAGCACCAAGAGGACAGAGTCAAGCTATGGCTTTGACTGTGGCAGAAGAATTAGCATCAGGTGAGGTGGTGGCAGGTACCATTCTTGTCAGCTTTTTTCTAGCATCAGTATTATTTGATTCGGGTGCATCGCATTCATTTATGTCTGCACGATTCGTAGATAGAGTCTTGTGGGAGTAGATAGAGTCTTTTTCTCGTGTCAAATCATAGTTAGCAGTAGAGAGTTCCTCACTAGATTGATAGAATTTCCGATGGTCGACTATGATGTGGTCCTAGGAATAGATTGGTTGAAGGATCAGTATGCAAGAATAGACTTCCATATTGGCAAGATTATTTTTTGTATTCCCGACAAAGAAAAGTTTTCGTTTTCCAGAGGCAAAGTAGAACCTTCTCTATCGATTTTGCAGATGATAGTAGTTGAAGCAGTTCAGTTTTCCAGAGTAGTAGAAGAATTTTCTAACGTATTTCTCGAAGAGCTTCCAGGCATGTCGCCAGAGAAAGAGAGAAAGAGAGAAAGAGAGAGAGAGAGAGAGAGATAGAGTTCACAATTGATTTGATTCTAGGGACGACGCCAGTATTAGAGAAAGTCTACAGAATGGCACCATCAAAATTGGAGATCTTGTACAAGATGATTGAAGAACTCAGAACCAAGGGACTCATTCATACTAGTGGATCACCTTAGGGAGCCCCAATGCTTCTCGTGAAGAAGAAGAATGATACGTCTAGATTATGTGTTAATTATCATACCTTAAATTCTGTAACAATCAAGAACATATATCCCCTACCAAGGATAGATGACTTATTCGATCAACTCAGTGGAGCGACAGTATTCTCGAAAGATTGACTTGGTGTCGGGGTACCATCAGATCAGAGCCAGAGAGAAATACATTCCAAAGACAGCATTCAGATCTACATATGGACATTGAGAGTTTCTCGTTATGCCATTTGGAGTGACCAATGCGCCAACAGTATTCATAGATTTCATGAATCGCATATTCATGCCTTATTTGGATCAGTTCGTGATAGTGTTTACATAAAACATCTTGGTCTACAGCAAGAGTGAGGCAGAGCATGACTAACATCTCCGAGTAGGCCTTCAAATTCTCAAAGAGCACCAGTTGTACGCAAAGTTCAGCAAGTACGAATTTTGGCTTAATCACATTTCGTACTTAGGTCACATCATCACCAGAGGTAGAGTGGAAGTGGACCCCCAGAAGATAGTAGCTATAGAGACATGTCCAGTACCCAGTGATATCCCAGAAGTTTGTAGTTTTCTAGGATTAACGGGCTATTACCGACAATTTGTATCAGACTTTGCTCGGATTTCAGTGCCATTGACGCAGTTGACCCGTAAGGATGTACAGTTTGCCTGGATAGTGGAGTGTCAGAGTTCATTCAAGAAGTTGAAGCAAGGATTAATGACGGCACCCATTCTCATACTTCTAGATGGGACGGAAGGATTTTCAGTCTATAGTGACGCTTTAGGTAAGGGATTAGGATGTGCCCTAATGCAACATGGCAAGGTAGTAGCTTATGCTTCACGTCAGCTTCGTGATCATGAGAGGAATTACACAATCCATGACTTGGAGTTAGCAGTGTTGGTTTTCACACTCAAGCTTTAGAGGCATTACTTGTATGGAGATCAGATAGAAATTTTGACCGACCACAAGAGTCTCAAGTATGTGTTTACCTAGAAGGATCTCAACATGCATCAGAGAAGATGGCTAGAGTTACTAGTGGATTATGACATCAACCTGCAGTATCATCATGGGAAGGCTAACGTAGTTGCAGATGCGTTGAGTAGAAGAGCAGGAGCTTATTTTCTAACAGCACAGCCATAGTTATTAGCGGATCTTCAGAAGATGGGAATAGAGATAGTTCTTTCTATCAATGTGGCATTGATGGCCAGTATGCAAGTTCAGTCTAACATAGTTGCGAGAATTAAGATAGCTCAATCAACGAATTCTAAGCTTCAGTGGCTTAGGACAGAATATGAAACGGGATGAAGAACAGAGTTATGCATTCACAAAGATGGTACGCTCCGACATGGAAGGCATTTTTGTGTACCCAGTGGTGACATCAGGCAAGAGATGATAATAGAGAATCATAGTTCACAGTATCCAATTCATCCCGGTGGAACAAAAATGTATCATGATATTCGTCAACATTTCTGGTGGAATGGCATGAAGAGGGAGATAGCTCGGTTTGTCTCTCGTTGTTTAGTTTGCTAGAAAGTCAAGGATGAACATCAGAGACCAGCTGAACTTCTTCAACCTTTACCGATCATAGAATGGAAATGAGAACATATTACCATGGATTTTGTGACTGGGTTACCTAAATCCCTACCTGGAAGAGATGCAATATGGTTATAATTGACCGACTCACCAAGGTAGCTCATTTTCTCCCTCTCAGAATTGGTCAGTCGACGAATCAACTAGCAGAGAGGTACCTCAGGTAGATAGTCAGATTACAAGGAGTGCTAGTCAATATTGTATCCAACAGAGATTCAAGGTTTATGCCATACTTTTGATAGAGTCTTCAAGAGAGTTTGGGAAGTCGTCTCAAGTTTAATTCGACCTATCATCACAGATGGTCAGTCAGAGCACACGATTCGAACTCTTGAGGATATGTTATGATCATGTATACTTGACTTCAGTGGTTCATAGAAAGAACATCTATATCTAGTGGAGTTCTCTTACAATAACAGTTTTCAGACCAATACCGAGATGGCACCA
Source organism: Iris pallida (assembly GCA_029216955.1). Taxonomy (NCBI): domain Eukaryota; kingdom Viridiplantae; phylum Streptophyta; class Magnoliopsida; order Asparagales; family Iridaceae; genus Iris; species Iris pallida. Next base: position 81,549 of record JANAVB010012200.1, on the reverse strand, counting down.
TTTGAGGCACTGTATGACAGAATATGAAGATCATCTTTAGCCTGGGATAATGTAGGTGAGACGCAGATACTTGGTCTAGAAATGGTTACTCAGACTATCGAGGTAGTCAAACAAGTTAGAGATCATCTTCGGGTTGCACAAGATCGTCAGCACCATTGGGCCGATTCTCATCGGTATCCTCTTGAGTTTTCTATCGGCGACCATGTATTCCTTAGGATCTCGCCTACCCGTTGCATTTCGATTCAGCGTATGGAAAAAGCTTAGTCCTAGGTATATAAGGCCGTTTGATATTCTCGAGCGAGTAGGTGATGTGTCCTATCATATCGATCTTTTGCCGCTGTTACATGAGATACATGACGTATTCCATGTATCCAAATTGCAACGGTATATCTCGGATCTGAGCCATATACTTGATCATTCAGAATTAGTAGTTGGTTCCAACCGTTCGTATGAGAAAAGGCCCGTATCTATATTGGACCGAAGAGAGAAGGTACTCAAGAACAAGAATATTAGTTTAGTCTGTGTTGCTTGGGGTCATCACTATTTGGGTGAGTCAGCTTTGGAACGTGAGGATGATATCCGATCACGATATCCACACTTATTTGACTAGTAAGGTATAATGTCTTCCTTATGCCTTATGCTTGTAATTCCTTGCTTGCATTAATGATTTCTTGATTGACTAGTAGACATAAATTGCTTGTAGTATATAACTTGCCTCGACACCTCTAGCCTCTTGATTAAATTCTGAAGATAGAATTCTTTTAAGTTGGGTAGAGTTGTCACTCCCATTTTTCGTTATATGTATTTTCAGTATACGTGTACGAATTTTTGATATTTGTCAGGTGACCCATGCTTTGACTTGTTTTGCTTAACCTTGTCTTGGTTTAATCTTGACTTAGTTTAGTTTTGGTTTGGTTCACCTTGGTTCATCTTGACTTGGCTTGGTTTGGTTGGGTTGGTTTGAGATGAGAGGGTTGGTATATAAATCAGCTTCTCTCTCTTCCATTATTGTCATTTACTTTTCCACCTTCTTTTTCATTTACACCCACCAACCCAAGGAAAGTACAACTTGCTCCATGGAGAACATGATGGATCTCTATTTTTGTTTGTTCGATTCTCTTCCTCGCATGATCTAAGCATCTTTAGCACTTAAAGTTTTTGGTTTTGATGGCTACATTTTTTAGATCTAAGTTTTAAGACTTTTTTTTTATTTTTTTGGTTTTGATCTCTTAAAGTTTGTTATTTCCTAAATCTATTGGTTCTATATTGTGATAAATTTTATTTTACCCAATTTTGGCTTTTGAACCGCTTGATTTCGACTTATTTTGTAGAAGTTATGGCATTTCTTGAGTTCATGGGTTCCCTATACACTTCGGTGCTAATTTGGGGAATGTCACACTCCAGTCCCAAAATACTTAGGACTAAGTACGTCGACATGCCAGTTGCATACATATGAAGTACTCCAATATATGGAACCATTGTATGTGTACATAAGCTGTAAAATGTAGTAACCATGCCACTAATCTCATCCACAAATGAAGAAGAAAGAATTTATAATAACTTATGAATTGTTATTTACACAAGTCGTTGGGCGGAGACAAATCTACTACCAATTAAATATTTAAGGAATTTTGTCGAGCGATGCGAAGGCGATCCAAGTGCAATCATCCTCGAAGAAATAGGGTAGATCATAACCTTGGCTAGAGCACCTGCAAAACAAAACACACACCTGGAGAGATCACCAGGTCCTTAGAGAGACGTAACAAGATATATGAAGAACATGTCATAAATACTGAATATAAAATATGCCACAAATAAACTTAGTGACAAGACAACAATAAGATAACCTAACCGTACTAAAGTGAACATGCAGTTGAGAAACAATCCTTTCGACGCATGAGCCCTGGCTGTCAATGGGATCGACATAGTCCCCATATAAGGCACCACGGGCCTACGTCCGTAACGTCTGAAGATCGTCAGAGGGCATCATGTGCAAGGGGGTACGTCCATAACGCTCTGGAAAACATCATAGGGTACCTGGAGCCTACGTCTCCGGAGGAGCACACAGGTAATCAGGGAAGTGCAAAGAAGCCCATACGTCAGGTATTGTTCTCCCCACCCAATGCTTTTAACTAAGTTGCGTCCACGACCATATACCTCTACTAACTGCTAAGTCTCCTAACATGTCTCTATTAGCAGTTAGCCTTAACACATGCGCACAGGTGATCAGCCAACACGTAAGTACCTCTACATGCTACTCATCTCACACATATCTCGTGCTATAACTGTGTCAAGGTTTATGCAATACACTACAGATGGTAATCCCTTAACTCTAGGTCCATATGCAATCGAAGAATAATTATAAAGTAAGGCTAATATCACTAAGCAGGTAGTAAATCAGGAGCTGTAATAATAGTACAGCTAGAAGAACTAGAAATAAATGAACAGTGATATACAATAACTAAAGAAATTCAGACTGAATATAAACAGTATAAATGGCAAGGTATCTTGCCTGGTGTGTCACCTGGTGTAGTACGATGGTCTGTCATGTTCCGATTTGTCCAAAAAGTCATGGTTGTTGTGTAAGGGTCCAAATTTACGAGAAAATATGAGTGTATAGTTAGTCGCGATTAATGATGATAATCGAGAAAGATTTGGGGTAAACGAACGCTTATACTAGATTTTAGAAAATATTTATTTATAATGTTTGAAACTAGTTTTCATTAGTCAAAATATATTTTTAGGAAAAAAATAGTTTTTTTTTTTAAATGAAAAATTGTTTTTAGGCTAACTATAAGTTTGTAAAGGTTTAAATTTGTAGAAAACTATCTTTTCATTTGTCAACATATTTTAATAAAATATAGGAAACATATTTTAGGGCTACTGAGTTTTGTAAAAATACTTTTTCGAAATTATTATGTATCTATTTATTTAAGAGGACAAATAATAACAATAATAATAATGATAATGATAGCACTAATGATAATATAAAATATTAATAAAAATAATAATAGACAATAATAATATTAACATTAAGAATATATAGTTATACATGCACACTGTTTTCTCAAACACAATAAAAATATGGCAACCATTAAGCTGTTGTTTCTTTATAACAAAGTAATAATATTACTAATAAATATAGGGTAACAGTATACATATCCTTAGTTACTATACTTTAGGTTTCCCTAATCACTAAATAATAACTAAATAACATAACTAAAATAAACTAAGAATAAAAATAAAGTAACCCCCATACTTACTTTACAGAAGAAAGAGAGTGAGATTGAGACTCGAGAGGGAAAGGAGGAAAAGAAGGGGGAACGAGCGGAGATCGGAGGGGGAAGAGTAAGGGTGCTTCACCTGGGTGGCGTGGCCCATGGTGGCACCGGGACTACTCGGCGGAGGGGATGAGGGCGCGGGCAGACGACTGTGGTGGAACCGGTGGCGGAGGGAAGAGGGAGGCGCGGAGGGCTGAGGTTGTCGAGTGGTCGTAGGCGGGGATATAGACATACGGATGCGGGCGAGGAGCGGAGAGGACGCGACTGTGATCTACTCCCGATGGCCAGACAGATCTGGCCGCGGATGGCTCATTAACAGAGAAGGGTGGCCGTCGCTCGAGCTCGGTTTCCCTAGATCGGTCGAGGTCCGTCGGAGTGAGGAGGACAGCTCGGCGTTGTCGACTGTGCTGAGACCTGGGTCGGTGATGGAGGTGTGTGGCCATGGCGGTCTGGTGGGACTGGACATGATCGGGTATAGGGGTTGCTACGAAAAGTGGCCCGGTGGTGCGGCGGCTGCGGTTGCTGCTCCGGACGCTCGAGCGGTCGGATGTCGCAGCGGTGGACAGGCATCAGCGGGGGTCCGAGGCTGGCCACCGAGGTGTCTACGTACGGAGGATGCTAGGGATTTTAACAATTACGTGACAGCGATACGGACAGGTGAGGGTGGTTTTTTTTTAGTTGTTCTTTTCTTTGTTGTGGCGATTTGGGCTGTTTGGATGTGAAGACGGCTGTGATGGTGGTCCGGATGGTGTTTGGTTGGTAACGGTGTCGGTGGTGGCGGACAGGAATAAGGGACTGGTTATGATTCCAGAGGTGGCGATGGTGCGGGGAGGAGCATGGTGATGAGTTGGTCGGTGGTTGTTGGTGGTGGGAAGATGGCTGGAATAATAATGATACCATGGTTGATGGCCGAAAGATTTGGGTTAAGTTCTGGTGTTATGGTGTTGTCGGAAGACTGGTTATGACGATGAACAACAGGTGACGCAGAGGTCAGGGGATGGCCGGGGCAGAGAACTGGAGGAGGTGGTGATGGTGCTGGACGGAGAAGTCGTAGGAAGTCGAGGCGTGTCAGGAAGGCTGTTGTTCTTGGCGAGGATGGGGGCAGAATTATCGCGGAGCCAGGCAGTGGGGCTACGACCAGAGATAGGTTCAGGATTTATGGGTCGTGTCCTGCTAGGCACGGGGGCGGAACGGTGTCCGGTTTTGTCAGACGGGATAGGGAAATATTGTATTAGTAATGAAAAATATAGTGGATGGGAAGAAGGCAAGGACACGATGCACAAATTTTGGTTGGGGTAGAGAATTTTGGTTGAGAAATTTATGGAAAAGAGCAATGAGCGTCTCTTTATATAAGTGGTGGTGCTCCTAGTTGGATTTGGATTATGATAGTTTAAATTCCTCATTAGTTAGTTCTATCTCTTAATTTAGATCATTCAAAAACCATTTCATTCAAATCCAAATTCCAATTAAATCTACATAATTTCCATCCTTTATTTAAAACTATTTAAAAATCAAATTTTATAGATCAAATTTTAAATTAAGTTACCATAAATAATTTAACATTAAATCAAAATTTTTGAATTATGTTTAAATAATAAATAAATAATTTCAAAAATCATAATAATTATTTCAATATTTGAGATACCTTTTTAGTAAATAAAATAATTTTGATAAGTTTTTGAAAACTAAAATATACATGAAATTAAATTTCATGTACCTTGCAAGTAGAATATTTTCGCAAAACATAGTTTTTCTAAATTACTATTTTTACTATAAAATAACTAGCCTGTTTACAATAATAAGTAAAGTTTGCCAATCACGACGCAATGCAATAAATTAAAATATTTACTTTATAATGTTTATAAAATATACTCATTTTGCATATGACGAATCTTTTAATAAAACATTTGTGTATATAAAAATTTACTTTCACCTATACGTACTTGCACGCGACGTACAAATACGAAAAACAAAATCAATACCAAAATTTATTTAAAAAAATTGTAGTAAATATTTAGGGGGTTTACATCCTACCCAAATTACAAGAATTTCGTCCTCGAAATTTAGGAATAGCTAGGGTAGGTAGAGGTGAAAAGGTAGAAAGAGTTTATTGGTGAGAAATCACGATCAATTTATTCGATGAGAAAAAGGCATATAAGCAATTATTAATAATCGCAATTTAGATAGATAGGAAAAATGAAGTCACGGTATAGTATAGATCGCGAGCATGACAACCCATCAATGTATAATTCGATACAACACTACCATTGATCTTTAAATGTGTGACCCCCAAAATAGGCTAAAAACTTTCTCGACCCAACTTTAGGATCAATAGTTCAATACTTAGTCGCATTTAATATCGTATCTTTTAATCGTCACTATCCACTTATTCATAATAACTCTTCATAATTGATTTCCCTTCGAACTTCATCACAAATATCTATTTCCTTGAAACCAATGTTCTTTTTTTTTTTTCTTTTTTTTTCTTTTTTTTTCTTTTCCAAGAATCTAACAAAGTATTTTCAAAATTGATATCTCATAATAGAATTTCCAATAGTCCCAAAACTTGAATTAAACCTCCAACTTTCTACTTTCCATATATATATATATATATATATATATATATATATATATATATATATATATATATATATATATATATATATATATATATATATATATATTCTTCCCAACCAATTTCATCTTTCATAAATCTCCTTGCAATTGAAATCAAAAAATCTATAATTTATGAAGGTGAAAATCAACTCCTCTTAACTTCATATCTATAATTTTCTTAAAAATTTATTCCCTTAAGGCGAATAAATTTTTTCCCTATTCGATAATGGAATAACCTCGAAATCCAATACCATGTTTTATTACTATAAAAACAATTTCTCCAGCAATTGTATTTATCTCAAACACATATATTTTTGCTTGAGACGTTTATCCATTTTTTTCATATAAACAAGAATCTCGCATTCCTTACTTCATGTAGTAAGTTCTACCACATATCTCAACTTATGACCAATTTTATATATACCTTGTAATTGGATAATCATCATAATCAACTATACCATTAATCTCCCCTATGAACTTTTTTTTTCTAATTTAGCCATGTATAATTGAAGGGTGTCATGATACAATTTCTATTCTTGCACAAGAGAATCATATAACAAATAAGGTTCACATGAACCATGGAGTAAAAAAGGAAATCCTCAATGAGTGAAGCAATTCAAATTTTTTTTTTTTTTGGGGGGGGGGGGGGGGGGGGGGGGGATATGGTTAGGGCAATGATCGTGGTCGGATTTGGATAATAAATGAGGGTCGCTAATTATCGCACGAAAAGTAAAAGATGTTATGGGTCTAAGTAAATCAAGATAAGGCACAAAATAATAAATATTAAGAAATCAAGCAGATCAAAGATAAAATAAGTTTGAGACGATTTTTAGAGGGAGAAGATAGTCTTCTAGTTCATGGTATGGTTAAGGAAATGATTCTAATCACTCTCAAGTTTCAAATGATTAGAGATTACGGTAATAGACTAAGGTTTGAGGGAAAGGGTGAGTAACTCGAGATGAATGTATAGTCGCATGGTTTGGTCGATGACTAACTACACTTGTATATATAACTATCATGGTCATGAGCGATATGACAACTAATGTGGACTGCTTCTTTCTATCTTGGTTGCTTATCAATATCAGATTCTAAATATATGAATTCAAGTTCCTCGAAAGTTTCTCAATATGGTTCTCAAAATAATCTACAAAATCTCTAATCATTCTAGGTCGTCAAGCATAATCATAACTTAAAATTTCAAATTCTTTAACAAATCTCGAAATTAAACCTTCATCAGATCACTTAATAATTTCCTGCAAAATTCTAATATTATCAATCCCAACTTAAACTCAAGATTTAGAGTGAATCATAAAAATTAATTTAAAATTTTCTCAAATCGATTTCATATCCTCCAATATGTATATCTATAGACCCAATAAGTCATAAAATTTTCTAAAATCTTCAAAATTTAAAAAAAAACAATTGGTTTCCCAATCATTTATAGATTCTAACTATTCTCTTGTGAATACCACCTAGTAGTCTCACCATAAAATTCTAACTATCTCTCGATGTTGGTATTATTGCTACTACCCAACTTAGAATTTGCTAATCCTTTATTGTCACGACCCGGTCCCAATTACTTGGGTCGAATCGGATCATGCCCAGCCTGCACCATTGTTGAGACGGCGGCAGTAAGCTGTATTCAGTAGTGAAACATGTGCAGATAAAATTCTAACGAATATAAATCTTTTATTCAATTTAAAATTTTGAAATACAACAACCATTAATACAGCAATTACACTTGATACATTGGTTAATAAATTACTATCCAGCTCTACTGTTCTTGGGTTCCAGGTTCTGCGAGAACAGGCATCAGATCTTCGACGACACAATCACCTAAAATGTTGGTCTCCAGTCAGGAGGGAGCAAAGTACAATTCATGCAAATTTTAACAATTAAAATGACAATTTATAACATGCATTTTTAAACAGTTTGAAAATGAACAATTTTGAAATAGTACAGTACAGTGATATGAATAGGTAAAGAATATGACCGGTTTGGGTACATTTGTATCCTAGCGATACGGTATGGCTTATCCCCGTGTGAGAGAGGGGTAAGCTAACACATTCATTATCCTAAGTTTGGATTTGGTCATATCCAGTACACTATTCCCCCAGTCCCCAACAATACGATCAATGCTCCCGAAGGAGTTCGTGTATAATTGTGGTTTAAACTTGCAATGAAACAATTGTGAAAATAATTGTAAAATCTACATAAAATGTACTTGCCTTCGATTATGACTGGATTTGAAAAGTCTCCGGGATGATGCTAATACAGTCCTCGAAACCCTACAATTGAGAATTCCTGACTTAGCACCAATATTCAATCCATATCTAGGTGTGCTAGTTACAATCTCTAGAATTTGTCCTAGTCAAATTTTAGGTTATTTACAACTCTACTTAGAGCGCGCTTATCGAGGTGAGTTACTATCTTACGAAGAAAAGCCATTTTAACTTTGTATTTGGAAAAACTCGTAGTTATTGATTTTACTTGGTAAAAACTTTGTATTTTGTATTATATATAAAATTAATAGTTTTCTTTTAAATGAGAAAACGTGAATTTGTAATAAACTTGTAATTTCCTAATTATTTTATTGTGAGAAAATGATATTTAAATTTTTATAAAGTAATTATATTATCATTTTACGTTTTACGTCAATCAACCAACCAAAATAAAATTTACAATATTACAAAACCACAGATAATAAATAAAAGCTGGGCTTATGCCCTTACAGACCTTTTTTACATAAATTGAAATAAGAGAAAAGGTTAGTTAACTCTAAATAATATCCTGCAATTTAATTACTAAAACAAAATTAATAAATTAAATTAAAATAAATATTACTAAGAGTCTCAGACTTGGTCCAATCGTCACAAAATTAGCTAATGCCTCAACGTCCGGAAATCCCGATTTCGTTTGCATTTCGCTAAGGGTCCATTGACCGATACGGTCGTCACCCAATAAATCCAACTATTTTATATTTTTCCAAAAATCATTTTAAAACTATATAATTAAATTTTATAGAAATTTCGGCAGCATCTCCTCTATTTTCGGGACAACCCAAAAACTGGGAAAGTGCGCCATAATTTCCTGCAAATAATCCCAAACCAGGGAAACCCAATTTCCAATCCAGAAAATAATAATAATATCCGAAACCCGAAAATAATATCCACAACACGTTTCCGAAATTCGGAAAACCGAAATTAAACTCAGAAATTTCGAAAACTCCTAGAACCAAAACCAACAGAAGAACTATTCACTCAAAACCAATATTCCAACCACAGCCTAAAAACGTCAAGCCAGAACTTCTTCCGAAATGGACTTCGGAAAACAGAAGCTCTAACATAATACTAAAGATACCAAAAATCTCAGAACCTATCCAACAAGTGTTCGAAAAATTCCGAATATAGAAATTATATGAAAATCAAAGGAAAACAACATCACAGAACATGATTCCGGAAATTCCGAAATCGAAACGTATCGAATCCGAATTCCTGGAACGGAATCGGGGACCAAATTCATCACAGACGCGACACAGGAGGGACGAACTACTCTGATTAACAGGAATTACCCAAATCCGTTGGTCGGTGAGCCGCGGGATAACTTAGGAACGGAAACGTAGTCCGCGAGGGAGCCGAACAGAAGAACGCAGAACGGGAAGCACTGGACAGCGGATCGGACATCGCCAAATCCACGTGCGGAAGCGCTGGACAGCAAGCCAGGGTACGAGGAGATGCTGGACAGCAGATTGGAGACATGGGCCGCCGGGCTCGGTGTCGAACGGCGAGCGACGCACGGGACGTGCACAAGGGGTCGGCCAAGATAGGCTGGCCGGGGTGGCGTCGGCCTGGGTGGTCCCCGCGCAGGGGTCGGCGGCGTCGTGAGATGCGCCGGAGGGGGCACTAGCCTGGACGGGCGGCCGGGTTCGGCTCCGGGGAGGAGCTCGGTCGCCGGATCTAGGGCACAAGAGTTTTGGGGGTTAGGTTTGAGAGTTGGTGGTGATAGTGAATGGAGGGGATAGAGAGGGTTATATAGAAGAGAGGATGGGGGTTACGGAAGATTGAAGGAGAAGTCGGCGTTAGGGAGCTCGGGAGCTCGGTCGGGAACGCTCGGAAGCTCGAGCGTTGGAGTATTAATGTTCTCTGAACATTAATGGTGATGGTGGTGGGTTTCTATAAAAAAAAAAGAAATGAATGAATAGTTAAAAGTTCTCAGAACCATTAAGAGTTGGTGGAAAATAAAGAAAAGGATTTTGTATAAATAATATTTCTTATTTATTCCCGAAACCGAGTTCGGCTCGGATTTTCGAAATAAATAGGAAAAGTAAATAAAATGAAACAATAGGTTTTAAAAAAATAGGGAAAATTTTTATTTATTTATTATAGGCTCAAAAATTAAATAAATTATTATTATTATTTTTTTACGGGTTTCACAACCCTTCCTCCTTAGAAAATTTCGTCCTCGAAATTTAAGCTTTTAACCTCTGCTAATAAATTCTAAAAATTAATGAGTCACATCACTAAAATTCTAGTTCAATCACATATCGTATCAAACCCAACCAGTTTATATTTCTTGATTAACATTTCAAAGCTCGTCCTCGAAATTCGAATTTGAACCATAATCCACAAATCCTATTCTTCATTTTTTTTTTTTCAACTCAAATAATAAATAATAATTATTTATGCCAAATCTCAAAATCACCAATATCCTCAACTCCTCGAAATTTGGTTTTCAAAATTACAAATTTTTTTTTTAATCAAATCCAATCCTTAAACGTTAAATTTAAATTCAATGTCCAAATAAACTTTAATTTTCAATCTTCAAATACAACCTTTAAATTTATATCTTGTAATATAATGATAATCTTCTTAAAAAATCAAATTCAATCATACTACATCCCTCAAAACTTGTGATTTTTTACAAAATCGTCAATGTGCCATATCAATTCTTCAACTCTTTTATTTAAATAAATTCTATCCTTAAATTTGTAATACTACAAAGCTTCCACTTTCCACCTTAGAAAATATCAAATTTAAAATTTTACCCATCAATTCCAATTCCAGTAAGAAATCAAATCATAAGATCAAATCTTTATTGCTAATCCACAATTTTTTTTTTTTTTCCTCACATTCAAGTTTTTCAAGCTAATTAAAATTGGAATCCAAATATGCCATTTCTTGTATTCAAAAATTAACATCTTCAAACATCAATTGGTGACTCGATCATAAATCAAATCAATATTTTTTTTTTTTTACTAATGTTAATTCGATGAATAAGTTTTTCTCCTCATTCAAATAAAAATAATTTCCTCAAAAGTCAAAATTCAATCTTGGTCACGTAATGCTCGTCTCCAAGAATTTATAGAACTTTCACAGATTTGATTTCCTCTTTAACCTAAAGTTCATCCATCTCAATTTCAAAATCCAAATCCAAACATCAAAAGATTCAAACACAACCTTCTCAAAGATTTAAATTTAATCATGGCTACTCTCTCTCCTTTAATAAAGCGCAAGATGATCATCTCAATATAATTATCCTGCCGCGAGGATCTATAAAATAGTTTTAAAAAATAACATACCATAATTTTTTTTTTTAAAATAATAATTCGACAAACGAATATATCACAAAAGCTTACTGTCACTTCACAAATCAAATTTCTACATAAAATAAATGAGGAAAATAAAAAAAAATCATACTTCAAAAAAACTTTGATAACCTTTAAATGGGGATCCTTAAATCAAAATTTACTTTCAAAACTGAAATCATAATATTTCATATATATCCCATATCTAGAGACAACTAATTTAAAACTCGAAGCCACATCACCAAAATTTATTTGTGTTAATCTACCAAATTTAAATCCTCTAATCTTTCAATTTCTACTCAACATGATATTCTTCTCTCAACTGGTAGATTTTATATTCAATCAATTACATCTTCGAAAATATTTAATCAAAACTCCTTGTGGCCTATCATTACAAAAATTGTTCTCCTTAAAATCAAAAGTGTCAACTCTTCAAAGTCAATATAAAATTTAATTCCAAGATGCATATGATATCATTACTCAAATAAGATCTTTTCCTTCATTAATTTTTCACTAAACTCAATGTTCATATTATCGGGTGCAACCTTCTCAAATTTTTTTTTTTTTTTTTATTTTTATTTTTATTCATACAATTCGTCATCCTCAATTATTTACATTTTAAATCCAATATTTCTTGTTTCGATTATCCTTTATAGTTAATTCACCATGCACCTTCCTAGAGTGCATTCTCTATGCCTAGCATTGACAACCTTTATTTTATTTTATTTTTTGAATGTCAAACTATTCACAAACTTTTCTCGATACTAATCACCATTGTATATTTTAACTCATATATATCCTATATATCATGCACTCTAAGAATCCAAGCTATAAAATGTTCTATGTTTACTTCATAAGACAAAATCAGATTCGAGGCATGATTGCTAAATATCAAAATAAAATTCTAAACATGTTTAGAATCTTCTAGATAGAGTTTAGAATATTTTGTTGTGATCAAAATCATGAGTAACATCGAGGTATAATTTTAAATAATCAAAACGAGTTTAAAGTTCTAAACAGAATAGAAAATGTAGATGACTATTCTTCTGAGATCAATGGATTTATCAAAATATGTGTTTGAGATTCAAGAGACTGGGGCTAAAATCAAGAGGAGTATCTGTTCTCCGATTTCAAAGATGAAACGATCAACCTTGATTTGAATAATTGAGTCAAACAATAGATAAGATAGAAGCATCACAGGTTCGGATTAATTAAGAAAAACCAATGAAAATATTCCTGACAAATCACTCAGGGAATACATAAAATTATTTTGAGAAGAATAATTCCATAACTAAGGAAAGTTGAAAATTTGAGAGAAGGTAAGTTTCATTGATTCAAGGAAATCAATTTGAAATTGTCTAGTAACGCCAAGAAATTAAATAGCTTTGGGACAGCTAAAAAAATCCCTTTGACTTAAGAAAATTTAACAATAGAAAGAATTCTGACCGTTCCTGCTTCATGATTATAGAAGCTTTCTAGGCCTTGATTTGATCAAAATTTCATAGATAGAGTAGGGTTTTTAAAATGAATGGAGGAAATTAACAGATGAGAATATTCTCGATTTTTGGGAAAACATAGGAGATAGTATTGAAATTGAAAATAACTCCTTTAGGAGAATCATGAACTGAACTAATTCTTCTGGTAATAATTGACCTTGAGGTTTAAATGATCCCAGAAGAACTTTGATTCAGGATTGATTTCGAGAAAGTTAGTCAATTATAAAGGAGATCAAGGCAAAAGGTTGGATAAGGGTTGTAGATATATATTGAGTAGAAAAGAGTTTAATAGGGTTGTAAGAGAATATTGAAACTCTTCATAACAAATGAATCAAAATTCCAATAGAGGTAGAGAAGTAAAATCTGATCAACCAATGAAAAAGTTAAAATTAGGTTTGATAAAGAAGAAGAAGATTGAAAAATTCAATCTTATTCCAAAAAGAATATGAATCCTAAAGTATACTAGAACCTGAAAATTATGGTAGGAGAATAATCTCAAAAGTCATGGGACACTCAAAGGTACAATCAGCTTAATCTAGATAAGGTTTAGGTACAAATACAAACAAGGTATCCTACGAAACTATAAGCAGTCAAAAATAGATATTTAATTAAATAATTTTTCGGCCCTATAATGTAACATGGTGTATATCATCTAAGTGTTCTAGTTGTTTCTAAAGTCTGTTTTCCTAAAGTCTCAACTATCCCTAGGTCAAGTTTCAGAACTGCGCGATGGTCTAGACTAAGTTGACTAGACCAATTTACAGATCTGACCTGCATGGGCCACCACTAAAAACATGTCACGACCCGGTCCCAATTACTTGGGTCGAATCGGATCATGCCCAGCCTGCACCGTTGTTGAGACGGCGGCAGTAAGCTGTATTCAGTAGTGAAACATGTGCAGATAAATTCTAACGAATATAAATCTTTTATTCAATTTAAAATTTTGAAATATAACAACCATTAATACAGCAATTACACTTGATACATTGGTTAATAAATTACTATCCAGCTCTACTGTTCTTGGGTTCCAGGTTCTGCGAGAACAGGCATCAGATCTTCGACGACACAATCACCTAAAATGTTGGTCTCCAGTCAGGAGGGAGCAAAGTACAATTCATGCAAATTTTAACAATTAAAATGACAATTTATAACATGCATTTTTAAACAGTTTGAAAATGAACAATTTTGAAATAGTACAGTACAGTGATATGAATAGGTAAAGAATATGACCGGTTTGGGTACATTTGTATCCTAGCGATACGGTATGGCTTATCCCCGTGTGAGAGAGGGGTAAGCTAACACATTCATTATCCTAAGTTTGGATTTGGTCATATCCAGTACACTATTCCCCCAGTCCCCAACAATACGATCAATGCTCCCGAAGGAGTTCGTGTATAATTGTGGTTTAAACTTGCAATGAAACAATTGTGAAAATAATTGTAAAATCTACATAAAATGTACTTGCCTTCGATTATGACTGGATTTGAAAAGTCTCCGGGATGATGCTAATACAGTCCTCGAAACCCTACAATTGAGAATTCCTGACTTAGCACCAATATTCAATCCATATCTAGGTGTGCTAGTTACAATCTCTAGAATTTGTCCTAGTCAAATTTTAGGTTATTTACAACTCTACTTAGAGCGCGCTTATCGAGGTGAGTTACTATCTTACGAAGAAAAGCCATTTTAACTTTGTATTTGGAAAAACTCGTAGTTATTGATTTTACTTGGTAAAAACTTTGTATTTTGTATTATATATAAAATTAATAGTTTTCTTTTAAATGAGAAAACGTGAATTTGTAATAAACTTGTAATTTCCTAATTATTTTATTGTGAGAAAATGATATTTAAATTTTTATAAAGTAATTATATTATCATTTTACGTTTTACGTCAATCAACCAACCAAAATAAAATTTACAATATTACAAAACCACAGATAATAAATAAAAGCTGGGCTTATGCCCTTACAGACCTTTTTTACATAAATTGAAATAAGAGAAAAGGTTAGTTAACTCTAAATAATATCCTGCAATTTAATTACTAAAACAAAATTAATAAATTAAATTAAAATAAATATTACTAAGAGTCTCAGACTTGGTCCAATCGTCACAAAATTAGCTAATGCCTCAACGTCCGGAAATCCCGGTTTCGTTTGCATTTCGCTAAGGGTCCATTGACCGATACGGTCGTCACCCAATAAATCCAACTATTTTATATTTTTCCAAAAATCATTTTAAAACTATATAATTAAATTTTATAGAAATTTCGGCAGCATCTCCTCTATTTTCGGGACAACCCAAAAACTGGGAAAGTGCGCCATAATTTCCTGCAAATAATCCCAAACCAGGAAAACCCAATTTCCAATCCAGAAAATAATAATAATATCCGAAACCCGAAAATAATATCCACAACACGTTTCCGAAATTCGGAAAACCGAAATTAAACTCAGAAATTTCGAAAACTCCTAGAACCAAAACCAACAGAAGAACTATTCACTCAAAACCAATATTCCAACCACAGCCTAAAAACGTCAAGCCAGAACTTCTTCCGAAATGGACTTCGGAAAACAGAAGCTCTAACATAATACTAAAGATACCAAAAATCTCAGAACCTATCCAACAAGTGTTCGAAAAATTCCGAATATAGAAATTATATGAAAATCAAAGGAAAACAACATCACAGAACATGATTCCGGAAATTCCGAAATCGAAACGTATCGAATCCGAATTCCTGGAACGAAATCGGGGACCAAATTCATCACAGACGCGACACAGGAGGGACGAACTACTCTGATTAACAGGAATTACCCAAATCCGTTGGTCGGTGAGCCGCGGGATAACTTAGGAACGGAAACGTAGTCCGCGAGGGAGCCGAACAGAAGAACGCAGAACGGGAAGCACTGGACAGCGGATCGGACATCGCCAAATCCACGTGCGGAAGCGCTGGACAGCAAGCCAGGGTACGAGGAGATGCTGGACAGCAGATTGGAGACAGGGGCCGCCGGGCTCGGTGTCGAACGGCGAGCGACGCACGGGACGTGCACAAGGGGTCGGCCAAGATAGGCTGGCCGGGGTGGCGTCGGCCTGGGTGGTCCCCGCGCAGGGGTCGGCGGCGTCGTGAGATGCGCCGGAGGGGGCACTAGCCTGGACGGGCGGCCGGGTTCGGCTCCGGGGAGGAGCTCGGTCGCCGGATCTAGGGTACAAGAGTTTTGGGGGTTAGGTTTGAGAGTTGGTGGTGATAGTGAATGGAGGGGATAGAGAGGGTTATATAGAAGAGAGGATGGGGGTTACGGAAGATTGAAGGAGAAGTCGGCGTTAGGGAGCTCGGGAGCTCGGTCGGGAACGCTCGGAAGCTCGAGCGTTGGAGTATTAATGTTCTCTGAACATTAATGGTGATGGTGGTGGGTTTCTATAAAAAAAAAAGAAATGAATGAATAGTTAAAAGTTCTCAGAACCATTAAGAGTTGGTGGAAAATAAAGAAAAGGATTTTGTATAAATAATATTTCTTATTTATTCCCGAAACCGAGTTCGGCTCGGATTTTCGAAATAAATAGGAAAAGTAAATAAAATGAAACAATAGGTTTTAAAAAAATAGGGAAAATTTTTATTTATTTATTATAGGCTCAAAAATTAAATAAATTATTATTATTATTTTTTTACGGGTTTCACATTTATGCAAGATCATACCTTTAGGGTAAATAGGGTTCCTTAATCCTTGTAATATATGATGCCTATATAACTCAAATAGGACCTTAATGCATACTAATTATCGATGTAACCCTTCTAGCAATGTGTTCGACCTATGAGCATATACTAGTGTAGTCATCTTCCTAACCTCTATCAAGCACGAAAAGTAAGGATTACGGTAGAAAGAGTTCAAGCAGGATGCAATATCAAAAAAGAAACAAGAGTTCAAAATTTGGAGTCCAGGAAGATGATCAAGTATGTGGATGAGATCCTAAACTCTAATCATATGTTGCAGGCCTGCTCGGTACAATAACATAACTGAAACGGCAAACTTGACCTGCATGGGCCACCACAAAAATATGTCACGCTCCAGTCCCAAAATACTTAGGACTAAGTACGTCGACATGCTAGCTGCATACATACGAAGTACTCCAATATATGGAATCATCGTATGTACACATAAGCTGTAAAATGCAGTAACCATGACACTAATCTCATCCACAAATGAATAAGCAAGAATTTATAATAACTTATGAATTGTTATTTACACAAGTCGTTGGACGGAGACAAATCCACTACCAACTAAAAGAGATAAATACATATTTAAGGAATTTTGTCGAGCGATGTGAAGACGATCCAAGTGCAATCATCCTCGAAGAAATAGGGTAGATCATAACCTTGGCTAGAGCACATGCGAAACAAAAACACACACCTAGAGAGATCACCAGATCCTCAGAGGGACGTAACAAGATACATGAAGAACATGCCATAAATACTGAATATAAAATATGCCATAAATAAAACTTAGTGACAAGACAACAATAAGGTAACCTAATCGTACTAAAGTGAATATACAGTTGAGAAACAATCCTTTCGACGTATGAGCCCTAACTGTCAATGGGATTGGCATATTCCCCATATAGGATACCAGGGGCCTACGTCCGTAGCGTCCAAAGTTCGTTAGAGGACATCATGTGCAAGGGGGTACGTCCATAACGCTCTGGGAAACGTCAGAGGGCACATGGAGCCTGCGTCTCGGAAGAAGTGCACAAGTAATCAGGAAAGTACAAAGAAGCCCATACGTCAGGTATTGTTCTCCCTACCCAATGCTCTTATCTAAGTCGCATCCACGACCATATACCTTTACTAACTGCTAAGTCCCCTAACACGCCTCTATTAGCAGTTAGCCCTAACGCATGCGCACGGGTGATCAGCCAACACGTAAGTACCTCTACATGCTACTCACCTCACACATATCTCGTGGTACAACTGTGTCAAGGTTTATGCAATACACTACAGATGATAATCCCTTAACTCTAGGTCCATATGCAATCGAAGAATAACAATGAAGTAAGGCTAATGTCACTGAGTAGGTAGTAAATCAGGAGCTGTAATAATGGTACAGCTAGAAGAACTGAAAAAAATGAACAGTGATATGCATTAACAAAAGAAATACTGAATATAAACAGTATAAATGGCAAGGTATCTTGCCTGGTGTGTCGCCTGGTGTAGTGCGATGGTATATCATGTTTCGATTTGTCCAAAAATTCATGGTTGTTGTGTAAGGGTCCAAATTTACGAGAAAATAGGAGTGTACAGTTAGTCACGATTAATGATGACAATCAAAGAAGATTTGGGGTAAACGAACGCTTATACTAGATTTTAGAAAATATTTATTTATAATGTTTGAAACTAGTTTTCATTAGTCAAAATATATTTTTAGGAAAAAAATAGTTTTTTTTTTTAAAATGAAAAATTGTTTTTAGGCTAACTATAAGTTTGTAAAGGTTTAAATTTGTAGAAAACTATCTTTTCATTTGTCAACATATTTTAATAAAATATAGGAAACATATTTTAGGGCTACTGAGTTTTGTAAAAATACTTTTTCGAAATTATTATGTATCTATTTATTTAAGAGGACAAATAATAACAATAATAATAATGATAATGATAGCACTAATGATAATATAAAATATTAATAAAAATAATAATAGACAATAATAATATTAACATTAAGAATATATAGTTATACATGCACACTGTTTTCTCAAACACAATAAAAATATGGCAACCATTAAGCTGTTGTTTCTTTATAACAAAGTAATAATATTACTAATAAATATAGGGTAACAGTATACATATCCTTAGTTACTATACTTTAGGTTTCCCTAATCACTAAATAATAACTAAATAACATAACTAAAATAAACTAAGAATAAAAATAAAGTAACCCCCATACTTACTTTACAGAAGAAAGAGAGTGAGATTGAGACTCGAGAGGGAAAGGAGGAAAAGAAGGGGGAACGAGCGGAGATCGGAGGGGGAAGAGTAAGGGTGCTTCACCTGGGTGGCGTGGCCCATGGTGGCACCGGGACTACTCGGCGGAGGGGATGAGGGCGGGGGCAGACGACTGTGGTGGAACCGGTGGCGGAGGGAAGAGGGAGGCGCGGAGGGCTGAGGTTGTCGAGTGGTCGTAGGCGGGGATATAGACATACGGATGCGGGCGAGGAGCGGAGAGGACGCGACTGTGATCTACTCCCGATGGCCAGACAGATCTGGCCGCGGATGGCTCATTAACAGAGAAGGGTGGCCGTCGCTCGAGCTCGGTTTCCCTAGATCGGTCGAGGTCCGTCGGAGTGAGGAGGACAGCTCGGCGTTGTCGACTGTGCTGAGACCTGGGTCGGTGATGGAGGTGTGTGGCCATGGCGGTCTGGTGGGACTGGACATGATCGGGTATAGGGGTTGCTACGAAAAGTGGCCCGGTGGTGCGGCGGCTGCGGTTGCTGCTCCGGACGCTCGAGCGGTCGGATGTCGCAGCGGTGGACAGGCATCAGCGGGGGTCCGAGGCTGGCCACCGAGGTGTCTACGTACGGAGGATGCTAGGGATTTTAACAATTACGTGACAGCGATACGGACAGGTGAGGGTGGTTTTTTTTTAGTTGTTCTTTTCTTTGTTGTGGCGATTTGGGCTGTTTGGATGTGAAGACGGCTGTGATGGTGGTCCGGATGGTGTTTGGTTGGTAACGGTGTCGGTGGTGGCGGACAGGAATAAGGGACTGGTTATGATTCCAGAGGTGGCGATGGTGCGGGGAGGAGCATGGTGATGAGTTGGTCGGTGGTTGTTGGTGGTGGGAAGATGGCTGGAATAATAATGATACCATGGTTGATGGCCGAAAGATTTGGGTTAAGTTCTGGTGTTATGGTGTTGTCGGAAGACTGGTTATGACGATGAACAACAGGTGACGCAGAGGTCAGGGGATGGCCGGGGCAGAGAACTGGAGGAGGTGGTGATGGTGCTGGACGGAGAAGTCGTAGGAAGTCGAGGCGTGTCAGGAAGGCTGTTGTTCTTGGCGAGGATGGGGGCAGAATTATCGCGGAGCCAGGCAGTGGGGCTACGACCAGAGATAGGTTCAGGATTTATGGGTCGTGTCCTGCTAGGCACGGGGGCGGAACGGTGTCCGGTTTTGTCAGACGGGATAGGGAAATATTGTATTAGTAATGAAAAATATAGTGGATGGGAAGAAGGCAAGGACACGATGCACAAATTTTGGTTGGGGTAGAGAATTTTGGTTGAGAAATTTATGGAAAAGAGCAATGAGCGTCTCTTTATATAAGTGGTGGTGCTCCTAGTTGGATTTGGATTATGATAGTTTAAATTCCTCATTAGTTAGTTCTATCTCTTAATTTAGATCATTCAAAAACCATTTCATTCAAATCCAAATTCCAATTAAATCTACATAATTTCCATCCTTTATTTAAAACTATTTAAAAATCAAATTTTATAGATCAAATTTTAAATTAAGTTACCATAAATAATTTAACATTAAATCAAAATTTTTGAATTATGTTTAAATAATAAATAAATAATTTCAAAAATCATAATAATTATTTCAATATTTGAGATACCTTTTTAGTAAATAAAATAATTTTGATAAGTTTTTGAAAACTAAAATATACATGAAATTAAATTTCATGTACCTTGCAAGTAGAATATTTTCGCAAAACATAGTTTTTCTAAATTACTATTTTTACTATAAAATAACTAGCCTGTTTACAATAATAAGTAAAGTTTGCCAATCACGACGCAATGCAATAAATTAAAATATTTACTTTATAATGTTTATAAAATATACTCATTTTGCATATGACGAATCTTTTAATAAAACATTTGTGTATATAAAAATTTACTTTCACCTATACGTACTTGCACGCGACGTACAAATACGAAAAACAAAATCAATACCAAAATTTATTTAAAAAAATTGTAGTAAATATTTAGGGGGTTTACATCCTACCCAAATTACAAGAATTTCGTCCTCGAAATTTAGGAATAGCTAGGGTAGGTAGAGGTGAAAAGGTAGAAAGAGTTTATTGGTGAGAAATCACGATCAATTTATTCGATGAGAAAAAGGCATATAAGCAATTATTAATAATCGCAATTTAGATAGATAGGAAAAATGAAGTCACGGTATAGTATAGATCGCGAGCATGACAACCCATCAATGTATAATTCGATACAACACTACCATTGATCTTTAAATGTGTGACCCCCAAAATAGGCTAAAAACTTTCTCGACCCAACTTTAGGATCAATAGTTCAATACTTAGTCGCATTTAATATCGTATCTTTTAATCGTCACTATCCACTTATTCATAATAACTCTTCATAATTGATTTCCCTTCGAACTTCATCACAAATATCTATTTCCTTGAAACCAATGTTCTTTTTTTTTTTCTTTTTTTTTTCTTTTCCAAGAATCTAACAAAGTATTTTCAAAATTGATATCTCATAATAGAATTTCCAATAGTCCCAAAACTTGAATTAAACCTCCAACTTTCTACTTTCCATATATATATATATATATATATATATATATATATATATATATATATATATATATATATATATATATATATATATATATATTTCATCTTTCATAAATCTCCTTGCAATTGAAATCAAAAAATCTATAATTTATGAAGGTGAAAATCAACTCCTCTTAACTTCATATCTATAATTTTCTTAAAAATTTATTCCCTTAAGGCGAATAAATTTTTTCCCTATTCGATAATGGAATAACCTCGAAATCCAATACCATGTTTTATTACTATAAAAACAATTTCTCCAGCAATTGTATTTATCTCAAACACATATATTTTTGCTTGAGACGTTTATCCATTTTTTTCATATAAAACAAGAATATCGCATTCCTTACTTCATGTAGTAAGTTCTACCACATATCTCAACTTATGACCAATTTTATATATACCTTGTAATTGGATAATCATCATAATCAACTATACCATTAATCTCCCCTATGAACTTTTTTTTCTTCTAATTTAGCCATGTATAATTGAAGGGTGTCATGATACAATTTCTATTCTTGCACAAGAGAATCATATAACAAATAAGGTTCACATGAACCATGGAGTAAAAAAGGAAATCTGTTGTGAAACCCATTTTATTCACCATTATGTCATGAGTTACACATGACCCTTGGAGTCATGTAACTCATGACCCTTGGATTATGTAACTCATGACCCTTGGGTTGCCCATTAGCCCTATATATATGGCCCTTGCCATATGATGAAGTGAAGGGAATAAAATACTATTCTACAAGATCTCGTCTCCCTTCAAACACGTTATCAGCACGATTGCTGAAGCAAGGAGAATCGACGTCCAGATCTTGACGTCATCCTTCCTTTTTCCCTAGTCGATCCGACCAGAGGCTGGTAACACTTCTTAAATTTTTTTTTTACAAATTAATTGTTTGAATGATAATTAGCAATATATATATCTAACAATCTAAGAATGATATTCTTTGTATTGCTAACGTTCAAAACAAATTGCACTATATTTGAGGTTTATAATCTTTTTCACCAAGATGGAGCAGAGCAAGTAAAAAAAAAATGAAGAAGTGGTCCTTTAAATTAGTTTGAAGTTACAACTTTGAAAGACATGCTAATATTTGCTGTCAACTTTACTAACAGGATCATTCAAAAGCATATTCACATATCATAGTCCTTTTTCTGCTTTTGTACACTACCTGTACATTTTTATTTGTTTCTGTACGTATCTTCTACTTGCCTATATATGTATATTATGTGGAATGGAGAAGCATAACCAAAGTTCTCCATAACCATAGAATATTTATATATTAAGTGTAACTTTATGCTTTTAGGCAAATATTTTCATGATTATTTAAAATTTATGTTGTGCCTCTGATGTTTATTTAATGGCTTTCATCTGTTTATCACCTATTCTATTAGTCCAGGTCATTGAAAATGGGCAATAAGTGAGATCATTGCTTTTCATTTCAAGTCAGACTTGTTCTGTAGTTTAGCTTAGCTACTTAAGCCATATTGTAGATTTATCTTGGATTCTTTAGTAAAGAACGCCTGGGTTTGACAGATTGCATATTAGTTTCTGGACTGAGCCGTTTTATTAAACATCGTGGTATTTTTATTATAAGCTCTGTAACATTTATGATTATGCATAAATATTTAATTTTAATTTATGCATGTTTTTCACATGATAGATAAAATGGCCAAAATAGCGAGTGTCGATTTCGAAGTACTAGATGCTGCTGGAAAAAATTATTTGAGCTGGCACGTGGACCTGAAGTTCCACTTACGTGCCCAGGGCTTATTAGCCACAATTTCAACTCCTCTTCCATCGACTCCGGCTACTGGTACGGAAAATACAGCAGACACTGCTGTGGTTGTTTCTACAGTGAAAGTCTCTGATATAGATAAGGCGAAAGCCATTATCTACATCAGGAGACACATTGATCGGACCCTGAAGGCCGAATACCTCACTGTAGAAGACCCAAAGAAATTGTGGACTGCACTGGAGGACCGCTATAAACATCAAAAAGATGTAATCCTCCCACGTGCAAGGTATGAGTGGGAAAACCTTCGACTTCAGGACTTTAAGTCCGTAGCTGAGTACAACTCAGCTCTCCATAATATCACCTCACGCCTGAAGTTGTGTGGTGAAGAAGTCTCGGAGTATCGCATGTTGGAAAAAACATATACATCCTTCCACGAGAAGGACGCAATCCTCATGCAACAGTACCGTGAACGAAAGTTCACAAAGTACTCTGAATTGCACTCCACCCTGATGATGGCAGAGCAAAACAGAGAACTTCTCTTGGCCACTCATAACCTACGCCCTGCAGGCTCAGCTCCTCTCCCAGAAGCTCATTTTTCTTCCAAGAAGCAGAAGAAAAATAAGGACAGATCTAACATGGGGAATGCCCAGAAGAGGCCGGCCAGAAGTCCACCTAAGAACAACTTTCATCCCCAGAGCAGCAAAAGTGGGGCAAAGAAGAAGTGGAAGAAGACCACAGAACTGATGTCCATTCCCAAGAAAAATTGGGAGGACAAATGCCACAAATGTGGCATGACTGGACACTGGTCCAGAAACTGTCGCACCCCACGACATCTACAAGATCTGTATCAAGCGAGCCAGAAGTCTCAAATTGAAACAAATCTGGTAGAAAAGCAGCCGTCTACTCAGTTCTCGGCGGAAGACTTCGAGAACGACGACCTACTCGACTAGAGCCACTATCTTATTTCATGCTTTTAAAAACTTGTTGCCGCATTTTCATATTATGCTTCTCTTTTAAATTTCTTGAAAAATGATATTTATTCTTACATTTGACAAAGAAAATTTTACGAAGTCTCTCCGAATAGGCTCACCTATTTGGGTATGATGTCAGAAAGAACTTGGGGCTTGGTTCTTAAGAGGTCCCCGGTGACCCTCCTCCCTCATTTTCCCGCCTGGTCATATTCACGTAGAGCTACCGAAAGGGGATAACCGATTTTTTTTTTTGCTCAAATTGTATTTATAAATTATGCATTTTTGCAAGCAACTTATTGACCTCTCTATATCGGTCCGTCGATCGATATAAGAGAATTTTTTTTCAAAACTGTTGTTTTAATTACAATTGTTTGTTGTTATTTTTTTTTTCAATAGATCTATAGATGAAGTGTGAATGCCTTGTGGACAGCGCCTCGACGCACACAATCCTTCGAGAAAAAAGCTATTTTTATAGCTTATATGATTATGACGGTCCTGTTATTACGATATCAGGACTATCAAACATAATAGAAGGATCTGGTGAAGCAATTATATTGCTCCCAAATAAAACAAGACTAATAATAAAAGATGTATTATTCTCTCCTAAATCAAATAGGAACCTCATAAGTTTCAAGTACATTCGTTTAAACGGATATCACTTAGAAACAAATGAAATAAATGAGGCAGAATATATGTATGTTACTCGTCTAAAAGATGGTTCAAAAACTATCTTAGAACGATTCAAGGGACTCCCGTCGGGTCTCTATCATACTCATATTCAATCAACAGAAGCTAACATGATTGTGCACCAGAAGTGTCATTCATCGCCAAAATTTAAACTTTGGCATAATAGACTGGGTCACCCAGGATCAGCTATGATGAAACGAATCATGAGCCAATCCAGTGGACACAACCTGCAGAACCTGAAGATTCTTCAGAAGTATGATTACTCGTGTCTACCTTGTTTTCAAGGCAAACTTATAACGAGACCATCCCTTTTGAAAGTGGGACTAGAGTCTCCTAGCTTCTTAGAGAGAATTCATGGAGACATTTGCGGACCTATTCACCCCGCAAGTGGTCCATTTAGGTACTTTATGGTACTTATAGATGCATCTACTAAATGGTCTTATGTGTGCCTTTTGTCCACCCGCAACTTAGCTTTTTCTAAGCTATTGGCACAAATAATTAAGTTGCGGGCTCATTTCCCCGATAACCATATCAAAAAATTAAGACTTGATAATGCGGGTGAATTTACTTCACAGGTTTTTCAAGACTATTGCCAAGCAACTGGCATCGAAGTTGAACATCCTGTAGCTCATGTTCACACCCAGAACGGGTTAGCAGAATCTCTTATTAAGAGATTACAATGGATTGCTCGTCCATTGTTGATGCAGTCACAGTTGACTGTGGAAGCTTGGGGTCATGCTATATTGCATGCCGCATCACTTATTAGAATACGACCTTCTGGAGGTCATATTCTATCTCCGATGCAGCTCGCTTATGGTTCACCTCCAAATATCTCACATTTGAGAGTTTTTGGTTGTGCTGTTTACGTCCCCATTGCTCCCCCATAGAGGACCAAAATGGGTCCACATCGTCGATTAGGTATCTATGTTGGGTTTGACTCACCCTCTATAATTAGATACCTAGAACCCCTGACGGGTGACGTATTTAAGGCACGTCTTGATGACTGTGAGTTTGATGAAGGATTATTTCCTAAACTGGGCACACAGTCTAAGAAGCCAGAAGCTTCTAAGACAATTTCTTGGGACACAAAAACTTTGTCTCATTTTGATCCGCGTACAAGTCAATGTGAAGATGAGATCCTGAAGATATTACATCTTCAGAACACTGTACATCTACTTCCGGATACATTTACTGACAACCAGAAGATTGTCAAATCACACGTCCCTGCTGCCAACACGCCAGCTAGGATTGACATCCCTAAAGATGGATGCAATCCGCCGGCAGCAGAAATGGCAGTACCTCAATTAAAAAGAGGACGTCCACCAGGTTCGAGAGACAAAGTCCCTCGTAAAAGAAAAAACCCTGGAGAAATTAAGAAGATCCCAACACAGGATGCTGAGCTCAGATCAGCTACCTCTCCCCTCCTAGTTTCCCCTGAAGAGGAACAAACAGGAGAAATATCATTAAATTATGTACGTACTGGAGAGGTACTGAACAGAAAAAGCACAGTCGTCGACGACGATTTTTCGTTCAATATTGCCGTTCACGTCACTGAAAATGACGATGACATCGATCCACGGTCTCTAGCGGAATGTAAACGCAGAGGCGATTGGCCAAAGTGGAACGAGGCAATAGGAGTAGAGCTGGACTCACTCTTGAAACGCGAAGTCTTTGGACCAGTAGTCCAAACACCTGAAGGTGTAAAACCTGTGGGATATAAATGGATCTTCACAAGAAAAAGAAATGAACACAACATAGTTGTGCGCTACAAAGCACGCCTTGTAGCGCAAGGTTTCTCCCAGAAACCGGGAATAGATTATGAAGAAACATATTCTCCGGTCATGGATGGGAATACCTTCAAATTCCTGATCAGCCTCTCTTCTCTGAAAAGCCTAAAAATGCAGCTCATGGACGTTGTGACTGCATATCTTTATGGCAATATAGATAAAGATATCTATATGAAACTCCCTGAAGGATATAAAATTTCACCAGAGAAAACAGATAGACCTCGGGACACCTATTCTGTAAGGTTACAAAGATCATTGTACGGTCTTAAACAATCAGGAAAAATGTGGTATAATAGACTAAGTGAGTTTCTTGCTACGCAAGGATTTACTAATGATAAAGTCTGCCCGTGTATCTTTATAAAAAGATCGGGAACAGGATTTGTTATAGTCGCCGTTTATGTCGACGACTTAAATCTCATTGGATCTCCTGCAGAGATCACTGAGATATCTGAAAGCCTTAAGACAACTTTTGAAATGAAAGACCTAGGCAAAACAAAGTATTGTCTTGGCTTACAGATCGAACACCTAAAGGGTGGTATCCTGTTACACCAATCTACATATACACGAAGATTACTTAAACAATTCCACATGGATAAATGCCATCCCCTTAGTACACCAATGGTCGTTTGATCATTGGACGTAAAAAAGGACCCTTTCCGTCCACTGGAAGAGGGGGAGGAATCATTAGGTCCTGAAGTACCTTACCTAAGTGCCATTGGGGCACTACTCTATCTGGCTAACTGTACGCGTCCTGATATAGCGTTTTCAGTTAACTTATTAGCCAGATACAGTACAGCGCCCACAAAGCGCCACTGGAATGGAGTGAAGCATCTTCTGCGCTACCTCCAAGGGTCTATAGACCTAGGACTATATTACCCGAATAGTGGGTCTTCCACTTTACTTGGTTATTCAGATGCAGGTTATAGATCAGATCCCCACACAGAGAAATCACAAACTGGATTTGTGTTTACTTTCGGTGGTACGGCTATCTCCTGGAGGTCCGTCAAACAGACCAGTGTGGCTATCTCATCCAACCATTCTGAACTCCTGGCAATCCATGAAACAAGCAAGGAGTGTGTTTGGCTTCGCTCCGTCATTCAGCATATTTTGGCATCTACTGGCCTGAAGACTGGTGAACTTGAGCCTACTACCATTTTTGAAGATAATGCAGCATGCGTAGCTCAACTTCAGAAAGGATACATGAAGAGTGACAAGACGAAGCACATATCCCCCAAATTCTTCTGGACGCACGACCTTCAAGAGAAGGGACAAGTCAAAGTACAACAAATTCAATCTTGTAATAACTTAGCAGATTTGTTTACCAAAACACTGCCACGATGTACTTTTGTAAAGCTTGTAAGAGGAATAGGGATGAGGCAACTAAAAGACCTGCAAGCCTGAAGCTTGTATAGATCAGGGGGAGTAAAACTATAGGATTGTACTCTTTTTCCTTAGGACTGATGGTTTTTCCCACTGGGTTTTCCACAGCCAAGGTTTTAACGAGGCAAACCAAGTTTACTCTGGATCCAGCAGTATCCACCCCATAGCTTATTGAATCCTGAAGTATTTCATAAGTGGATCCAAGGAAATGGATGAATAAGAGGGAGTGTTGTGAAACCCATTTTATTCACCATTATGTCATGAGTTACACATGACCCTTGGAGTCATGTAACTCATGACCCTTGGATTATGTAACTCATGACCCTTGGGTTGCCCATTAGCCCTATATATATGGCCCTTGCCATATGATGAAGAGAAGAATAAAAATACTATTCTACAAGATCTCGTCTCCCTTCAAACAAAATCCTCAATGAGTGAAGCAATTCAATTTTTTTTTTTTTTTGGGGGGGGGGGGGGGGATATGGTTAGGGCAATAATCGTGGTCGGATTTGGATAATAAATGAGGGTCGCTAATTATCGCACGAAAAGTAAAAGATGTTATGGGTCTAAGTAAATCAAGATAAGGCACAAAATAATAAATATTAAGAAATCAAGCAGATCAAAGATAAAATAAGTTTGAGACGATTTTTAGAGGGAGAAAATAGTCTTCTAGTTCATGGTATGGTTAAGGAAATGATTCTAATCACTCTCAAGTTACAAATGATTAGAGATTACGGTAATAGACTAAGGTTTGAGGGAAAGGGTAGGTAACTCGAGATGAATGTATAGTCGCATGGTTTGGTCGATGACTAACTACACTTGTATATATAACTATCATAGCCATGAGCGATATGGCAACTAATGTGGACTGCTTCTTTCTATCTTGGTTGCTTATCAATATCAGATTCTAAATATATGAATTCAAGTTCCTCGAAAGTTTCTCAATATGGTTCTCAAAATAATCTACAAAATCTCTAATCATTCTAGGTCGTCAAGCATAATCATAACTTAAAATTTCAAATTCTTTAACAAATCTCGAAATTAAACCTTTATCAGATCACTTAATAATTTCCTGCAAAATTCTAATATTATCAATCCCAACTTAAACTCAAGATTTAGAGTGAATCATAAAAATTAATTTAAAATTTTCTCAAATCGATTTCATATCCTCCAATATGTATATCTATAGACCCAATAAGTCATAAAATTTTCTAAAATCTTCAAAATTTAAAAAAAACAATTGGTTTCCCAATCATTTATAGATTCTAACTATCCTCTTGTGAATACCACCTAGTAGTCTCACCATAAAATTCTAACTATCTCTCGATGTTGGTATTATTGCTACTACCCAACTTAGAATTTGCTAATCCTTTATGCAAGATCATACCTTTAGGGTAAATAGGGTTCCTTAATCCTTGTAATATATGATGCCTATATAACTCAAATAGGACCTTAATGCATACTAATTATCGATGTAACCCTTCTAGCAATGTGTTCGACCTATGAGCATATACTAGTGTAGTCATCTTCCAAACCTCTATCAAGCACGAAAAGTAAGGATTACGGTAGAAAGAGTTCAAGCAGGATGCAATATCAAAAAAGAAAACAAGAGTTCAAAATTTGGAGTCCAGGAAGATGATCAAGTATGTGGATGAGATCCTAGACTCTAATCATATGTTGCAGGCCTGCTCGGTATAATAACATAACTGAAACGGCAAACTTGACCTGCATGGGCCACCACAAAAATATGTCACGCTCCAGTCCCAAAATACTTAGGACTAAGTACGTCGACATGCTAGCTGCATACATACGAAGTACTCCAATATATGGAATCATCGTATGTACACATAAGCTGTAAAATGCAGTAACCATGACACTAATCTCATCCACAAATGAATAAGCAAGAATTTATAATAACTTATGAATTGTTATTTATACAAGTCGTTGGACGGAGACAAATCCACTACCAACTAAAAGAGAGAAATACATATTTAAGGAATTTTGTCGAGCGATGTGAAGACGATCCAAGTGCAATCATCCTCGAAGAAATAGGGTAGATCATAATCTTGGCTAGAGCACATGCGAAACAAAAACACACACCTAGAGAGATCACCAGATCCTCAGAGGGACGTAACAAGATACATGAAGAACATGCCATAAATACTGAATGTAAAATATGCCATAAATAAAACTTAGTGACAAGACAACAATAAGGTAACCTAATCGTACTAAGGTGAATATGCAGTTGAGAAACAATCCTTTCGACGTATGAGCCCTAACTGTCAATTAATGGGATTGGCATATTCCCCATATAGGATACCAGGGGCCTACGTCCGTAGCGTCCAAAGTTCGTCAGAGGACATCATGTGCAAGGGGTTACGTCCATAACGCTCTGGGAAACGTCAGAGGGCACATGGAGCCTGCGTCTCGGAAGAAGTGCACAAGTAATCAGGAAAGTACAAAGAAACCCATACGTCAGGTATTGTTCTCCCTACCCAATGCTCTTATCTAAGTCGCATCCACGACCATATATCTTTACTAACTGCTAAGTCCCCTAACATGCCTCTATTAGCAGTTAGCCCTAACGCATGCGCACGGGTGATCAGCCAACACGTAAGTACCTCTACATGCTACTCACCTCACACATATCTCGTGGTACAACTGTGTTAAGGTTTATGCAATACACTACAGATGGTAATCCCTTAACTCTAGGTCCATATGCAATCGAAGAATAATAATGAAGTAAGGCTAATGTCACTGAGTAGGTAGTAAATCAGGAGCTGTAATAATGGTACAGCTAGAAGAACTGAAAAAAATGAACAGTGATATGCATTAGCAAAAGAAATACTGAATATAAACAGTATAAATGGCAAGGTATCTTGCCTAGTGTGTCGCCTGGTGTAGTGCGATGATATATCATGTTTCGATTTGTCCAAAAATTCATGGTTGTTGTGTAAGGGTCCAAATTTACGAGAAAATGGGAGTGTACAGTTAGTCACGATTAATGATGACAATCAAAGAAGATTTGGGGTAAACGAACGCTTATACTAGATTTTAGAAAATATTTATTTATAATGTTTGAAACTAGTTTTCATTAGTCAAAATATATTTTTAGGAAAAAAGTAGTTTTTTTTTTAAATGAAAAATTGTTTTTAGGCTAACTATAAGTTTGTAAAGGTTTAAATTTGTAGAAAACTATCTTTTCATTTGTCAACATATTTTAATAAAATATAGGAAACATATTTTAGGGCTACTGAGTTTTGTAAAAATACTTTTTCGAAATTATTATGTATCTATTTATTTAAGAGGACAAATAATAACAATAATAACAATGATAATGATAGCACTAATGATAATAATATATAAAGAATATATTGTAAAATATTAATAAAAATAATAATAGACAATAATAATATTAACATTAAGAATATATAGTTATACATGCACACTGTTTTCTCAAACACAATAAAAATATGGCAACCATTAAGCCGCTGTTTCTTTATAACAAAGTAATAATATTACTAATAAATATAGGGTAACAGTATACATATCCTTAGTTACTATACTTTAGGTTTCCCTAATCACTGAATAATAACTAAATAACATAACTAAAATAAACTAAGAATAAAAATAGGCAATTGATAAGGGCACTGCAACTTTTGATCAGGGCTAGCCCATTAGGGCTAGTGGGCTAGCCCTGATCAAAAAGTGAAGTGTCTTTTATAACAAGGACTGTCCAAATTTCTGCCAGTCCTAGAAAAATGGGCAGTCCTTTGTTTCACATGCTGAGACTTAGGACTGCCAAATTTTCTGGCAGTCCATTCAGTTTTCAGGACTGTCCGAAAAATGGACAGTCCTTGTTATAAAAAAAGTGAAATTTTTGATCAGGGGCTACCTCTAATGGGCTAGCCCTGATCAAAAGATGCAGTGCCGTTATCAATTGCCTAAAAATAAGTAAACCCCATACTTACTTACAGAAGAAAGAGAGTGAGATTGAGACTTGAGAGGGAGAGGAGGAAAAAAAAGGGGGAACGAGCAGAGATCGGAGGGGAAAGAGTAAGGGTGCTTCACCTGGGTGGCATGGCCCGTGGTAGTACTGGGACTACTCGGCGGAGGGGACGAGGGCGCATGTAGACGACGGTGGTAGAACCGGTGGCAGAGGGAAGAGGGAGGCGCGGAGGGCTGAGGTTGTCGAGTGGTCGTAGGCGGGGAGATCGACACACGGAGGCGGGCAAGAAGCGGAGAGGACGTGACTGTGATCTACTCCCAATGCCAGACAGATCTGGTCGCGGATGGCTCATTGACAGAGAAGGGTGGCCGATGCTCGAGCTCAGTTTCCCCAGATCGATCGAGGTCCGGCGGAGTGAGGAGGACGGATCGACGTTGTCGACTGCGCTGAGACCTGGGTCGGTGATGGAGGTGTGTGGTCGCGGTGGTCTGGTAGGATTGGACACAACCGGGTACGGGAGTTGCTGCAAAATATGGCCCGGTGGTACGACGGCTGTGGTCGTTGCTCCGGGCGCTCGAGCAGCCAGATGCCGCAGCGGTGGACAGGCGTCAGTGGGGGTCCAAGGCTGGACGTCGAGGTGTCTATGTGCGGAGGATGCTAGGGATTTTAACAATTGCGTGATAGCGGTGCGGACAGGTGAGGGTGGTTTTTTTTTAGTTGTTCTTTTCTGTGTTGTGGCGATTTGGGCGGTTTGGAGGTGACGACGACGGTGATGGTAGTCCGAATGGTGTTTGGTTGGCAATGGTGTTGGTGGTGGCGGACGAGAATAAGGGGCTGGTTATGATGCCAGAGGTGGCGATGGTGCGGGGAGGATCATGGTGATGAGTTGGTCGGTGGTTGTCGGTGGTGGGAAGATGGCTGGAATGATGATGATGATACCACGGTTGATGGCCGAAAGATTTGGGTTAGGTTCTGGTGTTATGGTGTTGTTGGGAGATTGGTTGTGACGATGAACAACAGGTGACGCAGAGGTCAGGGGATGGCCGGGGCAGAGAATTGGAGGTGGTGATGGTTTCGGAGAAGTCGTAGGAAGTCGTAGGAAGTCGAGGCGTGTCGGGAAGGCTGTTGTTCTTGGCGAGGATAGGGGCGTAATTGTCGCGGATCCAGGCAGTGGGGCGACGACCAGAGATAGGTTCAGGATTTATGGGTCGTGTTCTGCTAGGCACGGGGGCAGATCGATGTCCGGTTTTGTCGGACGGGACAGGAAAATATTGTATTTGTAATGGAAAATATAGTGGATGGGAAGAAGGCAAGGAAACGATGCACAAATTTTGGTTGGGGTGGAGAATTTTGGTTGAGAAATTTATGGAAAAGAGCAATGAGCCTCTCTTTATATAAGAGGTGGTGCTCCTAGTTGGATATGGATTATGATAGTTTAAATTCATCATTAGATAATTCTATCTCTTAATTTAGATCATTCAAAAACCATTTCATTCAAATCCAAATTCCAATTAAATCTAGATAAATCCCATCCTTTATTTAAAACTACTTAAAAATCAAATTTAATAGATCAAATCTTAAATTAAGTTACCATAAATAATTTAACATTAAATCAAAAAAATTGAATTATCTTATAAATAAAAATAATAAATAAATAATTTCAAAAATCATAATAATTATTTCAATATTTGAGATACCTTTTTAATAAATAAAATAATTTTGATAAGTTTTTGAAAACTAAAATATACATGAAATTAAATTTCATGTACCTTGCAAGTAGAATATTTTCACAAAACATAGTTTTTCTAAATTACTATTTGTACAATAAAAATAACTAGCCTTTTTACAATAATAAGTAAAGTTTGCCAATCACGACACAATGCAATAAATTAAAATATTTACTTATAATATTTTTAAAATATACTTATTTTGTATATGAAGAATCTTTTAATAAAATATTTGTGTATATAAAAATATGCTTTCACATATACGTACTTGCACGCAACGTACAAATACGAAAAAAAATCAATACCAAAATTTATTTTAAAAAATTTGTAGTAAATATTTAGGGGGTTTACAGGAAAGATGAACAGTCTGCGCACTTGCGCACTTGCGCACATCCTACATACTTTCCTGCGCACTTACGCGCAACCTGCGCACCTGTACACTTCCGCACAGCCTACGCACCTGTGCACTTGCATGCAGCCTGCGCACTTGCACGGAGCCTGCGCACCTGGGCACTTGCACGCAGCCTGCACACCTGTGCACTTACGCACAGCCTGCATACTTTCCTGCGCACAGTCTGGGCACCTGCTCACTTATGTGCAGCCTGCGCACCTACGCACTTGCGTGCATCCTATGTACTTTTCTGCGCACTTACTCGCCGCCTGCGAACTTTCCTGTGTGTCATCCCGTGCCATATCTCATGCGCGCGTTGTGCACCACGCATACCTTGTCGCACACATCTCCGTCGCACGTATATCCCTGCTAGTTCCCCGTAATCCTTAATATAAACATTTTTTATCCTTGCATATGTCCTGTACTTGGCCTAACTTGCGACAACCCGACTTGATAACTTGTTAATATTGAGCTAGTAACTTAAACTTTAACATGATAATATGATCCTGTCTTGATAATCTTGATAGTGGCCCGTCGGGGCACACTCATGACAAGTACTCCTGACAAGTGACAAGTAAACCTGACA
The DNA here is from genome assembly GCA_029216955.1 of Iris pallida. Classification (NCBI taxonomy): domain Eukaryota; kingdom Viridiplantae; phylum Streptophyta; class Magnoliopsida; order Asparagales; family Iridaceae; genus Iris; species Iris pallida. The sequence continues at coordinate 46,792 of JANAVB010012200.1, read as the reverse complement.
TAACATGTGTAATCTTAATCGATGTTGCGACAGCCAATCCTGACTTGCTAAATGTAACTCTTGTCTTGACTCTGTGGTTAATTTTTCTGATTATGCCTGTACAAACTACATGTCCTATATTGCATCATGTCTAGGGCATGGATTCCTAGTTACTGCGGCCAGGGATTCCTAATGAATTTGACTAGGTTAACGACTAGATTGACCAAGTAGTTCATATAGAGAGAGGTTTTCCAGTTATAGGCGATCCCGTTATCCCGGCCACACCTATGGACTTGTAGCCTACCGTCGAGTAGGGCACATTTCCAGCACACTGTCATGTGTTGCACTCTAAGTCACCTAATAATTCTCTTGATTCTTGATAAACTCTTGTAACCTTGCCTGGATAACCTCGATAGTCTGCATGACTTGTGACTGCGGGAACATTTCAACTGCATCTTGTTAGTAACTAGGCATGTGATAACCCTAGTTAGCTAATGATAGCAAGCCGTAAGACTTGATTGGCGGTGCCTTTATGATTGTCTCATGATTAACATGGGAATTATATTCCATCTTTTGTTTTTTAATGCAAACTAGTGTATTTTTTTAACTCTGTCTTTTATGTTATTTAATTATATTCTTTTATCAGTTCTTATATTCATTTTTATGCTGGTTTTAGTTCATAAATGGAGCCCCCTTGTGGTACTTGCTCTTTTTGGGTTCTGACCCAGCTGGTTTTGTATGGCCAAATTTTAGAGTCATACCCGAGGATCTAACTGCCTTCCAGCCTGATGGTGAACACCAGGAGTAACCATGGCAATGAGTGGATTTTTTATTTTGTGCTCCCACTCTATTATAAATTATTCTTTTGAGACGTTTAGCCGCCGAGCATGTGTTAGCTCGTGTTGTAACTTAATTTCTGTCTGCCTAAGGGCTGTAATATGATTAACAAATCCAAGGATTGATCATAACTCTTGCTAGTCTTCGTATTTTGTATGACTAGCTTCATGATCATCTGAATATATAATATTTGGGACACCTTACTTTGTATGTCTGATGATCTAACATCTTGTAACAATTATTTGCTTGCTTGTGATTGAGACACTAGGCTTGTTTTTGATGATAAGAGAATGTTGGCTTGTTTTTGATCATAAGAGAATGTTGGCTTGTAGATAAATCCTCATGCATCTAGACAACTGCGACCGTATTGCGATGTGGGTTGCACTTTAATGTACGTAGCTGACTGTATTTATCCTCCGCTCTCCAGTATTCTAGTTCTGGGGCATGACATTGGCTCTTCGTGGCCACGTGCCCTCGCACGCCTGTGCATCTGCGTGCCAGTGCATCCGCGTGCCAGTGCATCTGCGTGCCTGTGCGTCTGTGCGCCAATGCATCCGCGCGCCTGTGCTGATGTTGGCATTGAGTGGAAGATTCGGACGATTATGGAAAGAGTGAGTTAAATTTCATATCCTATTTTTGTGGGATTTGAATTTGATTCATTTAAATCTTTCTTTAATTCGTTCCTATCTTTTTGTAGTCAGTGTACGGCCAGAATTAGAGTTAGGGTTTCAGCCCAATTCTATAAATACCCTCTTCGTGTCTCCTTTGACGACTTACTCAAAAAAATTAGAGGTGAAGAGAGTTGAGAGGCCGTTGTCATTGGAGTCCAAGGAGGTCTGCGAGTTCAGTCAGGAGGTGATAGTGAGCGTTCCAAAAGTTCTCATTCGAACTTGTTGGTTCCTGGGAGCAGATCGCAGTAGAACGAATCTTGCTTTGAGCAACGGTGATCTTCATCACCCAGCAGAGTTGCATCTTC
>JANAVB010012200.1:0-40000 GCA_029216955.1 Iris pallida | reverse complement strand
TATTAAATTATATTATTGGAAATATGTTGATTATTAATTTAGGCTTTCAAACGCTTCAAAAGTAATTTGAAAATAATATTTAGTTTCATCAATAAAAAGATTTTTGCCAAAGTAATTTAAATTAAGTTTTGATTTTATCAAAATATACCTACGCTAATATTATTCAAAATTGTTGTGTTAATCAATTATTTAATTTAGGATTGGAATTCATATGTGATTTAAATCATTGTGATGGTGTCGTTATATTTAAATTATTATTATGGATATTTTATTTAATATGTTTCAAAATTATTTTGATAGAAAGTAATATTACTTTGAAATCATTATGATAATTGATTTAAATCTATATGGTTAAATTAGTGATTATAACAAATATCACTTTAATCATTATTATTGCAATTATTAATATTTTGTGACTAGATTGATTTTGGATTAAAGGTTATTATTTGATTTAAAAATTATATGATTTAAATTGTATCGATAGAATTAAATATTATGTTAAAATTGTTAGGGTGTCTCTTACTCGTTTTAAGATATGATAAGATTAATTTTAGATATTACTTAATTTTAAATTAAAGAAGATTGGTTCATTATCAACTAACCATAACCACGCCAAATCTCTCTTCCAATATATATATATATATATATATATATATATATATATACAGTGGCGTAGCCAGGATTTGGGTACAGCGGGGTCAAAATCGACTAAAACAATTTTAATTCAAAAAAATTATAAAAATGTAGAGACAAAATTGCATAAATTAGTCAGAAATCCTATTTTCTATACCTAACGTTGGTCGTCTATTCTAGATTTCTTATTGTAGCTGCTAATTTTTTATATTCATTTCATAATATAATTGGTATTAAAGTGTACATTAATTCTAACCCAATATAATCTGCACCTAAACTAATTCAGTGTCATTCCAGTCAGGTCATACAAGACGTTTTTGATTAATTTTGATCATTTGATCGAGGAGATTCAGTGTATCTTAAAATTCATACTTTAATTTTACAATTGATCATGAACCTTGCCATCCTAGGGTCTTATGAAAATTAAATATTGTTTTCTCCCTAAGGAAAAACAAAATTAAAATATTTTATTTCCAACCACTAATTTACTTTGACTTCATATTTTTTTTATATATTTTTAATCAAAAAATGTTATGCTAGAGAACAATTTTATTCCATCTAAGAGCAAATTAAATCTTGTCACCTAAGAACAATTAAGGACAATTTATGGCATGATTCAGCTACTTGCAGCTATAAATAAAACGAGTAAAACGAGTAAAACATCAAATATATATATATATATATATATATATATATATATATATATATATATATATATATATATATATATATTTTTGATGTTTTACTCGTTTTATATATATATATATATATATATATATATATATATATATATATATATATATATATATATATATATATATTTTTTTTTTTTTGATGTTTTACTCGTTTTATATATATATATATATATATATATATATATATATATATATATATATATATATATATATATATATATATATATATATATATAATATATATATATATTATTTGCTTGGATCTAGTTGATCATTTAATTTAGCGGCCCACAGTGCGGAGCACAATACCGATATAAAGCAACATTTAAAACCCTAAATTCATTAGCAGCAGTTGCCTTCCTCCTTGTGTCCACATAGCACAACTTCAGGTCTGTGAAGTGTCTGATGCCTTCCGTTCCTCCTTCTTCAAACCACACCCCATCACCATTGTCGACGCCCATGGTTGGCTTTGCACCCCGGCTTTCTGGCCCCTTCATCTGGCCGAGCTCGCCTACGTCGAGCCACCGTCATTGTCGTATGACCGACCTCGGCTCGCGCTTTCGTAGGCTTGCGGGTCGGGAGTAGCTCGACCAATTTCCCCAGGCATTCCTCGACACCGCATGTGTAAGCCAACCCGCGGTCGAGCCAGTTCCCGGAGATTCTAGCCCTCACGCACAGACATCCCGTGCAACCAGCTGACCGGAGACGTCGAGATTGGACAACCATCACCATCTCACCAAGGGCCGACCCTGTAGATGTTGAACCCGAACTCCTAATTAGTACTGTAGTCGATAAAACCCCGCGCGAGCCAGTGTCATCCCCGACCGAGTGGCGCCGTGACAAACCGTCGGATATATGCTACCTCTATTTCCCATTACCGAGCCTCATTCCGAGCCCGCTTGTTATTTTGTTATTCTCCCGTCATAAGGAGAATAGGAAGTAGCTATAAATGATGCGTGGAAGAAGAAGAAGAAGAAGAAGAAGAAGAACGACAACAACAACGGAATGGAAATCAAGGAATGAGATGACATCATCCATGTCTCTTCTCGTGACATTGGAAGAGAAAGAACAACATAGTTATTAAAGAAAGGTACATTTGCACATAAGCCCTTTACAAGTACTTTCTAAATCAAATCCCTAATGATTAATGGCCTATCAAAGTTGCACGTCAGAAATACATGTTCATAGTAAGTAAGTTTTTCGTTTAAACCTTCCACAAATAATAATTTGTATACTTACACCTAAACTAGATTAGACATTACAAGACTAATATAGAACTTGTGTTTTTGATTATAAATTATTAAGAGAATCACTAATGCATATAATTAATTGTGTTAAGTAACTTTATTATTAACTATTAATTATTATACTATATAAAGATTCATATTAACAGTTTATTACAAAAAAAAAGGTTGTACTATAATTAATTTGTGGATTTTGGACTTAGGCCATTGGGTGGGGCCTCATGCCTAAAGTCACTATAATATATACTATATTCATATATAAATTATTGGGTTATATATTTTGAATAAATTTTGGGGTTTATAAATGAACAATTTTGGGATTTTGGGCCTTCATATTATTTGTTCATATATAAAGTTTATAAATAGTTCTAAATAGTTATAAATATATTTTCTAAGTATATATCTATTTGTCTATTTTTAATATGGGTTCTCATGTAAAAGATTTCTCTTAGTTTTAAAATAACTATCTGAATATTATTTTGACTAATACAACTAGTTTTAAAATATTATGAAATATTTTCCTAAATTAAATTGTTATTTATTGTTAGTATATAGATATCTCTATAATATATTATTGTAGTAGTTATGATATTTCTTAATATGAGTTACCATATACATTATTTTCTTGGCTTTCAAATAATTACCTAAAATATTTTAATTATTTAAATATAGTTTCCTAATATCAAAGGTATTTTCTAAAAATAGTTATATATAATTATATTCCCTCGAGTCTACCTTAACCATGACTAGTCATATGTCCCTAATTTCTGTGATTCTAACTTCGTCATATCGATCCTAGGCAAATCGGTCTATCCTGGACCCAATGACACGGTCTGTTCTATCATTAGAGGTCGTCTTGCACACTTACGACATCCGCAACTATTCTGGACCCAACAGGATTATGGGTTTCACCAGCAAAGGACCACAGGCAAGTACACTTTCTGATTGTTTTTCGATTCATAGTAGTCTATACATTTCATGTTTATACATATATCTTGCTGCTTGTTGACACGCTCGTCACACAGAGTAGTCGGGAGGGGAAATATCTTAGTAGACATGTGGACTACCCAGAACTATCCCCCGTGTCTTTAGTGGAGAACAGCAGCTGCACACGACACGTGCAGGGTGTCGGATTTACCTCCTAGTCGTTCACATGTCGAAACAGATATTTCAAATCACATAGATAGTTGTATTTTATTTGTTTTTCTTGTCTTCTTCACCACTTGCCATGTCATCAGTATTTTCTAGTTTTCATCTCTCATATGTTATTTTTATGTCTTGTTAATTTTATTATATTTTCGCATTGCCGTCGGTTTGTGTGCTTGTTCCATTCCTGACTGGAAACCAACAGTTTTTAGGTTAGTTGTGGCTTCACTTAGCTTTGGGAGATACGGGTGTACTTGCAGGCCAAAACCTAGACTTTAGATAGATGTTGTAGCTATTTCAAGTATGTGTAAGAACATTGTATTTTTCTTTCCAATATAAATCTTGTAACTGTTATAATAAATTTGTAGATTTGATTTAATAATGTGAATGAGCAATAAATATTATATTTTGTGATTTTGAGCATCTTGGCCGTGACAGCGTTCTACCGTCGACTCTATGGCGTAGGCTGGCTTGGACACGTCTCGTATCCGATAAGTGGGTGCGGGTCGTGACAAGTAGGGCACCTCAAGAACCGAAATCATGTTCCTAACATAATTTAGGAATATATACCTCCGACTTCTCCTTATTTTGTCACAATAACAGATCTCCGCAAACTTCTTGTACAAAAATGGAAGATCGCAAGACCGTCTCATCCATCTGTAACTCCGCATCAGAACATCACTGTAAATACCACCACGAAGTAATGATCAAATGTTGCTGTCAGTCAACTAAACGGTCTGTCTTTGACAGTTTGAACTACACTCGGACTCATGAACTTGTGATGGTGGACGAAGATGAACTGTTGTATGCTTCAGTCAACATGACATCTCGAAGCACTAGGGTAAAAAACGTCCAAGACGTAATGCAACCCGCAACCCTAGTCAACAATACCTTGATCAAATTTGGGACTCCGACGAAGGAGTCTACCAAAATACCAGATCAGGAAGCCGAAAAATAATAGGTTAAAGGAATCTTCCTTCCGACCAAGAAATAATCGATCAAAGAATCTTCCTTATTCAAGTCAAGATTTCTTCGATCAAGGCAATCTTCCCACTCTTCATCCTGGGTTGGTTCCTTGCATGACGTCGATGCCGATAGTGAAGGCTCTGAATGGACCGTCTTTTCCACCAGCTCTTCTTTGGTGGCCAGAGAAGTGATTGTCTATGTCACTAACGAAGAACAAGATGCATCCAGCTCCGGCATTCAGGAGTAGAGGATCGTCACTTTAGAGGCAAACTTGAAGAACATAGCCGAAATGATAGCAAGTATGCATGCTATAATCATAGCAAAAAATATTGTTTCGTCGGTTGCGAATCCGATTCCAACCCTAGAAAACATAGCAGCATCTGCCCCTGCTAATACTGGTCTGGGGGTACAGTCTCCTCACAATGCTACCATGGCAGCTCCAAGTCATTCTGGTGCTAGGGGTGGTGCTTATCATGCAGTCCCGCCTCCTAACACATCGAATCAGTCTACTACTCCCTAAGCATCAGGGGACACTATTGAGGCAGTAAAGTTTTTGTGCAATCATTTCGAAGCTTTCAAATAGAAGGACGGTCTGCAGAAGCTTAAGATTAAACAACCCTACCCTATAGAGTGGAAGGAAGTTCAATTTTCACCTAAATATAAGCCACCAACCATCATGCTGTTTGACGACAATTCATCTCTGTAAGCCCCCTGAATTTCAGGGTTTATTTTAAATTTTTTGAATGAATTATTTTCAATAAATATATTATTATTTAATTGTTTTATTAATGTACCTTTCCGTAACTTTGACTTCTGGAGCGTCAGGGATACCAATCTCTGTAAACTCTCTTCACGAGTTTTGAAGTAGACAAGATTATCTTCGTTTTGATATATCGTATCCCACTTGAACTCGTTCCCTTGTGCTCTTTTTGTATCGCACAACTTCGGGTCAACTTAGACCAATTAATCGTTGAATAATTATTCCCACTTTTATTTTTGATCATCGTTTGCACGTCGCCATGACTTTTAATTTAGGAGCACCAGACCAGTCATTTTCTCGAAACTAACTTCTCATAAATGATCTACTCGAGACGCTCTTCACCCATGACCTTCGTGTCCCACTCAGACACTCCATTTTGTGCTTTATTTTTTTTGCACAATTTTTGGGTCAATTTAGGCCGATTAATTATCTACCGTAAAACCTGATTTATTTTCCAATTTAATTTTGGGACCTGACATCGATCCAACCTAGTCGACCCAAAGTATGGACGTGGCCCACATGAAGCCTACTACCCACATGACGCTTGTGTCCCATTTATTGGAGTCCCCGTATATTATTTATTTATCCATGATTATAAAATCCCATTTTAATTCGATTATTTCATCCGGTCCGATTTTGACCCGACCCGGCTCGACCGAACCCGAACCCAAGCTCCACGTCGCCCTTTCATGACTGCCCAAATACCTTACATAATTTTCCTATTTCTCCTATTTTGAAAATATCTCTCCCTCTCACTATTTTACAAATATCTCATGTATATATATACATATATATATATATATATATATATATATATATATATATTTTTTTTTTTTCATATATATATATATATATATATATATATATATATACATATATCTACCTCTCTCTCTCTCTCTCTTCAATTATTTACAAACAAACACAACTCACACCCCCCCTCCTTTACAGCAAGAGAACACTCCCCCTACATAGCCGACCTCTCTCTCTCCTTCTCTCTCAAATATCTCACACACTCTCTCTCTTCCTATATTAATATCACACACACATACATATTTCTCTCTCTCCTCTCCAAATATACACCCACACTCCATGGCCGACTCTCCCCTGGCCGAGCACACCCACAGCCACCACCCTCACTATCATCTTCCTCTCTTCTCCTCCTTCTTCTCCATCTCCATAAACACCATCATCATCACCATCATACCCACCACCATGCACCATCACCTACACCCCCACCACCACACGCTACCTTGGCCACCACCGACGACCGGTGCCGCGGCCACCCCCGCCGCCGACACGGCCCTGCCGTCGTCGCCATGCCCGGCCAGGTGGCCCCGCACCCTGCAGCAACCAGCGGCAACAACCAGCGCATGCAGCAGCGCGTACGTGCGCGCGCGGGCCGCCGTCGTGCGCCGCCGCACGGCCGCTGTCGCCGGCCCCCCTCGTGTGCGAGCCTCCGGCGAACCCCTCCTGGCCACTGCCCGCTTCCCCAACACGCCGAATAGCCTATTCGTGCGTTTTGAACGAAATCCCGTCGACGTGCGCGGAGGAAAGTTTCAGAAATTGTGTTTCGGGACAGCGACTTCGCGCGTATTTTCTGGGAGATCCGACCGTTGGATCGGTGAAATTTTTGCTCCGTCACAATCTCGGTATATAGCACTTCACTTCCCTCAATTTTTGTCCATTAATTTCGTCGTTTGATACCTCAAAACTGGCCACCAAGTTGACGTTTTAAATTAAACTGTTTTTGGACAATTTCCTGATGCCAACTTCGCGGGTTCGTATCTTCGTCGTCGCAGCTCCGTTTTGTGCGCCGCTAGTTCCGGTGCACGGCTGGTATAATCCTCTTCCTGTCTCCTTTAGGTTTTGTTTCATTATAAGCACGTTTGGTTGGTCGAATTCGACGCCAAAGTTGGCCGTCCGAATTCTTTAATTTACACTTGTTAAATTCCATTTTTGAACCCGGGACTCCGGATTCAATTTCTGACACCACCAATAGACTCGTGACATCGTTCTGGCATGTTTTCATATAAAGTTTGCTTGATTTGAAGAAGTGGGCCCTGGCACGCATTTCGGTGCAAAGCGGGTCCCACTTTTCGAGTCAACGGGTCACTTTGAGATCGGCTCATCGGAATCCAATTCCGGATATACCGTTGAGTTCGTATCGTCATTCTGGATTCGTTGACATATAATTTGCTGAGTTTTGAAGACATTTGCTCCGACACGCATTTTGGTGCAAACTGGATACCAAGTGTCCGCGTCAACGTATCATTTTGAGATTGGCACATCGGAATTCCATTTCGGACATACCGGGGGTTCGTATCATCATTCTGGATTCGTGGACATATAATTTGCTAGGTTTTGTAGACTTCTATTTCGATACGTTTTTCGGTGCAAAGTGTGTCCAACGGCGGACATCATTTTGACCCGAAATTACGGTTTTGCCCCTGTGTCTAAATTGGACTAATGGATAGGCTATCCTAGCTAATTTGACCGTTCTGGATACGTTGGTGATATTTATTTTATCATCCGACAACATCTGTAGATTTTGATTATGTATTATACTTAATTTATAATTAATTATTTTTCTAGAAATTGTTACTTTCTGTTTCTGGATTTTTATATATATTTTAATTTCTGTAAAAATCTGGGAAAAATTGTATTTAAATACTATGTTAATTTAGCTAATTTATTATAATTTTTCCAGCATTTATTAAGTACTTTTGGTATTTTATAAAAATAGAAAAACAGAACTCATTTTCAAGGTTCATATGTTTGCTGATTTTTAATAAATATTTATGAAGGTTTATAAATCCCAAAAAAATTAGTATAAATTTCTATAATTAACAAGGATCATTTTGGTACTTTATTTTATATATAATTTAGCCTTTTGTCTATCTCTAAAATTGTTGGAACATAGGGTACAGTCTGATTTATTTCTTGAATAGTTACGACTTGCATGTTTTGCGTTGTTTTGAGTTATTGTGGTATTGGACCTCACCCTACACTAGTGTAAAGGCCCTAGAAAGTTAGTTTGGGTATTGTGTCACCCCACACTAGACTTTTATACTAGGTCCCCACTTAGTTAGTGTCCAGTTAGGAGTCGTGTCTCACCACTAGTGTAATATTGAACATAGCTTAGAACTGAGTTTGTTTATCATTATTGACAGGACATCGAACATCTATATCTTCGTACTAGTATTCTTGCTTTGCTCGAGGCAAGTACATCTACAAACTCATTTACTGTCTATTAATGTTAGAACATGTATTAACCCTGTTAAAATACTGATCTTTGAGGTAGCAAGTTATGTCTTCACATGTTGTATTACTTTCAGTACCGGCCATGTTTAGTACAGTTATTATATCTTCGCATGCTTCTTACTGGTTCTCAGTACATGTTTCACTATGCTTTATACTACTCGGAGTATTCATATGTTTCATACTGTTTCCAGTATCGGCCATGCTTATATTACTCCCAGTATCTTCCACATGTTTTTACTGTTCTCGTACCTCTCACATGTTAGAATATGGGTTATGGGGAAACTGATAGTTGAGTACGTGATCACGACCCCCCTCTTCGTATGTATTTACCGAGCAAAAGATTCATTTTATATGATTTCTACGTCGTAGGAACTCTCAAAGCGGATTTGTGCGTATGTACATCTATCGCCTTTACACTTGTACAGAAGTATATTTCATTATGTGCCCCCAGCACATTGTACATCTATTGACCGATCACGTACCTGCTACAGTTTTAAACATTACATATACATCTGTCTCTATGACATATGTATCCTTGCCATGATAGATTATGAGTCATACCATGATTCCAGATATGCCATGTTCTCTGTGTTACTATGATATTGTGATCCCAGTTGTACCATGAGGCCATGTTTCCAGTATTTCCTGTTTTATAGACTTATCACACCATGTTTCTTATTGTACATCTCTTTCATTATATGTTCAGTACTTTAGTTATAGAGGTTGTACTTGCTCCCGTCATGACAGGATAACGTTGTAGGTTTACTTTTCGAGAAGGAAATACTATGTGTTACATGTTATGGTACTGCATTAAGGACCTAGCCTTAGCTCCAGAAGAGGCCCCAGCGGGGAACCTTGCTTAGATATCTTTCTTGTGTTTTGGGACTTAGACTTTGGTCTGTACTTATATTTGGATACTGGACTTTGTCTCCCGTTAGATACTTTGGTTATGTATTATTAAGTCTGTACTTGTTTACCTTCGCTTATAGATGCTGTGTTGTGATGAACCTTTAATTATGATTTTAGAACTGTTAGCTGCTTAGATACTTTATTGTCTATTCTTAGAACAGCTTACTACGCTTTAACCAAGCGTAGGCTGGACATGGCTCGGCTTGGCCCAACAATTTGGGTAACGGGTCGTGACATATTTTTTTGGCGGCCCATGCAGGTCTCGACTTAAGTTGTTTGGTTACGTTATTGTATCAAGCATGCCTACAATTAGGATCTAGGACAACTTGATAACACTAGGGATAAACATTTAGAACACCTAGAGGATTTCTAGGATTGCAACATAGGAGAACTCATCACAGCATAGGACCGTTAACTGTATTTAGTATCTTGTTTGAAATTCAGTGGGTTATAATTTTGACCAAGTTTGTACCCTTGGGATGACCCCTGAGGATCTCACTCTAATCTTATCTCGAAATCTGTTTTCATATGTTTCTATTTGCTATTCCTTAATTCGTTGTTGAATTAATTTCTGATTTTTGTTATTGACTTTGATCTTGCATCGTGATAAATTTTGTGGATTAAATTATGATATATCCTGATAAGGTAAACGTCTGCTTTAGTTATGGAGTTTAGAATTTATCGCAGCCATATTAGCTGGTATGACAAAAATATAGAGCCTGATTTTGGATATACTATCCTATTCATAGAATTTAGATTTTCTCGCAGCCATACCGGTTGGCATGGTGAGGATTCTAGATAATATGATTTTAGGGAGTATACCTTAGTTATGACTCTATCGTTTATTGCATCTAAGCTTACTGGTGTGGCAAAAATTCTGGCAACTGATTTCAGGAAGACGTGTATGGTTATCGGTCGTATCTTAACTTGGTTCACTTCGTTATGACCGAATGAGCAAGAATAAATTCTTATTATCATTCTTCCCCGTCTTGATTAACTCTGTCATATCTACGTCTACAACTAGGATTACAGGTTCTCTAGGACTCTCCAATAGGATTGCTTTCATATTGTCTTTTTGGACATAATTATTTTTGTGTTCCATCTTTCCTATGACCTGACTAAACTCTTTTTCGTTAACCTCTTGGGTAATTCTTCTCGTTATGTATCCCGTTGTTTTCGTACCATTCTTGGAGATATTCCGATAAACTTTCCTGTCTTGCTTGACCTTTAACTTGTTTGGACACTGTTATGGATTGCTTGACCCAGTCTTAGGCCTTGTTACCTTCTACTTGATAGACGACCGAAATAGCCAAACCTTGTTAACTGATTTTGTAGTATAACTATAAATGTATTGTATGGTTGTGATAAATACTTTTCCTAGGAATTGGTTAGATTAAGCTTATAGGACAAGTATGGGTGACTGACTGTAGTAGACTTGAAAACCATTAAGAACGATTGCATTGATAGTATGACTCGAGATAGGGTATCTAAAGATGGAGAAATGAGATATTATATTGTTGTGACTATGAATTAAGGATTAGAATCTTGTGCTTAGCAGTTGAGGATTTAGCATTTGTAGAATTTTGGTTGGTTATCTATAGCTAATTACATGTGATTAGAGCGTAGATCGATATGTGGATTGATATAGAATAAGTTAGAATGATATATGATATTGCGTACAAGACCGGAAAGATATCAGTTAAAACGACAAGAAATAAGACATAGACATATGTACATTGGTAATTAATAAATCGGGAGTTTGAAATCGAGGATTTATATTCGGAGGACTTGTTGAGTAAAAAGAAGAAGGCTCTACGCCAAGGATAAGAATTGAACGTATGATTTCAAGAAGAAACTGTAGGAAAGGACTGACGATAAATGATGCTAAGGAACTGTGGATTGATAGAATATGGATACTTAGGATACGATAAGAAAATCCAGTATTTACAATTGAGGTTGGAAATATGATTGATGATTAAGCATTTTTGCACTACAACAAAAATATCCTTTAATGACGCTTGATAAGTGGATTTCATGACGGCTGATAAAGAAGCGTCATCAAAGTTCAGCAAGACTCCATTCTATGACGGTGTCCAGTATAAACGTTATTGATAGTCTTTCAGTCATACGAGGGTCATGAAAAAAGTACCAAAATTTAAGTTAAAACCTCCACTCCCCCGCACTTCTCCCGCACTTAAGAAAAAACCAAGCCCTCATCTCTCTCTTTCTTCTTCTCCTTCTCCTTCTTCCCCCGCTTCCCAACTCCCCAACTTGCCGAGAGATGATGGATTACGCTCGAGAGATGATGGATTTGGATACTCTCGTAACTCGCACGCTCGAGAAGAAGGGCGTACTTGCCAAAATTAGGGTTTGTCCCTCTCTCTCATTTTTCTCAAATTAGGGTTTCTCTTCAAAAATTAGGTTTTTCTGATCGATGTATTCCTATGGGAGAATCTATATACTAGGGTTTCTTTCGGATCCCTCCGTAGCTCCGGTAACCCAGGGGCAGCTGAAGCTAAGCTCGACGAGCTCCGTAGCCTACTCGGCAAGTCGGCGGGCGACCCGCTCAAGATCGTCGGCATCGGCGCGGGCGCCTGGGGCAGCGTCTTCGCCGCCCTCCTGCAGGACGGCTACGGCCGGTTCTCGAAGCCGAAATCGAAGCCGCCCCGCCGGAAGGGCTGGCGCCTCCGCTCCGGCGATCATGCCGACCTTTGCTTTTTTTTTTTCTTGATATGTATATATATATATATATATATATTTGTTTCAGTTTGTGTCAGATCAAGATCCCAAATTCATGAAAGCGAAGAGTCCGGCAGGTGTAAGTGATATATTGGTTCCTGACAAATCACTTTATAAATATTTTTTCTTGATATGTATATATATATTTGTTTGTTTTTTTCTTGCGTAAGGTTCTTGATATTGTACACTTTCCTACTGACCCTGTGCAGCCTGGTACTACTACGAGAAAGGGTGCTCATCTTGTTGACAAGCAAAATTCTGAAATTTCCTATTATGTAGATGATGAAGATGCAAAACATAAGAAGTACTCTAGAAGAGGTGAATTGACATTGGTAGAACTATTAATAGGATATGATCAATATTTGGTTGGCTTTAGCAAATTTTTGCTTGCTAGGATTTTAAAAAAATATGGACAGTACACATTTGGGTTTCTGGAAAGCTCCTTTCTGATAGTTACAGAGTTACTGATACTACGTAATGGTGTTATATAACAAAACTCATATTGTTTAATAAATTTGCATGTGAATGTTTCTTCTTTCTGCTATATAAATGTTTGCTATATGAATGTTTGTGGAAATTTCTATTCCATAATTGCCTGGCCCTGTCCACCTTATTTACATGCAACCTTTTCGAGCCAAAGGGGCATGCATTTTCTTAACCAAATTGGTCAAGTGCTTGAAAAGAATGTTCATGCCACTTTATTCCATTGTGAACCAAACACCAATGCTGCCATGTTCTCATGGTTACGAAAACCAAGTGTCAAAATATGCTCTTTAATGAGATAAACTGACAGTTCTCTCCATCTCCAATACAAAGGCCCTAGGAATGTCCCCCCACGACTTGCTAGGGAGGACCATGGTAGAATGCCCATGCTGCCAACTCTGCCTCTGTGCTAAGAGTATGTAAGATCTGTCTTCTTTTCCAGGATGTTTTTGTATTTCCTTGGACGTGATCATTACAAAGAAGGTTTTCATGAATTTGTCAATGCAGGATGTAATTTTACTTGTATTTATCCATGCATTGATCATGTGTGTTACAGATTTTACAGTTTCATGTTCAATTACAAATTTATTTTCTATTACAATTTAGGAATATACGATAATTTATGGAGTGACTATATACTACATATATGGGTTAACATTCAACATCATATAATAACAAATTGTTGTGCATTTTTTACCACAGGATCCTTCCGACATAAGTTTCTTAGGTTCTTGCTACCATTCTGGTCTAGTGCCCTGCCAACTCTACCTGTGACTGCACCTCCACGTAAAGATGGAGGTAACATTGATGACATTCCAGAAGGACGAGTACGGCTCCAACGATCCTCTAGGATGGACCCGAGAAGAGTTTTACTCACAATGGCAATCATGTATGTTCTCTAGCTCCTCTGGAACTATTCTCATTTTTATCATTTGTTTCATATATACACAGTCTTTCGAGTAAATGATAAAAAAGTCTTTGCATCTTTCCAGCATAATCATTTCTTTATTTGATTATTGCTTTAGTAAACAGGCTAGTGAATAAATTAAGTGTTTTATAACTCATACCCGTGGTGGTTTCACTATACTACTACAACATTTGCGTGTATTAAGGTAAATGATGACTAAGGGTGTCAGGTTTGCCTTATTATTGATCATCTTTTCCTTGTCCTTAATATAACCTGCTATTATGTCTTGTTGCCACCAGCATATTTCGTAGCATCATTGATGCAGTTTGCCGGCCGAGGATGAAGATAACTTCTCTAGGATGATAAATAGGACAATAACAGAGCTTTTCGTTCAAGACATCTATGCTTAGCGTTTGCTTTAGTTAACTTACATGGTGCACAATGAAGCTATACACTTATGTATTTATAACATATTGACTTAGTTCATTTTGTTTATGCCACTGTATACTTGGTTACGGACGTGGACTTCATACAGATTTTAGATACAATAATTCCTTGAACTAGGATACGGGTATTGACATTAACACAGATGAATATAAAGTTATAAACACAGACATAAACACATTATTTCAGTTCATAAAAGATAAAGAAGAGAAATGATATTTAACATTGGAATGCCTTCTAATTTCAGGGCCTGTATGGCCAAGATGGGCATACTGTATTACCGATTAGCACAGCGCAGTCTTGGCGGTAGCATGCCTTCTAATTTCAGGACCATGGTAGAATGCCCATGCTGCCAAGTCTGCCTCTGTGCTAAGAGTATGTAAGATCTGTCTTCTTTTCCAGGATGTTTTTGTATTTCCTTGGACGTGATCATTACAAAGAAGGTTTCCATGTTAGATTCAGTCGACTTAAAAGTCAGGCTCTCAAAGGCAACTGAATTAGTGGACAGGCATTTGCAGGTGAAGTTTTAGTCGCAATGATTTCTATTTTTAAAAAATTTCTATTACCAATATAGATGAAAAAAGAATTGGAGACTAGTTTATTGGTATTCTATATTGCTCGTGTTTTCCAATGTGCATTGAAGATGGTTGTTTTTTCTTTTTTTTTCTGGACAGTCGATTCGTGTAGCAGAAAAGATTACTCAAAAGGTTGAGGGGCAGCTGTCAAAATCACAGAAAGAATTTCTTCTAAGGCAGCAGGTTTTTCCCCTATTTACTTCTAACATGCTATTTGAAATTCTTTTCTCTCAGTCACTGGAAATCATACTCACTGAAAGAAGCTTTTTCATTTAGACAGAAAACAGTTAAAGTAACCTTGGAGTTAAGGTTCATGCTTGTTTGCTTAGTGTTGCAACTTTTAACACATTGTGCAGGATTTTGTCTACTAGAAGTTTTTAAAGAGAATATATATATATACATATGTATTTATAACTTCTATTCGAATCCCAATTTCGACTCCATACAACTTCAGCAGCAGCAACAACAACAAATCAAGCGGTTCTCCAATCTCAAGGTCAGATTTCGAGTCCTTTTTTTGTTTGAGTGCTTGTTTTCTTATAATTTGATGGATATTTGGGTGAGCAATTTGGGGATTATCTGTCGATTATTTTTCATGGATAAGATATCCTTAGAAAATATCCAAATGGTCCTTTCTGGGTTTTGTTTGGGGGCACAAGCACATTGCTTAGGTCATTATCTGGGGAAAATAAATGGTTGCGCTACTTTGCAAGTTTTTTAGTTTTCATGAAAGAATATGTTGATATATAGCAATAATCGACATGACAGAGTACTCTGGGAGCGTACAGGTATTGTCCATTCTATGTCGAGCATGCCGTGGCATGGGCATGGCACACTAGTGTCTGATAGAATCAGTACTGTTTTATGTATCTCAACGTTGGACAGTCAAGAACAACATGTCCGAAAAAGTGTTCAGACACACGATATATTTGAGCACATTTTTTTGGATATCAACAAATTTAGTTTGCCTCATCACATTTTATTCCACTGCTATTAGTACCTGCATCTCAGTTATGAGATTGTGAAGTATGCACCGGTACATGGACACACTCTAAGTTCTCTGTTAAAGGAAACATCCAAAATTATAAGTATTCTTTTCATAACAATTGTACGTTTTATTTCACCAAGATAGAAATTATTTGGACTCTAGAGATCACTACTTGATGTATTTGGGCTCTGATTTCTGCAGTTAGGAAGTACAGGAACCTAGAAAACTTTTTTTTCTACATTGAAGAAGGCAAAAGGAGGGAAGGCTTAGTTTCATGAATCCAAATGCTGAATCTTGCCATTTTTTCTGTTAACCTGCATTTTTCTAACGTAGGTAAATTATTTTGATCTTGAGGTCTGAAATTGGATTATTTCTATCTATTTAATTGTCGTGTTCACCAAAGTTGTTGCCTTCTGCAGCAACCTAAACTTGTTGCCTAGTTTTATTTGTGATTCAACTATAAGGGTTTTTTCCAACTACCATAAGTTGTTGCCTTCTGCAGTAACCTTTATGTATCTGTCACTTTATTTAGGACTATAGTGTTAATTGGGTACTGGCTAAACCTTGTTTTCATCCTACAATTTCATTCAAAAGGTATGTTGGCTAGAGCCAATGTCATGTGAGAGTTTCTTTCCAAATGGTTTTTTTAGGAGCCTGAAATAGTTACTAATCAGAACTGTTATGGATTTTCCTCTTAATATGTGTTTTTAATCAGGACTTATACATCATTCAAGATCCTATAGTTACATATATATACATCATTATATCATATTTATTAAACCTTGTTTTATCTTTTGCAGGGTACATGTGCTGTGGACACAGGTCTTCATGTGACTAAGTTGTATGTTATGGTGTGGGATATGTTGATAGTTTTGATGTAAAGTGTACTAGCTATATTGGATACTGATCTATAGATTTTTGTGAAGATGTACATATATGGCCTGAGAAATGTGGAATGATAGCTAAAGTGTACTCTATTTTGAGACAATGGAATGTACCCTATTTTGAGACAATGAAATGGAGATTAATGTTACATTTCAATGTTTTGTTGTGAATATGGTTCAAATTAAGTGGTTGTTTTCGAATTGAATTGAGCAGGGTTTGGAATGTATAACATGCAATATAGAGCGTTATAAATGTTATACAAATGTCCAATCATAACGTTTTCAAAATGTCCTGACTTCCAACCATATTAAATATTCATAACGTTTTTACATAACTATCCATAACGCTTTGAAAATAGAACGTAGTAGAAATTCAATCTATTAATGACGTTTTCGGACGATTTATCTATAACACTTTGAAAAATATTTATAACACCCGATTTCATAACGCTTGGATTAAGAAAAAAAAGCGTCATGGTTCGTGATTAATGACGGTTTTTAGCCGTCATTAAAGGGTATTTTTGTTGTAGTGTTGGCTTATAAACATACCCAGAAAAGGACCTATAGTTTAGGGTATACATAAATATTTCATGTTAGTATGGAAGATTCTAAAGGATATATATGACGTAGTTTATGATAGAAGTACCTTTGTTGAACCTGAACCAAAAAAGATTGTAAAGAGAAACAGAAGAGATGATTACTAGGGTAGCAGATTGAGTATCGTAGCCAGAGCAGCTACATGTTATAGTTTGACCTATTGGATAATTTTTAATTTCGAGGACGAAATTCTTGTAAGGTGGGTAGGATGTAAGCCCCCTGAATTTCAGGGTTTATTTTAAATTTTCTGAATGAATTATTTTCAATAAATATATTATTATTTAATTGTTTTATTAATGTACCTTTCCGTAACTTTGACTTCTGGAGCGTCAGGGATACCAATCTCTGTAAACTCTCTTCACGAGTTTTGAAGTAGACAAGATTATCTTCGTTTTGATATATCGTGTCCCACTTGAACTCGTTCGCTTGTGCTCTTTTTGTATCGCGCAACTTCGGGTCAACTTAGACCAATTAATCGTTGAATAATTATTCCCACTTTTATTTTTGATCATCGTTTGCACGTCGCCATGACTTTTAATTTAGGAGCACCAGACCAGTCGTTTTCTCGGAACCAACTTCTCATAAATGATCTACTCGAGACGCTCTTCATCCATGACCTTCGTGTTCCACTCAGACACTCCATTTTGTGCTTTATTTTCTTCGCACAATTTTCGGGTCAATTTAGGCCGATTAATTATCTACCGTAAAACCTGATTTATTTTCCAATTTAATTTCGGGACCTGACATTGATCCAACCTAGTCGACCCAAAGTATGGACGTGGCCCACATGAAGCCTACTACCCACATGACGCTTGTGTCCCATTTATTGGAGTCCCCGTATATTATTTATTTATCCATGATTATAAAATCCTATTTTAATTCGATTATTTCACCCGGTCCGATTTTGACCCGACCCGGCTCGACCGAACCCGAACCCAAGCTCCACGTTGCCCTTTCATGACTGCCCAAATACCTTACATAATTTTCCTATTTCTCCTATTTTGAAAATATCTCTCCCTCTCTCTATTTTACAAATATCTCATGTATATATATACATATACATATATATATATATATATATATATATATATATATATATATATATATATATACATACATATATCTACCTCTCTCTCTCTCTCTCTTCAATTATTTACAAACAAACACAACTCACACACCCCCCCTCCTTTACAGCAAGAGAACACCCCCCCTACATAGCCGACCTCTCTCTCTCCTTCTCTCTCAAATATCTCACACACTCTCTCTCTCTCTTCCTATATTAATATCACACACACATATATATTTCTCTCTCTCCTCTCCAAATATACACCCACACTCCATGGCCGACTCGCCCCCCCTGGCCGAGCACACCCACAGCCACCACCCTCACCATCATCTTCCTCTCTTCTCCTCCTTCTTCTCCATCTCCATAAACACCATTATCATCACCATCATACCCACCACCATGCACCATTACCTACACCCCCACCACCACACGCCACCTTTGCCACCACCGACGACCGGTGCCGCGGCCACCCCCGTCGTCGACACGTCCCCGCCTCCGTCGCCATGCCTGGCCAGGTGGCCCCGCACCCTGCAGCAACCAGCGGCAGCAACCAGCGCTTGCAGCAGCGCGCACGTCCGCGCGCGCGCGGGCCGCCGTCATGCGCTGCCGCACGGCCGCTGTGGCCGGCCCCCCTCGTGTGCGAGCCTCCGAAGAACCCCTCCTGGCCACCGCCCGCTTCCCCAACGCGCCGAATAGCCTATTCGTGCGTTTTGAACGAAATCCCGTCGACGCGCGCGGAGGAAAGTTTCAGAAATTATGTTTCGGGACAGCGACTTCGCGCATGTTTTTTGGGAGATCCGACCGTTGGATCGGAAAACTTTTTGCTCCGTTGTAATCTCGGTATATAGTACTTCACTCCCCTCAATTTTCGTCCGTTAATTTCGTCGTTTGATACCTCAAAACTGGCCACCAAGTTGACGTTTTAAATTGAACTGTTTTTGGACAGTTTCCTGACGCCAACTTCGCGGGTTCGTATCTTCGTCGTCGCAGCTCCGTTTTGTGTACCGTCAGTTCCGGTGCATGGCTGGTATAATCCTCTTCCTGCCTCCTTTAGGTTTTGTTTCATTATAAGCACGTTTGGTTGGTCGAATTCGACGCCAAAGTTGGCCGTCCGAATTCTTTAATTTACACTTGTTAAATTCCATTTTTGAACCCAGGACTCCGGATTCAATTTCTGACACCACCAGTAGACTCGTGGCATCGTTCTGGCATAGTTTCATATAAAGTTTGCTTGATTTGGAGAACGTGGGCCCTGGCACGCATTTCGGTGCAAAGCGGGTCCTACTTTTCGAGTCAACGGGTCATTTTGAGATCGGCTTATCGGAATCCAATTCCGGATATACCGTTGAGTTCGTATCGTCATTCTGGACTCGTTGACATATAATTTGCTAAGTTTTGAAGACATTTGCTCCGGTACGCATTTCGGTGCAAACCGGATACCAAGTGTCCGCGTCAACGTATCATTTTGAGATCGGCACATCGGAATTCCATTTCGGACATACCGTTGGGTTCGTATCATCATTCTGAATTCGTGGACATATAATTTGCTAGGTTTTGTAGACTTCTATTCTGACACATTTTTCGGTGCAAAGTGTGTCCAACGGCGGACATCATTTTGATCCGAAATTATGGTTTTGCCCCTGTGTCTAAATTAGACTTATGGGTAGGCTATCCTAGCTAATTTTACTGTTCTGGACACGTTGGTGATATTTATTTTATCATCCGGCAACATCTGTAGATTTTGATTATGTATTATCCTTAATTTATAATTAATTATTTTTCTAGAAATTGTTACTTTCTGTTTCTGGATTTTTATATATATTTTAATTTCTGTAAAAATCTGAGAAAAATTGTATTTAAATACTATATTAATTTAGCTAATTTATTATAATTTTTCCAGCATTTATTAAGTGCTTTTGGTATTTTATAAAAATAGGAAAACAGAACTCATTTTCAAGGTTCATATGTTTGCTGATTTTTAATAAATATTTATGAAGGTTTATAAATCCCAAAAAAATTAGTATAAATTTCTATAATTAACAAGGATCATTTTGGTACTTTATTTTATATATAATTTAGCTTTTTGTCTATCTTTAAAATTATTGGAACATAGGGTACAGTCTGATTTATTTATTGAATAGTTACGACTTGCATGTTTTGCGTTGTTTTAAGTTATTGTGATATTGGACCTCACTCTACACTAGTGTAAAGGCCCTAGAAAGTTAGTTTGGGTATTGTGTCACCCCACATTAGACTTTTATGCTAGGTCCCCACTTAGTTAGTGTCCAGTTAGGAGTCGTGTCTCACCACTAGTGTAATATTGAACATAGCTTAGAACTGAGTTTGTATATCATTATTGACAGGACACCGGACATCTATATCTTCGTACTAGTATTTTTGCTTTGCTCGAGGCAAGTACATCTACAAACTCATTTACTGTCTTTTAATGCTAGAACATGTATTAACCCTGTTAAAATACTGATCTTTGAGGTAGCAAGTTATATCTTCACATGTTGTATTACTTTCAGTACCGGCCATGTTTAGTACAGTTATTATATCTTCGCATGCTTCTTACTGGTTCTCAGTACATATTTCACTATGCTTTATACTACTCGGAGTATTCACATGTTTCATACTGTTTCCAGTACCGGCCATGCTTATATTACTTCCAGTATCTCCCACATGTTTTTACTGTTCTCGTACCTCTCACATGTTAGAATATGGGTTATGGGGAAACTGATAGTTGAGTACGTGATCACAACCCCCCTCTCCGTATGTATTTACCGAGCAAAAGATTCATTTTATATGATTTCTGTGCCGTAGGAACTCTCAAAGCGGATTTGTACGTATGTACATCTATCGCCTTTACACTTGTACGAAAGTATATTTCATTATGTACCTCCAGCACGTTGTACATCTATTGACCGATCATGTACCTGGTACAGTTTTAAATATTACATATACATCTGTCTCTATGACATATGTATCCTTGCCATGATAGATTATGAGTCATACCATGATTCCATATATGCCATGTTCCCTGTGTTACTATGATATTGTGATCCCAGTTGTACCATGAGGCCATGTTTCCAGTATTTCCTATTTTATAGACTTATCACACCATGTTTCTTATTGTACATCTCTTTCATTATATGTTCAGTACTTTAGTTGTAGAGGTTGTGCTTGCTCCCGTCATGACAGGATAACGTTGTAGGTTTACTTTTCGAGAAGGAAATGCTATGTGTTACATGTTATGGTACTGCATTGAGGACCTGGCCTTAGCTCCAGAAGAGGCCCCAGCGGGGAACCTTGCTTAGATATCTTTCTTGTGTTTTGGGACTTAGACTTTGGTCTGTACTTATATTTGGATACTGGACTTTGTCTCCAGTTAGATACTTTGGTTATGTATTATTAAGTCTGTACTTGTTTACCTTCGCTTATAGATGCTGTGTTGTGATGAACCTTTAATTATGATTTTAGAACTGTTAGCTGCTTAGATACTTTATTGTCTATTCTTAGAACAGCTTACTACGCTTTAACCAAGCGTAGGCTGGACATGGCTCGGCCCGGCCCAACAATTTGGGTAACGGGTCGTGACAATCTCCAAGCAGGGTCGGAGCTGAGATTCGTTAAAGACGATTGTGCCCAGTGCAAAAAAAATAAATGGAGGCCTATTCTCATATAAAAAAAATTCTAATAGTTTTTTTCAGAAATTAGAATATCCTAAATTAACATCAACTAAGAAAAATTATCCAACTATAATATCTTTCCATTAAAATAATAATAATTCATGTTGTATCCGTATCATATCTGACATGCATTGACACGGCCAACAAACTCCAAATACGTCACGTCCGTACGATCAATTTTAATTCGGTCAAATCACACGTCCGAAAATGTCGTATGCGTGTTTCGATGCAAATGGTTCGAGTCGGGTGGTCCGATTTGTTAGGACAACCCTCGATCGACAAGTTTTTATATAAAATTATAATTTTTGGAGGCCTACTTTGGCTAACGATTTAATGTATGTATAGTTCGAATTAACCTACAAAATTTTAGAGGATTATATTAGAGTTATAGTTGGGATTTCGTTGAATGAGTGTGGAAATATGCTCGTACCAACTTTTCGAGAATCCACGCTTATTCTTTGCAACAGTCTTCTTTGTGCAGAACCTTCTTCCGATGGTTGACGTACGGACTCATCGACGGCATGGGACTTCAGAGTGCTCATGGGGCATTGGCGAAGTGTCCGAATTGGAGACGTGGTGGTTTGGAATATGTGGACGTTTTTTTTAAAGTGGTAGAGAGTTAAAATTTGTGGGCATTTTGACAGAGTCGAGGATACATATGATTTTATTTGAATCATATAAGTTTTAGGAATTCCTATTAAGTCTTAGGATTTTCTATTAATTTTGAATATGCACGTGATTGAGAAGACTTAATTCCTCAATTGGAAACGGCAGAGACCTTATTAATTGGTTCTTAATTGGAAACCGATATAGCCTAGTTAATTGAGAGAATCTTCACTAGATTAGCTTAGTATACATAAGGAAGGCCAATAAATTTATAAACTATTTATTCGTAAGTTAGTTTAGTATTATATATACATAATAAATATACATATACATTTTTTAAATTACTTATTCATAATTTTTTAAATTATTTATTCATAAGTTTGAGATCTTTGAATTTTTTAAATTATGTATCCTTAAGTTAGTTTAGTATACATAATACATATACATATAAAAAAATGAGGCCTAACAATTCGGAAGGCCTAGTGCTGTCGCACCCATTGCACTCCCTCAAAACCGGTCCTGTCTCCAAGTCAATACCTCGATCATTTTGAGATGATGACTGATCAGCTACAGCCGAACGATGCTCTACTTACTAGAGTATTTGTTGGGTGCTTGGCGGGTGCAGCCTTTGACTGGTATCATAGCTTTCCAGATTGTTACATAACTTCTTTCGCAGGATTCAAGCAAATGTTCCTAGAACGATTTTATGAGGGAACAAACGACTTGACTATGTCGGCCCTCATCAAAATCAAGCAACAGTCTAATAAAACTGTTGAACGTTTTATTGAGCGTTTCCGTCAAGAGGCACTCAAAATGCCTCTGGGTACTCCAGATGCACTGACTATAGATACTTGTAAATCAAACTTGTTACCTATAGTCAGCATGTGAACTGGACCCACACAATTTCAAGACTGGGCCTCATTCATAGTAAGTACCAGGGCAGTCGAAGATAGTGCTGACAAATTCAAACAACTAGGCATCCAGATGCCTAATCTTAACAAAGATGAACATCCCAACAGCGGTGGTCGTCAGAACAACCGCAAGAACAAGGAAGCTTTTGCCATCAATATGAAAGGCAAATAAGCTGTGGTTGTTAATGTGGGTCAGTCAACACCAACTACGATGGCACCTCCACAGAGAACACATCATCCTAAGAAGGAATATTCCTTTGACGAGGACGACATCATGAGCATATTTGATTATCTGGTCAAAAGTAACAAGCTTCAACTGCCCGAAGCAAAATGGCCAGATGAAGTAGGTAAAACTGACAATCCTAAATACTTTGTGTATCACAGGTTCATAGGACTCCCGACTAGGGCATGTTACGTGCTCAAAGGAAAGATCCAGGAGCTGATTAATGCCGGCACGATCACTCTCCAGCAGGATGAGAAGATTGTGACTGCCAATGTCGTCTCTCTGTAATTCGACGACTTTCTTGTTCAACTTGTACATGATGGAGTTATCCCTATCCCGAAAGCCACTTTAGATATCGTCAACCTTCCACCAGCACGAAGTGACGGTCTTGTTTCTCTGTCAATCGACAAAAGGGAAATCATGTGGATCCATCTTGATTTGGTTGCTAATTTTGAGACGCCTACTTCGTCTATAAAATCTAGAAAGACAACCAAATACAAGTCATGTCACATGACTTCACTAGGCGGTCATTATCTTCTACCTTTGGATGCTACCTTGTGGCATCTGCCATCCCGATTATAATTCAGTGATATTTTTATTTTTATTTGATTAGTTTACATTTACTTTTTCTATGACCATAGGAGTTGTGACTAAGCCTACAGGTGATTTATGACCATCTTGTGGTCACATGATCTCTAGATAGGGTCTATAAGCATTCTATAGCTATAATATATTTTATTATGATTTTTAGACATTTTTATATATTATTAAATATTTATTCTATGAAGATTTATATTTATGAATGACTTTCACAATTTATTTTGAGGCCATTTGTGACTATTTTGAGACCCAATATTTTTCTTTAGGATCTATTAGGTTAACTATATTTTTTGTATTTTTTTAAAATTTTCTGGATTTTTTAGAATTTTTGGGAATTTTTATATAATTAAAACATATAGAATTTATATTTTATAGGTTTTTAGAATTTAATGCGAGGTCACACGATGATATTTTGTGTTAAAATATTTTATTTATATTCTAGACACTTAGAAATATTTTCTAAAATTTTCTAGAATTTTTCTGGATTTTTCTGCAATTTATTTTTATTTATTTGGACTTAAAATAATTTTTAAATAATTTTCTGAATTTAATAAATAAATACCCAGAAATCCACCCGGGGGGCCCACCTGTTGGCGCCAACTGCTACAGTGACCGCCTCTCTCTCTCTCTCTCCTATATATATATATTATTATATTGGCCCACCCTAATTAAATTCCAGCCGCCTTTTGTGGGAGAACTCATCTAGGGTTTTCGACTTCCCGAAGCGATTTCCGCCAACTCCGACGTGCTTTTTGCGAGCCGTTTTTTGTTGGATTCGTATCGAGGTAAGCTTTCTGATTATGTAATTTATTTTCGTAGATATTATTCCTAAATTTCTAGAAAATTTGTAGAGTGTCGGTTGTCCGAAACTTGACACGTTTCAGTGTTTTCGAGATCTCGGGAGGACCGGAAATCGAAATCACGAACCGTTTGAAGTTTCGGTGTTTTCGAGATTTTAGATTATTATTAGGTTAAATTAGGTTTTTAAGTGAATTATTCTGTCACGACCCGCTCCCGAATAATCGGACACGAGTCGGACACGCCCAGCCTTTGTCGTTAGACACAACAAAGTAAGCTGTACCAATCTAGAGAAATCTAACCAGAGAATCAATACAAGTATGAAATCACAACATCTTTATATGTGTCCCCAATCCAGAGTAAAGTACAAATCTCAGAATTTATTACATTCCAGCAAAATAAAAGATAGTCTACTAGTCTCAAGTACAAGTTAAAACTGTAAAATGCTAAGGTAAGCTCTAGGCTTCTGCAGCCTCTAGGTCCAACACAGCTCCAGTTGGCTCAGCAAGAATAGCAACATCGTGTCCATAATAGGTGTCGCACAGGGCCTCCAACTCACCCGCAACATATCCTATTCAAGAGCGAAGCAAAGTACAGTTCTAGGTAATGAAACATGAACATGATATGAAATGAGTACAAGGGTACATGAAATGAAATACATGAATGAATATGAAAGTACAGAAAAATAGTACAGAGAATAAGTACAGGAACTATAGTACATGAATGTAAAGTACAGGAAATATAAAGTACAGGAAATGTAAAGTACAGAAAATGTAATGTACAAGAATGAAACTATAATCCTGTAGTACCAGACATGATAAGTGCACAATATCAAAATACATCAAGTCCATGTGACCGGCTGGGGTGAGAACATGCACAGGAGTACATGAATATGGTACGACTTAGGGCCCGCGTGCACGATACGAGGCCTAAGCTAGGAACATGAATATAGTAACCGGGATTGGTCACATGGCTAGTGTATTTCCCCATCCGACACTAATAAGTACAAGAACAAGGGTACAGGAATACAGGACTACATGAATATCGTGCCATGACGTGTCACAAGAAGGAGTACAAGAATGTAAATGCACAAAACCGTAAAAAAGTACTTGCCTGGCTCCGGGAAAGTACTGGTAATCAAGGAAGCTGGATATCCTCCTGGTTTAATAGGTACAAGTTGATTAATAAAAAAATATAGTTCTAACTTGGTATCTTGTAATTCTAATATTCCTAACCACAAACTATGATATTGGATTAAGCCCAAATATCAACTACTCAATATTAAACTCCCTACAATTTACTTAAGACTATTAGTTATACTATTCACTAAAATGTAAAGGTAACTAACATGGTTTGAAATAGAGACCTACCTTGTTAACCATACCATTTCCTAAACTCAAATTAGTCTAAAGGAAATACTTATTCCATAATATTGAACTTACATGCATGTGCATTTATATAAGATTATTTCATCTGTCATGTACTCCCTACCCCACATTACTTATTAAGCCTGCTCTCAAGATACCCTATGACTGTTGTTACTACAAAGTTATAAAGAAAGCATAACCTGGAAACTGATTAGTAAAATTCAACATTGCATATGTACTTCTCAGTTTTTCACTGAGAATTACATCTCAGGCTCACACCAAGGTTTAGTAATGTACCTATCCCCTGCTACCAGGTCAACTAAATGAATTGAGCCCAAAGGACTGAAGGCTTGGCCACACCCTGCTGACAGTAAGCTGAGGAATAATACACTGTTGATCACAACCCTATTGAATTGATGGCAGCAAATGTTGGAACACCAGTAATATTGTGAACCATCATTCTAATGTCATAGTTCAAAGTATGCTAACTGATATCAACCACCCACTGGTACCAGATGCCAATACACCCAAATGTTCTAAACTCTATTAGTCCATATATTGCTCTTGAAGCCCAGTCATACACCTAGGTAATGCCCAGGTTCATCCATTATGATAGATTCAAGTCCATTGGCTGAATCAGTTGCACAACATCTCAGATTCAAAATAAACGAAACCAGTATTGCACAGACATTAAAGTTCAATGGAATAAACCAAGGTATTGTACAGGTATTAGGGTTCAATCAACTAAACCAATATCTCTCAGGTTTCATAAATGAGTCAAAGATAATATGGTTCTCAGAACACATTCCAGCTACTACTGTCCCATATTCAATTTTACTGAGTGCAACATTTGCAAACATGAAGAAAATAATAAGAAATTCCTGGTAATCCATTCTCAGGTTCGACTGATTAAACTCTCACTATTAGCTGAGATGAATTCTCAGGTTTCTCTGGGAATCAATCTCAGGTACAATGGACTTAATCTCAGGTACAATGAGACTTAATCTCAGGTACAATGAGACTTAATCTCAGTTTGCACTGAAATGCTCTCAGTGTTAACTGAATTTGTTCTCAGCCCAACTGAGATTACTTCAGGCTAACTGAGGTTAACTCCCCTGTTTTCCCAATGGACCAGGCAAGAAAATATGTCATAGTACTAAATATGAGATTCCAGGTTCAGAAATTGTACTGAAAATAATATAATGCTTGCAAGGAACTTGTAAATTCAGCTGATTCACCTCAATAGGCTGAACTCCAAATACATACCCAGGTTCAGCTGAAAGCCATCTCATGTTCATCTCAGGTTCACTGAGATGTCCACTGAACCCAAGCAGTGATATGAAGTCCCAGATTCATGGACTAAATCAGAATACTGTAAATACACTATTTCTTTGTACACCCCAACCCGCATTCACACACTCGACTAAATCCTCACTACACAGGATTATTGCTAACACAGAAATTCAAATTCAGCGGCTAGTGCACTCGGCTGGCCTTCCCATGAACAAGCCAAACTCTACTCTTCATAACTAATAAATTCGATTACTGAACTGAACGAAAGCAAGCAAGGATAATGTATACCTGTAGGAAAAGATAAATCTCCAATTATACTGCTACGATGAGTTGAATATGAATTCTGAAGATCGATTTGGGATAGAAGACTCTGATCAGACATTAAATCAAACAGTCGTGATGTATCAGAATTTAGATAAAATGTCATAAGTATTCAAATTCATTAAACCAACAATTTGGAAAAACAAGTTCAAACATAAAATCTATACTCACAATTTGATCAAGGACACAAATCCTTCAATTCCCCAGCTCAACGATCAATCAGGATCCCAACCACTCGTTCCTATAATCAAAACAGAAGAAAACTCTGTACCTGCCCATGCCAAAAACTCAATCCTAATACTGACTTCAAATCGAAACAGAGAGAAAGAAATCGACTTACTCGAATTGGTTGATTTCCGACACGAGCAGATCGTCTTCCCACCGTACGAAGAACTCGATCGTTCACGGTTGATTCTAAAGACTTAACACACAATTGGTGATTAACCACTGGAAATGTGCACGATCGAATTAAAGAAGAATCAGGCCTATACTCACCGTCGATCACTGGAGATCATGCCGATCTACTGCAGAACGTCGTCGTCGTCCTTCTTCTTCAGTGAACAACCGCTTCCATCTAGGTTGATCCAGGAAAAAGAAATTGGGAAGAGAAGGAATTCCTAGCAGCAACTGAGATTGGTGATGAGCAATGTATATATAGGTTGATCGGCTGGAAAGTTAGCGTGAGAAGGAAGCAAATGGCAGGAATTGGGAGCTACAGTGAAAGTTTGTTACGGCTCATTGTAACTGAAATTTCAGTTAGGATGGAAATTGAAATTCGAATTCTATTCTTCCATCAGGAAGAATAATAAAGAGAAGAAACTTTTAGATTAAAAAGGTTATCACTCTAATTGGGCCAGGCCTATTAGAGTAGCCCATGGGTTTATTGGAAGAAATGATAAAAAAAATTTAGCCCAATCTTATTAATCAAATTTAACAATTATAGGTAAAGCCTAAAAACATTTTATATATAAAAATATAATGTCAATTTAAAGAGGTGGGGTTAGAAATCTTCTCCCCAAAAAAATTTCGTCCTCGAAATTCGAGAGACAACCAAAACAAATCTCAAAGCAAGATCCCAAAAAGGTTCAAACACAATTCATTTTATTGCATTTAAAATTCTCAAAAAAAATTATATTACAATCAAGTAAACAAATTAGGATAGCGCTCCCCCATCTCGTCCTCACGCTCCTATGTGGACTCTCCCAGAGAGTGGTGTCTCCACATAACGCGGATAAGTATAATAGTCTGGTTCCGCAGGCGCTTCTTCCTCCGGTCAAGGATCTCCATTGGCTGCTCCTCGTAGGTCAAGCTCGGACCTACCTCTAGTTCTGAGAAGTCCACCACATGGCTCGGGTCTGGAATGTAGCGTCAGAGCTGAGACACATGGAAAATATCGTGCACTCCCTCTAAGCTAGCTGGAAGCGCTAGTCGGTATGCCACCTCGCCAATCCGTGCTGTCACGTCGAAGGGCCCGATGAATCTCGGACTGAGCTTCCCGCCTCTTCCAAATCTGATGACGCCCCTAGTTGGCACTATCTTCAGAAACACTCTATCTCCAACCGCAAACTCAAGTGACCGTCTGCTGCTGTCCGCCCAATGCTTTTACCGATCCTACACAACCCTGAGATGCTCTCTGATCAATCTGACTTTCTCAGCTGAGTCTACTACCATCTCTGGTCCAAGAAAAACTCACATTTTGAGAGTTTCCTGTACAGCTTCTCCTTCCGCAAAAGCTCCAGTACTATCCGTTGGTGCTCCACATGCTCCTCCTCGGTCTTCGAATATATCAGAATGTCGTTAATGAAGACTACGACAAACTTGTCCAGATACTTATGAAAAACTTTATTCATCAAGTTCATAAACACTGCGGGGGCATTAGTGAGTCCGAACGGCATCACTAGGAACTCATACTGGCCGTATCGGGTGTTGAAAGCTGTCTTCGGAATATCCTGCTCCTGCACCTTCATCTGATGACATCCCGACCGAAGGTCAATCTTGGAAAAGACCTTCGCTCTACTAAGCTGGTCAAACAGCTCATCAATCCGTAGCAATGGATATTTATTCTTGATGGTGATGTTATTGAGTGCACGATAATCAATACACATCCTCACCGTCCCATCCTTCTTGGGTACGAAGAGTACCGGTGCTCCCCAGGGTGAAGTACTGGACCGAATAAAACCCTTGCCCTCCAGCTCATCAATCTGGGCCTTTAACTCTGCAGCTTTCTTTGGGTTGATCTTGTAGCAATGCTGGAACTTCGGCGCTGATCCGGGCAATAGGTCGATGCTGAACTCCACGTCTCGATCTAGCGACAATCCTGACAACTCCTCGGGGAAGACGTCGAGATACTCTGTAATCAACGGGTGCGGCAACTCCTGGTCCTCTGCAACAGCTCCGAAATAAACTCCCTCTGGCCTCTCTGTAACTCGCCTGCTGATCTCGAACAGTGGAACTCCTGGAGGGCTGAAGATCACTTTCCCCTCATGGCAGTCTATTACGGTAAACTGCTCGCTCATCCAGTCGATGCCGAGGACTACGTCGAATCCGGGCAATGGCATCACCAGAAGTCGAGCCCTAATCTCTCTCCCAGCAATAGTGATAGGGCAATCCACCACCTCACTGACTGGCACAATCCCTCCTCCTGTCATAATCCGAAAGTTCCTCCTTGTGGGCTTGGGTGTGAAGCCGTGTCTATGCAGAAACTCATATGATACGAAGCTATGGGTGGCTCCAGAATCAAACAATGCAATGGCAGGAAAAGAATATAAAAGTATAGAATCTGTGATCACATCTGGAACTGCCTCATCCTCCTCAACTGCTGCCATGACGTAAGCACGTCCCTGCTGTGGTCCTCCCCTCTGCTGACGCTGTACAAACTGCTGTTGCTGAGTGGGTAAAGTCGGTCCTCTCTGTGGTACAGCTGGTAGAGCTCTGGGTAGCACAGGTGGTGGTCCTCCAGCTCCTCTAGGTCCTCCTGTCAGTCGAACTGTAGCCTGTGGGCAGTCCCTCATCTGGTGTGCGTCTGATCCGCAGAATAAACAGAGTCCGAGCCTTTTACGGCACTCGTCGAAGCGGTGTCCCGGCCGATAACAGAATGTAGAAGTAACTGCCTGCTGCTGTCACTGATGCTGATGTGCAGGAGCTCTGGCCGGACGATGATGCTGCTGTGCCGGCTGCTGAGGCCTCACCTGAATCTGAGTCTGGACCCTCTTCGTTGGTGCCTGGAAACTGCTACTGCCTACGTCCCGATCCCTCTTCAGTTTCGGATCTGCCTCCTTCTCTACAGCCTGAGCAATCTTGAGGATGCTTGCATAGGTTGTCGCCTGACTAATCGCCACCACGTATCGTAGCTCCCAGATGAGACCCTTCTTGAATCTCCATGCTCTGTCCTCCGACGCCCTGACTAGGTTCTCTGCGAACCTGCTTGTTTGCAAAAATAAAAGTCTTTTATTTCACAAACTTTGTAAGAAGATTATAATTAAATTCTGGGAAAGTAAAACTATAGGAATCCGATCTAAAGACGATCGCTTTATCCCTTGGATGATGTGAACTTTGAAGATGATAGCCTCTGAAGAATGCAGCAGTACTTGGACAAGAACTTCTGATCTCTGATGATAATAATGATCTGATGTCTTTAATGAAGGACTTGAAACTCTATTTATAGAGTTCTAGAAATAACTAATTTGTAGTTATTCTGACTTGCGCATGATGAACTGCGCTAGCAACAGACTGCACAAACAGCGAAATGTGCTGGCAGTTACTCGATCGTGGGCAAACTGTATTAGACGCGTGGCATTATTTGATTGAAATACACATGGTCGTGTACAAGCAATTGCCACGTGGCGAACAATTGATGGCAAGTAAGCCACGTAATAAATGTTAGTTATCTTGATGGATTGCGCCACTTGAAAAGCGCTAGCATCAGACTGCGCTGAAACTCGGGCTTGGTCAAACTGCGCTGAAGTTGAGCTGTCATACTACGCTGGCTGTACAGCTGTCCTCGAGCGCTGTGCTGCACAAGAAACGAAAGGACTCCTCGTTTATCGGGCTGTCAACTGTCAGAAGATCGGATTTTTATCAGGTAATGATGGCATTGCCACGTCAGCATAGCGCGTTTGGGTGGTAGCGCAGTTCAGCTTGCGCGTTTGAATTGTAGCACAATCTGCCTCCTGTGCAGTCCATTTGAAGAGTGCACAATTTAATTTTCTCTGTTTATTTGATAAATGCAACTTGATTTTTAGGACCTACAAGACCCCCTTCAAAGTTTCAAAATACTTTGAATTTCGAATTTAAAATCAAGTTGCGCAAGGTGTGCTTTGACTGCGCGTTTGGAGGAGTTAGCTCCGACTTTTGTGGCGCAATCGGAGGTGGCCGTTTCACTTCTGAAAAACCATAAATAGTTTCTTTTTTTCTTTCTTTCATCCTTTACTTGTTTTCGACTGTTCAAAAGACAAAAGCTCCGCTCCTACTCCGACTACTTCCTCTCCTTCCTACTGACAACAGCGATGGCTCCCAAGAGAACAGCCACTGAGAAGGCAAGGCCCCCGTCGAACCCTTGACTCGTGTTGCGCTACGAGTTTTTCGTCATGAGACAGGTCATCCAGCATTGCAAGGTGAATGACGAACCACGATCGAAAACCCTTTTTAGGGTTTTTGATATTTTCAGACCTTCATACCTCTTTTTTTTTAGAGATTGATGGTATTTGCGCCACCCTGTTTAGGGTTTCGGTTGCATTCATAATAGTTTTCATTTTTATGAAAACTATACTCTTGCACAATCGGATGGAAAGCGCTGACAAAATGTTCGACGCAATCCATCGTTTTGCGCAAGTCAGTTGTGCCAGCGCAAACTGATGTCTTGTGCAAGTATGTTAGCGCAAACTGATAACTTGCGCAAGCTGACTATGCTGGCGCAGTCTGATAACTTGTGCAAGCTGACTGTGTTGGCGCAATCTGACAACTTTGCGCAAATTGATGATCTTTTATAGAATTTTGATTTTGTATGTACTGATCCTTGTTTCTTTATTTGATGCAGTTAACCTCAGGGAAGACCCCAACTATGAGGTCTTTGCAGGATCCTTGGCTAAACCTGAATATAAGGAAGATCTATCTCATGTGACATTCCCTCAGTAAGCCTTACCGTCATCTCGGCAAGCCGTCTTGACTGCACAGGACAATGAGACTTTGCTGTATTTGATGAATGGGCAGCCTCTTCATACTGCTGACACAGTTACTCATAAGAAGCCGTTGTTCTTGTTTGGTGAGGCCTTTGACAAGAACTCTCAGCCAAGACCTCGAATGGAACAGAGACTTATCAAGAGAGGCGAGAAGACAATCCTTCTGTCGGAGATCTCTAGATGCCTTCCTCTATCTCGATATGCTTTTATAAGTTATCCCAGAAGAATGGAATAGGATATAACTCCACTTCAGCAAGCCCGAACAGGGAACATCTGTGTCAAGAAGGGGTCTGACAACAAGGATATATTCTACAGTTCCTCTGAGCGCCATAGCTCCTTGCTTAGAGGACTAAAGTCTGGCTGTATCCCGCCAGAAGATTCTTCCTTGCTGCTACCAGTGAGAACTCCGATATTCACAAATGAGTTTGCGAAGGTAGAAGAAAGGTATCCGGATCAGGAGTTGCGGCTGACAGGCCTCGTGAACCCGGATAATAAGAGATGGATTTGTATAGCCAATTGGATATTGGTCCAATTTGAAGACCGGCTTAAGAAGATCGATCTATACCAAGCAGTGTATGCCACTGTTTATGGCTTTCCCCCTAATCCTCATTTATTTCTCGCGTTGGCCGAGAGATACAACTATAGAACCGGGACTTTCATGACGCCCCGCGGAGAGATCGGGTTAGCTTTGTACGAGATAAAGTACATCTCCAGCCTGCCAATGGGGGATATCCCCTATGAAGAGTTTGTCCCGACAAACGATGAATTGGACAGACTACGCCAAGAGAATGCTGACATGGTGGCTGTGTTTGAAGAACTACTATGTCACTACAAAATCTGTTCTCTCTACTACAAGAGTGGCACGGCCGGCACCTGCTATACCACCAAATGGATGCCATATCTTTTCCTCAACCATATCATCGAGAAGAAGACCAAGGAGCATGAGAACTGCCATCCTAACTACTTTCGACCACTTAGCAACAGCGAAGTGATAGAGCTGATGGAGACACACGATGATATAGATATCAAGATCAAGGATGATCTCCAGTGTCCTCCTTTCAAGGAAGGAGACATTATTGAAAGCTACATGAGGATGGACTACAGGCCCATGTCAAAGGAAGCCCAGTTGGCAGGTTTCCTCACTTACTGGCTCCGACGATACGTCGTTCCTGGGGCCAGTACAGTCGACCGCTTCTACCGCGGTGTACTTTTTGCTGCTGTCCGTCTGGTCTTCGGCTACCGGATGGATCTGCTGTCAGCCATGACATGCAGGGTGAACGCCGGCCTTCACCTCTTCGTCGATTCAATGATTAAAAGGAAAGGCGAGAAAGGACACTTCTCCCGGCTGGAACTGCCATACACATACTTGTTCGGATGGCTGCTTCTACACCATCCTTCACTAATGAACCCCGACATGGGGGCAGTGGGTGGCAGCTTTTTAAGAAGATTTTCTGGATGTAAGTGGATTTATACCACTTTGAGAGATTGCCGACGCGCACTGAATCTCGGTAGAGGATGGAACTTCTACTGCGTTACCCCTCCAGTCGGTTATGAGCATATGTCTACAAATCTTGTGGACTCCGAAAGGATGTAGCCTTTAGGCCGCACAGCTTTCGATTGGCTGAGGACAATTCGGCCGTCACACCTGGTATACCGGTTCGAGGATGAATGCTACCTCGAGCCTTATCTTCCCAGCCGTTTTGCGCACCAATTCGGTTATGACCAGTTCCATGTAGGTAATACTATCACATGCCTACATGGAAAAGGGTTTTCAATTGATGGAGCCCGGGCTTGGGCATATTACAATGCTCGGGATACCAGGACGACGTTCTCAATGCCGTCCAAAAATGATCGTGGCCCTCGCATGCTGTATACGTACTCGATCTTCTATACATCAGCAAACACTTTTGCTAAAAACTTCAATCTGGCAGACAGCTTCGCGACAGCAACACAATTTAAGAAAGGAGCACCTGTTCTGGTGCTTCCTGGTAATGATGAGAAGCATGAGCCAGCTGATGCACCATTAGAAGCTTCGAGGGAAGCGAACTTCCCTGAAGAAGTATACGAGCCGCTGCGTGTCTCCCTGAAAGTTGTAAGATCTCCGACCAAGGAGAAGAAGAGGAAGGCCGAAGAACCTTCTTCTCCAGTCTCTAAGAAGAAGATTGTTTTAGAATCATCGGAAAGGGTCACTACCCAGTCGCAATCTCGGCAACAGGCTGAGTCAATTCAGAGAGAAGAGGCGACGACCCCGACCTCCATTCAAAGACAAGAATATGCTATAGACGTAGAGAGCCCAGAGAGACCTCTACACAGAAAGAAAGTAGTCTTCAGAAGAAAGAAAGTAGTCACTCCTCCAAGACCTATCCTGGCATCGGTCCTGACAAGTGCGGTCGCCGGAGTTATGATGCCGTCTCCTACACCTGCCCCTGAGCCTAGACAGGAAGCTTCCAATACAGAGAAGAGGGACGAGGTTGTAGAGACAAGAAAGGAGATCGCGGAGACAGAGGATGAAGCTGCAAAAACAAGATAGGCGACTGCAACTCTGATTCCAATCAATGAGTCAGAAACGTCTCTCGACGTATTGCGATCTCCTACACTTGCACCGGAGGCTGCCCATCTTCCTGCTTCTCCAAGATCACTTCGTGCTGAAGAAGACAAATTAATGATTGAGGCTCTAGAAGGCTGTGACTTCGGCCTCAATGATGATATAGATCCGGTTGCCGCAAGTGATAGCGAGGAAGCCCGAGAAGAAGGTGCGGATGATGAAGAAACATCAGCAGAGACTGTTGATGATACTCCGAATCCGGAAGAGGATTCTGATGCTCATGCATCCCAAGAAAAGAATGCTGACATAGCACCGGAGGAAGCTACTGTCATTGATCCAAGAGGTATTGGCTGATATCGATAATCTTCTTTTATAGATTAAATGACTGACATCTTAACTTTCATTTATGCAGAAATTCAACCTTCTCCAATTCCTCCAGTATGCACTGATATAGTGCCAATAACAGCGATAGCTAGCAGCAGCCGACATTTTTCAGGCGGCTCCGAAGCAGGAAGTAGTCAGGCAATAATGTCTGAAGCTACCTCTGCTAGGCTGCAACCTGTGTCAACAGACGACAAACTTGTCACTATACCCAGCAATGGTAAGCTTGCCCTTATTTTTGATCCTTTTGATAGTCGCTAATGACAGCAAACTGATGGTGTTTATTTGATTTTGCAGAGGAACATCTGGGAGGGGCAACTAGCTCCACCATGGCTCCCTTGTCTAGAGAGTCCTCAGTTCATGTTCAAGAAGCTGAATGTCCACCTGTATAAGCATCTGCTGCTTCAACTTCCACAGGAGTAGTTGCTACACCCGATGCAGCGGCTACCAACAGATTTATAGTTGGTTCTTTCACCAACCTCTTCTTCACTTCCTTAGGACCCTTAGTAGAAAGGGTAATGGAAAGAGAGAATGTTGGTTTCATCACCGTTAGAACCCCAACTACTTATCTGATAGGTGCTATCCGAAGTCAAGGTGATTAAGCTCAAGCCGCCTATCTTGAACACATATTGGATGAACTGGAGGCATCTATTAAGATTTATAAAGATCTTAATCGGGGGGAGGTAGAACCCCTAGTGAATACTGAGTTTGAAAGGATGACTCGCGAAGCTAAAGTCACAAAAGCTGCTTTCCAGACTTTTTTGGACACTTATGCCATAAAGGCTTCAGAGTATGATTCCCGGATGGAGACATTAGCGTCTGCTGCTGGGAAGAAAGAAAAGAAGGTTGCTGAACTGAATGTAGAGTTTGCTCGACTTCAGGAAGAGTTAAAAATCGTTCAGCTTGCTCTTGAAGAAGAGACTACACAACATGAAGGTGCCGTTCAGCAATTAGATATTCTAACCCACGAGAAGAATGAGTTTGTCACTTCCCATTAAGATGAAATCGCTCGCCGCCTAGTGACCTTGCCATCCTTTGACGATGAATCTGGAATGGCGGAAGCTAGAAGGCGGGTGTTGGATTCGCGTGAAGGACGACTTCAAGCATTGAAGCAGCAGATGGCTAGTTTGATGACCCCACCAGCTGAATAAGGAAATTTTTGTATTTTCTCTTTATGATATGTCTTTTGTAATGCCTTTTATTTTGATCAATGAAAAGACATTATTTTTGTGGCTCTATTATTTTGCATATCCCATTAAGGATATAAATAATAGCGATGAAAAATATATTCAGAGGTTCAGGACATGATATATTTCTTGATTTAGAAAATAATTATATTCATTATATCTGTTCAGAGGTAATGTGGACATGGCAGAATATAATTCGTTGAATATCATTATTTCGGTAGACAACTTAATCAGAAATAAATACGTGACAAGTTGCTGATATGAATGAACGGATGAATCGTCAAAATATATGAACGAAATAAATCGTTGGAATGAATGGATGAACCGTTAGATGAATTGAATGAACGGGTGAACCGTCGGATGAATGGTAATGAATGGGCGAACCGTCGAATGAATGTAATGAACGGGCGAACCGCCGAATGAAGGTAATGAACGGGCGAACCGTCGGACGAATGTAATGAACGGGCGAACCGTCAGATGAATGTAATGAACGGGCGAACCGTCGGATGAATGTAATGAACGGGAGAACCGTCGGATATATGGAATGAACGGGTGAACCGTCGGATGGATGTAATGAATGGGTGAACCGTCGGATGAATGAAATAAACGGGTGAACCGTCAGATGAATGTAATAAATGTTGCAAAGAATGCGTCGCTTCGA
Organism: Iris pallida; assembly: GCA_029216955.1. Lineage (NCBI taxonomy): Eukaryota > Viridiplantae > Streptophyta > Magnoliopsida > Asparagales > Iridaceae > Iris > Iris pallida. Next base: position 1,944 of record JANAVB010012200.1, on the reverse strand, counting down.
TATTTTAAGAATTTTTGCCTATAAATAGAACAGAAATTGAAATGGAATGATCACTCTCACTTTTAACACAAAAATGTCGTCTGAAGATGCATCCAAGAAGGCTGAGATTGTCCCAAAGGTTGAAGAAATCACGGAGGAACCTCCAGCCGAAATAAACCAGCCAAAAAGACGAAAGCGGGCGAAGGTTCGTCTGCACCCAAGCCACCGCGGGATATCTTGGACTTCCTACTTGAACCAGGGACGACGGACGAGGAGGAAGCCATGAGGATGGCCGCTTGTAAATTTCTGGGGGTTCGAGCAAGGATGTTCTCGGCTCTTTTGTCGATTACATTTTTGAAAAGGACGGTAGTGGTCCTCGTCCTGCCTTCTAGAAGGACGATAGTGATTCTCGTCCATGATATCTTGTAACATCATTTATGATGAAATAAAATAAAATTTATTTATGAACTATTTTTTTATATTTACAAGAAATTCCTTTTACATTCATACATAGTACTTTTTAAGGAATTTGCCATTGATAGGCATCATTGCAACTCGACCGTCCAACTCTGTAAGTTGATAGGCTCCATTTGAGAAGACTTTGCTCACAATATATGGACCTTACCACTTCGCGTCGAATTTGCCCTTGCTCATATGAGTCATGGTCATAGGACGTCTAACGGTTAGAACCAGTTCTCCTTTCTGAAAAACTCTGACCTTAACTTTGCGATTAAAAGCTTTTGAGATTCGGGCTTGATATAACTCAATATGCTGTTGAGCCAATAACCGTTTCTCGTCGAGCGCTTCTAATTCTTGAAGTCGAAGGAGGTCGTTATTCTCTGTAGTGAGCTCGTTGGCAATGGCAATCCGCAGGGATGGGATCTGAAGTTCCAAGGTAGAACTGCTTCACAACCATACAAGAGAAAAAGGTGTACAGCCTGTAGGGTTAAGACCGTAGTACGGTAGGCCCAAAACATTCTCCAAGTTTCTCACTCCAATTACGTTTGTTAGTAGATACAAACTTCTTAAGGAGTTTGATAATAGTCTTGTTAAATGCTTCAGCTAAACCATTAGCAACAGGATGTAAGCTGTCGAAGTGACATTGTCAATCCGATGATCGTCACAAAACTGGTAAACTTCTGGCTAATGAACTGTGGTCCATTGTCGTGAATGATCCTTCGAGGTACACCAAATCTATAGAGACATGGTGTTTGACAAAGTTGATGACGCTACTGGTCTTAACTTCAGCCAGAGGTATTGCTTCAGCCCATTTGGAGAAGTAATCGGTTATAGCTAGTATGAACCGATGTCCTTTAGAAGAAGAGGATTGATAGGACCTATAATATCCATGCCCCAAGCTTCAAAAGTCCAGGAAGCAGCAGTTGGATGCAGAAATTCCGAGTTGGTGAAATAAATCTGCGTGGATTTGACAAGCTCGATTTTCTTGCATATCGATGGCATCCGATAATAGAGGGCCAGTAGTAACCCATACGTCGGATACGGTCTTGTAGTTTAGGACCAGGTTGATGTGCTCTGCAAACACCATCGTAAGCTTCATGTAACACTTGCTTTGCTTTATCACCAGCAAAACAGCGTAAGAGAAGACCATCATAGGTCCGCCGGTAGAGAGTCTTAGTAGTCTGATTGTAGTAGAATCATAGAGACCGTCGACGAATACTCGTAGCCTCCTTGGAATCTTCAGGAAGTATATCATGGACCACGAAGTCGATGAAGGGAGCTCTCTAATCTTCACTGATAACATTGGCCTCAGTAAAATTACTGAACTCAATATTGTGATTATTTTCGATGCAAAATAATTCCCGATTAGAGACAACCACCACCTGTTGTCTTTTGACAGGTATGGCTAAGACTGCTGTAAGATTGGCCAAAGCATCTACCTCAATCTTGCAAGCTCAGTGGATATTCGATGAAAAAGGCTTTAATGATGTAGCCATATTGATTGCC
>JANAVB010012199.1:8275479-8296162 GCA_029216955.1 Iris pallida | reverse complement strand
TATATATATATATACATCTACTCTCAACCTAACCCTAAACTTGCCTCCACAAAACCACCAGCCCCCCTTCATCACCGCCACCCTATCCTCTCTCTCTCGTCTATCTCCTTCTCCCTCACCCGGAGCCCGCCGTCGACGACGAGACGCGGCGTTTCCCGCGCCCGCGTGTAGCAGCCGGCGCCCCCCCGCACGCGCTGCACCCGCCCGGCCCCGATCCGGCGGCCCCTCGTCGGCGCAACCCCCTCGTCGGCGAGCACCCCCTGCGGCGAGGCAAGGTAACCCCGACCCCCCCGTGGCGCTTGTCACATGGATTAAATCCTCTTTGCATGCTTTAAACCAAGTTTAATAATTAAATTCTGAATATTCAGATTATTGTAAGGATTGTTGTGATGAATAGATTGATGATTAATTAGATCTAAATATAGGAAATCATTGGTAAATATGTAGGGGTTCTACCCTAATTTTCGTGTGATTAATATCAATTATTGATATTTATTATATTTAATTATGAAGTTTCAGTGTTAGTAATTAATTAAATGTGTTTTCTGTTTTAATTTTTATGTAACATTTTGATTACGAATTGGAGAAAACTTTGTACAGGAAAAAGTTTGTATAATTAATATAGTATTTTAAAATAATTTTTCCAGAATTTTTGTAATTTAATTTATAATTATTTATGTGAAAAACAGCGAATTTACACTGTTTAATTAATTCCATTTTGATGCTTATTATTTAATTAATTAATAAATAAATAATATAACTTATCTGGAAAATATAGATTTAATTATAAAGTAAGTTATGGAAATTTTTCCAGAATTTTATTGGTGTTTAAAATATTATATTTAGATTTATCTTGGAAGTTTTGTATTAATCAAATTGAATATTAAATATTGTTTCAATTTATCTTATTTATTTGGTTAGTAATTAAATAATAATTATTGAATAGAAAATATTTTATATAGCATGTTATTCTGTAAAAAAATAATTCCAATATTTATTTATTATTATTTATAATTATTTGGATTTAGTTGAGTAATTTCTAGATTTATTACATAAGTTGAATATATTATATAATTAATTGTTATTAATTATATAAATATTGTAAATTTTGTGAAGTAATATGATTCTGTTAGAAATGTGTAAATATGGTATTTAGGAATTTATTTTATGTATTTTAGATATATTTACGAATTTTTAAGACTTAAAAGTAATTTGAGAATCAGGTTTAGGTTTATGTAATAAATTATGTAATAATTATTTATTGATTTAAATAATTATTAATTTTGTGTTACTACTGTGAATTTAGTTTTAATGATTAAATTTAAGGTTGGTGGTGATTTATTTGGATTAATTTAGAATTATTAAGTACTTATTGTTATTATTCAACTAGTTATTTAATAAATAGTTTAATGGTAATAATTCATTTTCTGTAAAATATATATATAATATATATTTATTATTATGATATTATTTAGTTTATTATTAAAATAGACTAAAAATGATTTTTAAGGATTTTTCCTATTTAAGTTAGTATTATTAGGAATTGTGTATTCATGTGTGTATTAAAATGGTTGGTTAATTGATTATCATTAATTAGTTAATTAATTATTAAATATTTAGTTGTAAATAAATTTCAGAATATAAATGGTATGATAATAAGTATGGTTACCTACTTATTATTGTATAATTATTATTCATAAAAATTTGATGCTAGTTAGCTAGTAGTACTAGATTAATTTAAATTATAGATTACTTAGCAATTAAATAAATTGTTTAAATTGTTTAATTAGTAATTAATTAGAGATAAATTTTGTTTAGGATTATTTGCTTCTCGGGACTCGGACTCTACTTTGGACCCAGATACTCAGTTGCTGGACACAGGCAAGTACACCTTGCTTGATTGTATATTTTTGCAGTTAGTTTATGTTACCTAGTTACTTCTCAGTTGTGTGCACACGTCTAGTAGTAGTGGACTTATCCCGTGTATTGTGAAGGTATGTGGTACCTTCTAGCCGGACACCGTATCATACACGATCACTATATGAGTGAGTTGAGAGCATGGATTTGTGTGTCGACTGATCATTGGCACGTGAGTTCGCGTCTGGTCTAGTGGTTGGTACAGGTCTACTTATATATACTATGACGTCTTGTATATTATTTGTACCGCGTATACGGTACGGATATACAATGGGTGGGGAGAGTCTACTAGTGGTGTATGAGAATTTCTGTTTCCAATGGACGCTGGATGCTCGTAGCCCCTCGTTTCTCAAACCGTAGAACGCTTGGTGGCCATTTCTTCTTCTTCTCCCTCTCTCATGTGCCACTAGAGATGTCTCGAGTGCATTTTACACATAGATGGTTAGTTTACCTGTCGTATATCGTATGATATATCCTGTCCTTGTTTGGTTGGGGAGATGTTATGTTACATTTTGTTTTAGTTATTTATATACTGCCCTGTACTATCATGCATGTCGATTTCTTGTGTATTTGTTACGTCCCTCTGAGGACCTGGCACCTTTTCCAGATTGGGACGAGCACAGGTACTGACGGACTATGAAGATTGGAGGCTTTTGCTGACGAGGACTTCAATGTTGAGCCTCGTGAGTTTCTTGAGTTCTTAGGTGATTTCTGCTAGTGGCTATCTATTTTTTCTCTGGTTCAGTTGTACTCTTTAGTAGTTCTTTCATACATTTATTGGTGGATTATTTTCCACTAGTCATGACTTGTAGTTTGATTCAGAGTTATTTTATTCCTTCCAGCTTTATTCTGTGATTTTTCCTGTGGATGAGATTAGTATTTACCTGACTGTATTGTTATTTAGTTGTTAGTTCAGCGTACTACGATCGAGTATAGGCCATTAAATTGGGGTTTTTCTATACTTGATCGTACAGCTGGCACGCCACGTGTTCCTGGTCCCACATATTTTGGAACCGGGGCGTGGCAATAGTGGTGGCCCATGCAGGTCGAGAAAATATTGTTTGGTTACTTTACCGTACCAAGCAAGCCTGCGTATAGGATTAGGACTATCGTGTCTCATCCACAATTGATTATTTTTATCCTTTGATCTCGTTTGATTTCGACTCATTTCAAACTCCTCGAAATACTTGATCTCTTCTTTGATTTATATCTTCTGACTCTTTGACTTCCTTGCAATTATATCCTTTTCGATCTAATCTACCGTACCCTTTGCTTGTCATGATTGATAGAGGTTTGGAAGATGCTATACTATATACACTCTTGAGTTAACTATATGGCTAGATGGGTTACCTTGGCAGCTAATTAGGCGGTTGAGTCTATAATTGAATTTTGGAAAAGTACTAAATATTGCAGGTTGATGAACACCATATTTTTGAAAGATATAATTTTTGCATGAATGATTAGTTAAATTCAAAGTTGAGTAGTAATGATATATCAATTTCGAATGATAGTGAGAAAGATTACTTATACTCATATGGGAAAGACTGTTAGAAGTTGATTAATAAAATAAACTCGATGATCGATTTGAGAAGATGATTTAAAGTTTTGATTTGAGTTTTTAAAAAAAAAAATTCTATGATTGGTTAGTGAGGATATAAAATCAACTTGATGATTAAAAATTTAAATATTCACATTGCTACATGAGATTTAAATTGGTTGATGATTTATATTGGTTTCCAAAATAGAAGAATAATTTTTTTTTAATTTTGAGGATAGATGATTGTAAATAGAAATAGTTAAGAGTTGCCTATGAGATTTATACTTCTTTAAAGATTGAATATTTTGACCTTGATAAAAAAAAAGGGTTTATTTAAGAAGAATTTAGAAATTTGATGCATTTCATAAAGTGATTTAAAATTTGGAGTTGGGTAATTTTAATCTAAAAATTTTGAGGAGAAAAGAAAAGGATGTTTGTACTATAATAAAGTTTATTTCGAGGATCGATTTAGAAATTTGAGGTATTTTTTTTTGTGATTGAATTTTGTTTGATGGAACAAATTTGATTGAAATTTTTTTTTTTGAGATTTAAATCTTTTTTTTAGATTGATAAATTTTTATTGAAGTTTCTTTTGGAAAAAAAAGAATTTAGTGTTATGATAATATTTATCTCGGTGATTGATTTAAGTATTTTCATAAGAGAGTTACAATCTTTTAGATTAGGTAAACTGAATTAAAGTTGAAGAAAAAAAAGGGGAGAAAATAAAAGGGAGTTGGTGTGATGATAAAAGGATTGGTTGGGAATTTTAAAGTTATAATTATGATTATATTCGACGATCTTAAAGAGATTAAGGAAATTGGTGGATGATTGTTTTGATTTAAAGATTTTATACTGAAGGAATTTATGAATAAATTTTATTTACAGGGATTTGATTTTTTTTATCTTGATGAGGAAATAAACATAAAGGATGTTACTCTAATGAGATAGAAGTGTCACACCTTAGTTGCCATATTTTTCATAGCCATTATAGTGATTATATGCAGTTATAATTAAGTCATCGACCCATGTGACTATGTCTTCTTCTTAAAATTTTATCATCCTTGTTCTCGACCCTAAATTAGTATCATGATTCCCTAATTGTTTAGAGCTATAGATGTCTATAAATTTTTCTTAACCATACCCCAAATCCGTCAACCAGTATATCTTCTCATATATTTTAGTATTATATTATTAGTACTAATATTAGGAATATCTATTTAGTTGTTTGTTACTTTACCTGTAGACAATATTGGTTGATATTTTCTGTAATAAAAAATTTTCTTCACCTTTAGCTCATGCCACGGTTGCCGAGCTAAATGCTGTAAGGATTTTTTTTATTATTATTATCTAATTAGTTTATTTTCTTTCCTGATTTACTATTTATCGTGCTGCATAATTCTAGTACTATCGATCCAAAAATTTGTTTTCTTAAGCAATAATGGAAAGTAGATCATTACGTCTTATCCTTTTGAATAGACCAAAGGACTTTTTTTTCTCATGTTAGGATTATTATTGCTTCTCTAGAAAATTTATGTTGTTGCTACAATTTGGTAGGATAAACTTGCTTCCCTAAAGAGACAGTTAGAGATACTAGTTCAATTCTTATAAGTTGGGTAGTATACCTTGTAGTCTAGCATCATACTTTTCTTAGGACCATTAAGAAATTATAGTTGGATAACACTGACTATATGTTGGTATAAGTATTTAGATTACCTAGACATAACTTTGTGGGTTCCTATCCCTAGCTCAACTAAGGTTAGAGATTCATAGGACAACTAGAAAGGTCAAATCATTATTTGTATTTTGGACTTGAACTATCTTGTACTTTCTTTTCTTCTGTACGTTTATTTTATCGTCTTGACTAATATTGCTGTTATAGCCTAGTTTTTACAAGCTGCTTCTTTTCTCAAGCTTGTTCTTGACACATATATTATTGGGTGCACCCACTAAAATGTTATCTAATCAGAATCGGTGCATGATGGTCTGGCCAACCTAGTGCATGTTGATTCGCTTTCCCTATGATTATTTTATGCAGATGAAGATATAGTAAACTTGTCCTAGGATCTCATTTGCGACCGTTTGACAAATTTTGTTTTCTTGAAACATTTATTCGCATTGGACCTTTAAATTTGTAATCGACCCCATCCCCCTTGAACTCTTCTTTATTCTGCGCCTTAGTATAGAATTTCTCTTTATAATCCTTTATTAGCTATGATTTATAGTAGAACCATCTTTCTACTAAGTCAGTTAAGTATACCTTGTATGATATCTTATTTTAGTAATACCCTTAGCATCCTAGTAGCCATCTTAGACTGATTTTAGTCCGACATTTAGCAAATAAAAGTTTTCCTATTATCCTTTACTTGGTTCATATCATTTGATCCCTTAACATGACTTGGGTAATTGAAGCACAATATTAGGATTTTTCTTCCAATAATTGCACCATTATGATCTAGACAAACTGCACCATACACATGACATTTATGCCCCCCATAAACACACCTTTATGTGCTCTATTTTAATAACTCTACTTGTTTGACAAATCTTTCCCTTAGAATAGACTAATTGTGTCCTCTCCTTATCCTATTAGATTTGACCATGCAATATCGATCTATTCCCTGATCACTTGGAAATCCTATGACCTATGCCGGACCTAGAACATATTCTTGTAGGATATGATGCCAGTTTTGAACCCTCTATAAGCCCCCAAGTATCGTTGTAAATTGTCTTATTGAGTAAGTTACAATTTACATATTTACTTTTCATTGATTTTCTTATTATTTCTTCGGTATTAGAATTATTTTAAATTTCGAGGACGAAATTCTTATAAGTTGGGTAGATTGTAAACCCCCTGAATTTTCAGGAAATTTTTAAAATTATTTTTGTTTATTTTTTTTTGAAGAATAGCTTGTTAATCTATTTTAATTAAATAATTAATTAATTATTTCTAATCAGGGTTTAATTTATATTGTAAATATATATATATAGATGCAAGATTACTAAATATTGTTATTTGTTAAATAAATGCTGTTACATTAATTATTAAATTATTTATAAACTCTAACCAAGTTTCATATAGATTTATTATTAGATTATATTTATATCAATAATTAAATATATATAGTGTTATTATTCAATTGGTTTTATTTTTAGATTATATATATATCTATACTTATATAGATGTGGTGTTAAAATTCCTAGCAACCAAACCCATTCCTTAAGTTTAACCCTAACTTAGGCCCAACCCAGTATGATCCTATTCATTTGGATCTCCTTCATGCATATATATACATATATATATATATATATATATATATATATATATATATATATATATATATATATATATGCATCTACTCTCAACCCTAACCCTAAACTTGCCACCACACAAACCACCAGCCCCCCTTCATCACCGCCACCCTATCCCTCTCTCTCTCGTCTATCTCCTTCTCCCTCACCCGGAGCCCCGCCGTCGACGACGAGACGCGGCGTTTCCCGCGCCCGCGTGTAGCAGCCGGCGCCCCCCCCGCACGCGCTGCACCCGCCCGGCCCCGATCCGGCGGCCCCCTCGTCGGCGCAACCCCCCTCGTCGGCGAGCCACCCCCCTGCGGCGAGGCAAGGTAACCCCGACCCCCCGTGGCGCTGTCACATGGATTAAATCCTCTTTGCATGCTTTAAACCAAGTTTTAATAATTAAATTCTGAATATTCAGATTATTGTAAGGATTGTTGTGATGAATAGATTGATGATTAATTAGATCTAAATATAGGAAATCATTGGTAAATATGTAGGGGTTCTACCCTAATTTTCGTGTGATTTAATATTAATTATTGATATTTATTTATATTTAATTATGAAGTTTCAATGTTAGTAATTAATTAAATGTGTTTTCTGTTTTAATTTTTATGTAACATTTTTATTACTAATTGGAGAAAACTTTGTACATGAAAAAGTTTGTATAATTAATATAGTATTTTAAATAATTTTTCCAGAATTTTTATAATTTAATTTATAATTATTTTATGTGAAAAATATCGAATTTACACTGTTTAATTAATTCCGTTTTGATGCTTATTATTTAATTAATAAATAATTAAATAATATAACTTATATGAAAAATATAGATTTAATTATAAAGTAAGTTATGGAAATTTTTCCAGAATTTTATTGGTGTTTAAAATATTATATTTAGATTTATCTTGGAAGTTTTGTATTAATCAAATTGAATAATAAATATTGTTTTCAATTTATCTTATTTATTTGGTTAGTAATTAAATAATACTTATTGAATAGAAAATGTTTGTAATAGCATGTTATTCTGTAAAAAAATAATTCCAATATTTATTTATTATTATTTATAATTATTTGGATTTAGTTGAGTAATTTTTAGATTTATTACATAAGTTGAATATATTATATAATTAATTGTTATTAATTATTTAAATATTGTAAATTTTGTGAAGTGATATGATTCTGTTAGAAATGTGTAAATACGGTATTTAGGAATTTATTTTATGTATTTTAGATATATTTACGAATTTTTAAGACTTAAAAGTAATTTTGAGAATCATGTTTAGGTTTATGTAATAAATTGTGTAATAATTATTTATTGATTTAAATAATTATTAATTTTATGTTAATACTGTGAATTTAGTTTTAATGATTAAATTTAAGGTTGGTGGTGATTTATTTGGATTTATTTAGAATTATTAAGTACTTATTGTTATTATTCAACTAGTTATTTAATAAATAGTTTAATGGTAATAATTTATTTTCTGTAAAATATATATATATAATATATATTTATTATTCTGATATTATTTAGTTTATTATTAAAATAGACTAAAAATGATTTTTAAGGATTTTTCCTATTTAAGTTAGTATTATTAGGAATTGTGTATTCATGTGTGTATTAAAATGGTTGGTTAATTGATTATCATTAATTAGTTAATTAATTATTAAATATTTAGTTGTAAATAAATTTCAGAATATAAATGGTATGATAATAAGTATGGTTACCTACTTATTATTGTATAATTATTATTCATAAAAATTTGATACTAGTTAGCTAGTAGTACTAGATTAATTTAAATTATAGATTACTTAGCAATTAAATGAATTGTTTAAATTGTTTAATTAGTAATTAATTAGAGATAAATTTTGTTTAGGATTATTTGCTTCTCGGGACTCGGACTCTACTTTGGACCCAGATACTCAGTTGCGGGACACAGGCAAGTACACCTTGCTTGATTGTATATTTTTGCAGTTAGTTTATGTTACCTAGTTACTTCTCAGTTGTGTGCACGCGTCTAGTAGTAGTGGACTTATCCCGTGTATTGTGAAGGTATGTGGTACCTTCTAGCCGGACACCGTATCATACACGATCACTATATGAGTGAGTTGAGAGCATGGATTTGTGTGTCAACTGATCATTGGCACGTGAGTTCGCGTCTGGTCTAGTGGTTGGTACAGGTCTACTTATATATACTATGACGTCTTGCATATTATTTGTACCGCATATACGGTACGGATATACATTGGGTGGGGAGAGTCTACTAGTGGTGTATGAGAATTTCTGTTTCCAATGGACGCTGGATGCTCGTAGCCCCTCGTTTCTCAAACCGTAGAACGCTTGGTGGCCGTTTCTTCTTCTTCTCCCCCTCTCATGTGCCACTAGAGATGTCTCGAGTGCATTTTACACATAGATGGTTAGTTTACCTGTCGTATGTCGTATGATATATCCTGTCCTTGTTTGGTTGGGGAGATGTTATGTTACATTTTGTTTTAGTTATTTATATAATGCCCTGTACTATCATGCATGTCGATTTCTTGTGTACTTGTTACGTCCCTCTGAGGACCTGGCACCTTTTCCAGATTGGGACGAGCACAGGTACTGACGGACTACGGAGATTGGAGACTTTTGCTGACGAGGACTTCAATGTTGAGCCTCGTGAGTTTCTTGAGTTCTTAGGTGATTTCTGCTAGTGGCTATCTATTTCTTTTCTGGTTCAGTTGTACTCTTTAATAGTTCTTTCATACATTTATTGGTGGATTATTTTCCACTAGTCATGACTTGTAGTTTGATTCAGAGTTATTTTCATTCCTTCCAGCTTTATTCTGTGATTTTTCCTGTAGATGAGATTAGTATTTACCTGCCTGTATTGTTATTTAGTTGTTAGTTCAGCGTACTACGATCGAGTATAGGCCATTAAATTGGGGTTTTTCTATACTTGATCGTACAGCTGGCACGCCACGTGTTCCTGGTCCCACATATTTTGGAACCGGGGCGTGACAGTGATAATATCAAATTTGGAAGAGGTAGAAATCCTAGTCCATGATTTATCTGACCCTTGGGTATTCTCGAGAGGATTGGAGAGGTGTATTGTAAATTGTCATTATCACCTATTTTGGAGGGAGTTCATAATGTGTTCTATGTAACACTAGTGGGAAAGTATGTGGAAAAGCCTAACCGTATTATGGAACAATACTCAAATATTGAGGTAGGGCCCATCCTAACCTATTAGGAGCAACCTATGGAAATTCTAGATCAAAAAGAGAATGTGCTGAGGAACCTAATCATTTCCTTTGTTCGTGTCGCTTGGAAGCACCACTCTCCGGAAGAGTCAACCTTGGAATACGATGATGAGATCCGTGAGTGTTTTTCAGATTTAAGATACAATTATCTATGTTTCTTTTTTTATTATCTTGTATATGTATGCTTTAGATTTTGGGAACAATTTTTTTTCTAACGTGGGTAGCATGTTAACTCCCCATCTAGGTTCCAAATTATAATTATTATCCTATTAACTTAAGTAATATTATAATTACTAATTTTGAAAAATTCAAATTCAACTAATACCTCTATTATACTATTATCTCCCCTAATTCAAAATAAAATTTTCCTTTTTTTTAATTTCCTTGTATTTGAAAAATCAAGGGAAATCAATTTAGTTTTAAACATTTAAATAATTTATTTTTTTATTATTACATTTACTTGGTAAAACAAAATTAAAAAACATTTTTTAAATCTTATTTTCTTTTTTATTTTCTTTTATTATTGACTTGCTTCCCAAGTTAGATTTTACTTGAATCATGATTGTTTTAACTTGACCATCTTTATCATCACCATCATCTTCTTCACCCCCAACCACCACCGCTTCCACCTTCATTGATCAGTTGATGCTATCAACCACTTGTTGTTGACCCCGACAACACCATGTCGACCCTTTCCTTCCCGACCTCGATCGCAACATTTGCTGCCATGATCGACGACCACCACCTTTGCCAGCAACCTCCAATGTGAAACCCGGACCACCCAAAGTTATCCTAGGCTGTCATGAACCATCTTGACGCATCGTCAACCCTGATATGTGTGCGATAGAGCAACAAATTAGCATTTACGTACGGTCAACACAGGTTGATCGCATGGCTATCTTCGTTGCGCTCCCAACCCTACTCCGATCAATCAATTTTTGATCCTCTTTTCTGTTGAAGATACTTGTATCCCCTCTTATTTCCTTTCCTTCAAATTCTTATGATTTAATTTCTTTATTTGATCGTTCATTTTTGAACCTAAAAATGGCTAAATAAATTGTTATTTATTGAAAACTTTTTGACCGAATGTCATCTCGTTAATTCGGTCAATTCTATTATGAAACACTTTTATAGAAAAGTGTGTAACAACATTCCCAAAGCTCGAGAATTGATGAATCTCGAATTCATCGACAGAGCATGACAAATTTGATATGTATCTCTCAATTTTTACAGTATCGATAATTTATAAATCTTTTAATTATTTTTGATGTGGTTGTCAGATCATGATGAAAGTTGTTCCATTGGATTTATAGCATCATTGCAGCATCATTTTATCGCTATGGTGGTACTTTCATCCAGTTCTCTGAATCTTCTTCAGAATGATGTTCGTGGGGCCGGTCAATCGGCCATTTTTTATCAATTTTGGGACCCGGAGCTCGAATATTAATTCTATAAGTTCTGGTAAAATTGCCTTCCATTTCTTACATATTCATATCATTAAATTCACTTCTTGAAATCATTTCTAACTTTTATATTTTTTATTACTTATGAGGTTTGCATGTGAGCCCGATTTCAATTCATGTGGTATTTTTCCACAACCGTAATATTTTGGACTTCTAGAGTTTATGTTGTGGATTATTATCATATTATGGACTTGGATATGATATTATGAATCTACGAGAATTTAGTCTAGCTCAGAATCATATTCTTTAGTGTCCAATATGTTCATGGCCGACGCGTCGACTTTTTACCAAATGCGGACTAGGCAAGTACATAATACGTGTTTACCTTTATATTATAAATGTTATTACACCTATTCATATATCTAGTATATATACCTGATTGTGATACAGTTGACTGGTGCACTAGAGTATTTTGTTATGGTTATTGACTATAATTACTTGTTTCATGATTGAACTCATATTTCTAGAATGATATAGGCGTGGGGGAATACTTTGTATGCGTCCAGCCTTGCCAGGGAGCAACCGTCTAGGATGGGGAAAAGTCCCAGATAGCATAGAATCAGGTCACATTTTATATTTCCTCGTTCCGGAGGGGATCTCATCTTAGCGGGGTTGAGGCAGTATCCCCTACTGCTGAAATGGATCACAGATGGCCTCCTCCCATTCGCTCTCTACTTTGTTTAAAAGAGATTTGGGCGACCAATCTCAAACCACTTTATGAGATCAGTAGTAACTGCATGGGCCAGCCCCGTAAAATTAGCCAATAGAAATGGATATGGATTCTGATAACCAATCACATGCTGAGGAGTTGATTCCCGCTCGAGCTCTGAGTATTGCTATTGGTGTTGAGGAAACCTCTTTCCTGCCAATGATCCTTCCTGCCCTCCTACCCTAACGAGCCTCTCCACACCACGTATAATAGCCCAGACCCCCCGCCATTAGCCCTCCGGCAGTACGTAGTCTGGATATGGCTTCCTTCTGATCTGCCTCCATTACGATCATAGAAATTCCTCCATCCTCTTCCCATCCGCCATCCTCTCGTGTTGTCACACGTCCTAATCACCCCAGAAACCCTTCTGGAAGCGTCTCGCTCATTCTAGACCCCACACTTTCCTTATGTCGCCACCTAATCTTTCCTCCACTAGTAAACATTCTACTTCTCCCCCAAAACCCCTGCCCCACAAAAGAAGTGTTGATGCTTTCTTTATATGGAGAGAGCTTGCTCTCAACATACCTTGTAAAAGTTTAGTCCCACATCTGTCACGCCCCAAAACCAGAATACTGGAGAGCGGGGGCAGACATAGCCAGCTACGTATATTGAAATGGAAGCCACCTCGATATACGGTCACGGCTGTCTAGATATATGAGGTTTTACTACAAGCCAACAGTCTCTTATGGTCATGAACAAGGCTAATGTCTCAATCACAAACAAGTAAGTAAGGTCGCAAGATGTATGATCATTAAATATACAATAATAAGGCGTCCCAAATATTATATATTCAGCTGATCATGAAGCTAGTCGTTACAAAATATTAGGACTAGCAAGAGTTTAGTCGTACATGATCAACCCTAGGATTTGTTAATCATGTTTACAGCCCGTAGGCAGACAGTAAGTAAAAGTACATCGAGCTAACAGGTGCTCGTCGGCTAAACGCCTCAAAAGAATAGTTTTACAATGAAGTGGGCAAGACAAAAAGGAAAACCCACTCTTGGTCCGGGTTTCGTCTAGTTGTCACCATTGGGCTGGAAGCTTGGTAGATCCTCGGGAGCTGCTCCGAAATCTGGCCACACAAAACCAGCTGGGTCAACCCCAGAAAGAGCAAGTGCCACAAGGGGGCCACGAAATAAGAACAAAAGCCAGCAATCAGCACAAGAAAATCTAATATTAAAACTAGAATTTACGAAAACATGGCAGGATGATATACGACGAGATAACAATGGAACTATTCCAATAGCCAGGTTACAACCCGTAAACCAAATAAGGACTGGGGTTGTAACCCTTCATCTGAACAGAACTTGGTTTCCCACCATTTATCGGCAAGATAATAATGTAAGAAATCAAGACCGGAAGCAATCTTGTACTGGATCAAGACATGACTAGACTGGTTATATCTCATTCAATCAATCACGGCCAAGCAGATACTACGGCTTACTACTTTAACTAACTAGGGTTATCACAGTCCTAATTACTAACAAGTGAGATTATTCCACAGCTACAAGCCCTGTAGACCATCCAGGTTACCCAGGTCGAAAATTAGGGGTTGAATTCAGGTGGGTACATCGTCTGGGAGACAAATATACCCTTAGGTGACTTAGAGGGTGCAACACACGACGGTGTGCTGGAAATGTGCCCTACTCGACGGCAGGCTACAGATCCCAAGAGCGCCCAGGTAACAGGATTGCCCGTAGCTGTGTCATCTCTTCATGACTAATGCGTTATTCTAGTTATTAACCTTAATCCATTTTAGTAGGTACTCCTGACCGTGGTACTCAGGAGTCCCATCCTAGACATGATGCAAGACAGAACAAGTAGATTTAACAAGCAAGGAAGAAAGAATTATCCATGGTGTCAAGGCAAGTCAAGTTAAGTTAGCCGTCGCAACGGCATTAAGATAAATCATGTCAGGGTACTTGTCAGGAGTGCGCCACGATGGGCCACTATCATGTCAGGTTGGTCATGTCAGGAGTGCACCACTACGGGTCACTGCCGTGTTATGCTAGTTCCTTGTCATTCCAAGCCATGTACAATAGTCATTCCAAACCTATTAAGTAAAAAGTCACGCATGCAGGAGAGAGCTGTGGGTTAAGCAAGGGGTCAGGGGAGCAGCGTACGCACAAGGGCACGCACGCAGGGAGCTGCGTACGCTCAAAAGTCACGCACGCAGGAGAGAGCTGTGTACGCAAAAGTCACGCACGCAGGAGAGCTACGTACGCGAAAAGTCACGCACGCATAGGAGGGCTGCGTACGCGAAAGGTCACGCACGCAGGGGAGCTGCGTACGCAAAAAGTCACGCACGCAGAGAGCAGCGTACGTGAAAAGTCACGCACGCCAGAGAGCTGCGTACGTGAAAAGTCACGCATGCAAGTGAGCAGCGTACGTGAAAAGTCACGCACGCCAGAGAGCCGCGTACGTGAAAAGTCACGCACGCAAGAGAGCAGCGTACATGAAAAGTCACGCACGCCAGAGTGCTGCGTACGTACAAAAGCATGCAAGCAGAGAGCTGCGTACGCGTAAAAACACGCACGCAGGGTCTGGGTCTTCTTCTCCATGGCTGAGAAGAAGCTCCAATTGCTCCAAAACTTCAAGGCATCACAACTTGGCCATCCGAACTCTAAATCCAGATTTTCAAAGTTCCAACCAGGGTGGAATTGAACTCTCTTCCACATAGAAACATCAAAACTCATGAAAATCCAACTTAAATCGATCAAAACCATACAACTCCGAAAATAGAAAAAACTTAGATCTAGAATAATGGAGACTCCAATTCATAAAATACCAAGTTCTAATGTTGATCACCATGTCCTAAACTAGCAAATGGACAAATAAAAGTGGGTTCTCATATGGTGGCAAGGTGTACTTGCCTATGGAGAGGAAGGAGAAGAGTGTTGTGTAGTGGAAGGAGAAGAAGAAATTAATGGAGGTTTATGAGGAGAGAGAAAAGGTTAGTGGAGTTTTAAAGAGGGTGGGATGTGGTGTGTTGAGGGTAGAGTGTAGGCTAAGGTGTTCCAATGCACATATACCAAACCAAACCAAACCAACCCAATCCAATTAAAATGGAGCCATGACAAAACCCAAAATACGAGAAATACCAAAATTCCACAAGTTGAGAAAAATAAAAATACAGGCCAAAATCCATATACGAGTATAAATACGAAATACGGGAAAATGAGGGTGACAACATCGAAAATGCACCATGAGTTATCTTAACATATATACCTGATTGTGTTGTTGAGAGATGCATATGGGGTGGTGACCCTAAGGAGAAAACCATGTGGGTGATTTTACTAGGAGGTAAGAATAAGGTTCCAAGGATTAAGCATTAATGCTTTTGTCATTCTCTTGGATTAATTCCATTTGGAGCTAAGCCCCAAAGGGGCTTAGCGACTCGGACTCGGGCTCATGAGACGTAATGTGGCATTTTGTTGGCGCACTTAGCACATCAGCAGTCATGCGGCTCATATGCGGCCATACGGTCTTATGCGACTCATATGCGGCTACATGCGGCTCATGCGGTCCATGCGGCTCATGGAGGGCTCCGCTGACTGTGCAGACTACAAGTCAGTTATGGAAAGACTGATTCAATACAATTAATTCAGATCCACTTTTTTTGAGATTTGATTCAATCTTTCCATAAGATTTGAATTAATTTTGTTTCCATCTTTATGAAATTTGATTTAATTTCGTTTCCATCTTTGTGGGATATGAATTATGTTCGTTGATATCTTTGTGAGATTTGATTCAATATTTCTATAACTGAAGAGGCGGCTAGGGTTTCCACCCTCTCTCTATATATACTCTTTTCTGGCATCCTTTGTGAGTACTATAAATTTTATAAGTCAGAAAAGAGAGAGAGAGAGGGAGCTACTACCGCCATTGCAAGTTCATCCGAGGAGTCAGAACAGAGGTGACTTCGAGCGTTCCACAAGTTCTTCAACTTGTTGGTTCCTGGAAGCAATTCCGGTGGGACAAATCTTGTTTTGAGCAACGACGTTTTGACACCTCAGCAACTTTTTTTCATCTCATCTTTCTCTAGATTATTGTAACTCGTTCTGTCCCAATTGTAACATGTTTGCAAGGAAGAACGAGAGATCTTCTCTTCTCTATTTCCCTCCTTCATATTGTAATCTGGCTATTTAGTTTGTGTATCTTCGTAGATCTTGAGTTTGATCACTATAAAGTTTTGTCTGACTCTCAGATCTCGATTGTATCAGTTTTTCATCTTTGATCAAGCCCCGGGACTAACAATCTCAAAGCAAGATCCTTGTAGATGGAAAACATTAATGCTTCGCTCGTCCAATCGGACTACTACAAGTTGGAAAAGTTCGATGGAGAGCATTATCAAGTCTGAAAGAGGAAGGTTTATTTGACTCTTCAACTCAAAGACGTTGATAATGTATTGTTGGAGGAAGAACCTTCTGCTCCAGACACTGGGTCTACTTCCGCAATCAATGCGGCTACCAAACTCCAGGCCAAATGGAGAAAGGAAAATAGTATCTGCGGCCTTCTCATCCTGAATACTATGGAGGATTCCCTGGCAGAATCCTACTCGAAGAAGGAATTTGCCAGAGATATATGGAAGTCTGTGGAAAAACTATATGAAGAAGACAAAAACAGGAGCAAGCTGTTTGTGGTTGAAAAATATCACAAATTGCACTTTGAGGACGAGAAGTCCATGTTGCCACATGTGAAGGAATTTCTGAAGTTGCGTCAGAAACTGGAAGACAAAGAGATGCCCCTTCCCGACAAGTTTGTCATTGGAGGGATCGTCTCAAAACTTCATGCTGGATGGAATACCTTCCATGCAAGGATGCTCAGAAAGAAGCTAGACATTAGCTTGGAAGATCTACTTCAAGAGATCCATGTTGAGGACGAGATGCGTTCCCAACAGAAGGTGGACACTCTGTCTAAACAGTTGGCTAAAGCCAATCTAGTGCAGACGAGAGATCCCAAGGGAAAGCAGACGGCTTCTCATCCCAAGAAGAAGGACTTCACTAATCTAAAAGTGAATGGTCCTTCATTCAAGCAACAGAAGTCCAAGTCCCACGTGACTTGTTTCAATTGTGGCAAGAAAGGCCACTACAAGAGTGAATGCAGATCCAAGCCTAAACAATCGGAGAAAGGTGAGCCTAGTAAGGTTTCATTGGTTTCTAATATTGTTGCTATGATCGCACAGGCCACAAATGTGGGGGTTGACTCTGACTGATGGATAGACACTGGTGCGAATTGCCATGTCTGTTCTGGCAAGGAATGGATCGTCACGTACCAGTCGATATCTGAGAAGGTTGTCATGGCAAACCAGGTCCAAGTTGAAGTTATGGGGATCGGGACTATGGAGCTGAAACTCACTGCTGGAAACACTCTGACGCTTCAAGGTGTGAAGCATGTTCCGATGATTGCCAAGAACTTGATCTCTGGGAGCCTGCTCTGCAACGCAGGCTTGAAGATGGACATCAATGCTGGTTAGATGGTGATGTCCAAGAAGGGAACATACTTCGGGAAGGCTTATCAAACCGAAGGAATATTTAAAATTCAGCTTGTCAACCAGTTTAATAACATTAATGCAGTTGCATTTTTTGATTATTCTATTGAGTTGTGGCATAATAGGCTAGGACATGTTCTCTGTAAAAGAATTAACAAAATGTCCAGTCTAGGACTTATCTCCAAATATGGGGGAAGGTGGAGAAGTGTGAAGTGTGTGCTCAGACGAAGATCACAAGAAAACCCTTTTATCGGGTCAATCGAAGCACAGATCTTCTGGAGTTGGTGCACTCCGATATCTGTGACTTCAAATATTTCTCCACGAAGGCTGGAATAAAGTATTTCATAACCTTCATCGACGAATTCTCAAAATACGCGTTCGTCTACTTGCTCAAGACTAAAGACGAAGCTTTCGAGAAGTTCAGAGAGTTCAGGACCGAAGCTGAACGGCATACTGGACAACAACTCAAGAGGTTGAGAAGTGATCGAGGTGGGGAGTACAGGTCTCATGACTTCGCATCGTTCTACAAAGAACATGGAATCATATGCGAGACTACTGCTCCATATTCTCCTCAATCCAACGGAGTAGCAGAGAGGAAGAACCGAACATTAACAGAAATGATGAATTCAATGCTGCTTACTGCAGGTCTTCCAAAATGCTACTGGGGAGAAGCTGCATTAACAGCCACTTTCATTCTGAATAGAGTACCATATGCAACTTCAGACGTAACTCCTCATGAACTCTGGTTCAAAGTCAGACCAAACTTGAATGTTATTCGAGTGTGGGGGTGTCTGGCGTATATGAAGCTTCCAGATCTGAAGATTCAGAAGCTGGAGACAAGGACTACGAAGGCGATCTTCTTGGGGTATGCCGAGAAAAGTGATGCTCGGAGATTTCTTGATATTGAGTCAAATCATATCATCGAATCTCGCGATGCTGAATACTTTGAAGATAAGTTTGCAAAAGACAAAAATATCGTTCTTTCGGATATTCCGAAAAATGATGTAGTGCAAATGAGACTGAAATCTCAAATGGGCCAGTAGTCCAAGAAGAAGCTGTTGTTGATGAAACAACTCTTGTACCAGAACTCACAGAGCCGTCAGCAAAGCGAGCAATGAGACCTAAAGACTTCAGAGAAGACTTTGTCACCTATCATGTGGAAGCAGATCCGCTTACCTATGATGAGGCGATGAAGACCAGAGATGCTATCTTCTGGAAGGAGGCAGTGAATGACGAGTTTGACTCTATTACCTCCAATAACACATGGGTGTTGGTAGATCTACCTGAAGGAGAAAAGCCCATCGAATGTAAATGGATCTTCAAGAAGAAAATGAAGGCAGATGGAACTATTGACAAGTTCAAGGCCAGGCTGGTAGCCAAGGAATTTTTTCAGAAATAGGGGATAGACCACTTTGACACGTTCGCTCCAGTAGCTCGGATGACCATCATCATGATATTAATCGCTCTAGCAGCTATACATAAGTTGGTGATACATCAGATGGATGTAAAGACAGCATTCCTGAATGGGGAGTTGACCAAAGAGATTTATATGCAACAACCAGATGGATTTGTCTTCAAAGATCTTGAAAACAAAGTCTGCAAGTTGGTAAAATTAATGTATGGTTTGAAGCAAGCTCCCAAGATGTGGCATGAGAAGTTTGACAAAGTTATTAGGTCAAACGGATACAGAGTCAGCGAGACGGACAAATATGTTTACACAAAGTTCGCTGATGGAAGAGGAGTCATCGTTTGTCTGTACGTGGACAACATGCTAATCCTAGGGACAAATATAGGCTGTGTCACGGAGACAAAGAAGTTCCTCTTAACCAAGTTCAGTATGAAGGACTTAGGGGATGCAGATGTCATCTTGGGCATAAAGATCATCCGGACAGACACTGGAGTAGCGCTGTCACAATCTCACTACATTGAGAAGATGCTCATACGCTATGGGTATAAGGATCTTCCAAGGATCGATACGCCATACAGGTGTGATCAGAAGCTGAAGCCAAACTCGAGGAAAAGCGTCAGGCAGCTGGAGTATTCTAGTATTATCAGAAGTTTGATGTACGCAACCACTGCCACAAGGCATGACATAGCTTTCGTCATAGGAATGTTGAGTCGGTTCACAAGCAACCCAGGGATTGAGCACTGAAAAGCTGTGAAGCGAGTGATGAGATATCTCAAGAAGACTCAGACATATGCACTGCACTACAACGGATATCCGACAGTAGTAGAAGGCTTCAGTGATGCTAGCTGGTATTCAGAGGTGGAAAGCGAGAGGTCCACAGGTGGATATGTCTTTTCCTTGGGTAGAGCTGCTATATCGTGGAAGTCGAAGAAGCAGACTATACTCTCTCGTTCCTCCATGGAATCTGACTATGCACTTGAAACTGCAGCAGATAAAACAGAATGGCTTCGGAAGCTCATGTAAGATCTTCCAGTGGTTGGGGCTCAGATATCGGCGATACCGATATACTGTGACAACCAGGCGACTGCGGCGGTGGCATCAAATGACCTCTTCAACGGAAAAAAGAGGACTGTGCGGTTGAAGCACATGGCAGTACACGATCTTATCAAAAGAGGTATAATTGTAGTGATTGATGTTCGGAGTCAGGAGAACCTGGCAGATCCGTTCACAAAGGGCCTCAAATGCCGTTGGTTGTGGACACAGCTTATAAAATAGGCTTGAAGGCATTCTGATAGTGTGTTTTTGTAATCCTACCATAAAGTTTTATGCTATTAGTTCAAAAAGAAATCTACTAGGCATCTAACTTTTGGTTCAAAGGAGGATCACTGACTGGAAAACTATCATGTAACAGTGGGTACTTGTTCTCTGGAACATGGAAGGGACCCATAACCACTGTTGTCTACTATGTATTTTCTGCAGAAAAATAGATCCTGTGGAAGGTTGGCTTAAACGCCTTAATGAGTTCTCAGGCAAAGTGAATGCCTGGTGTGCTTTATAGAAAGCACGGTAGAGCAGCACTACAAGGAGTGAAACTCCATGCTACAGTGGGGTGACTCCACCATGA
>JANAVB010012199.1:8180479-8270479 GCA_029216955.1 Iris pallida | reverse complement strand
CTACCTCCACCTCCTCTGCCTACAGATATGGGGCAGATGTTTACATTCCTCCAGCAGATACTGGAGACTTGGAGAGCCCAGGCCGAGGCTCAGCAGTGGCAGACAGACGTGATGCGTCAGGACATGGAGGATGCCTATCAGTTGGCCCTTGCCGCCGTGGAGCAGAGGGCTCCTCATCCGGGGATGCGACCTAGGTACGGAGATATCTAGGACTTCAAGAAGCTTGGGCCACGTGACTTTAGCGAGACCGAGGGTGTGATGTATGCAGATGATTGGCTCGAGGATATTGAGCGGCAGATGAGGGCCTCCCACCTGGCAGACGACCTGAAGGTCGAGGCGGTAGGGTTGCAGTTGCTAGACATTGCACGCACCTGGTTCAGGAACGAGCCAGCCCTAGCTGGAGAGGGCCGTACTTGGGCAGAGTTCAAGCTCCTCTTCAAGGAGAAGTTCTTTTCCCCCATGGACAAGATTGACCTGGTACGACAGTTCCAGGATCTACAGCAGGGCAGTCTATCTGTGGAGGAGTACGCAGCTGAGTTCGGCCGTCTGAGCCAATACGCAGAGTACATGGTTCTATACCCGGAGATCAGGGCGAGCCATTTCAGGGAGGGACTCGCTTGGGATATCAAGCACCTCATTCCCTCCTTCTATGAGACATATGCCCAGATCTATGCGGAGGCCCGCAAGGTAGAGCGAGAGTGGGGCTTGAAGCCCAAGAGGGAGCGTGATCATTTCTCGGGGGCTACTAGCAGCGCAGGGGCTGCTAAGCGCCCTCAGCTTCAGCATCGTTCTTTCCAGCATCACCAGCCGCAGGTGCAGGCCAGAGCATCGGTTCAGCAGTAGGTGCAGCACACTCAGCAGAGGCAGGCACAACATGGGGCTCCTTGCGGCTACTGCAAGAAGCCCGGTCACATCTGGGAGGTCTGTCAGAAGAGGCTGGGCTTGTGTCTCTATTGCGGGGAGGCTGGACATCAGTTGAGATATTGTCCTATGTGTAGGAACGATATAGTAAAGCGTAATACTCTAGAGGGGGGGTGAATAGAGTTGGCAGCGGAATAATGCTAATTAAAAATTGTTAGCAACACAATCACAGTATATAATCACAGTAGAAATAATGTAAGGCAGAGTTCAGAAAGAAAACGCAAAGACAGCGATGTATACCGGTATCCCTCTGTTGAGGACTAATCCAGTCGGTAGAACTCTTGCTACCAGTTGAATCCACTATAGGAAAAATCGTAAGTTTTCTTACGAAGTCCTTGCAACTTCTACAACGCGAGCTTTGATACGAAGAACTCGTCCAACTTCAAATATGAAGAGGTTTTCTTCAATCAAGCCTTCTGATTACAATCTCTCAGAAACTTCTAGACCATACCGCACTGGCAAATTGACTAGAGGATTGTAACTGGCTTGGGATCTGAAAATGAAAGCTCTAAAAAACTCTTTGGAAGGCAGAAAGCTTTTTAGATAGAGAGAAGATTGAAAGTGAATGAGTGAATTGAAATGATCGAAATACTTCTCTATTTATAGGAATTCCAAAGGGAGAACTCTGTCAGAATTCGGGCAGAATTCGGGCAGAACTCTATGAGCAAATCTCGGTCAAATCCGCAACTGCAGGAGGACCAAGTTCCAGAGAATTCAAAAATCAAACGGCCACCAACCGAACTCTGTCCGAACTCTGGCCGAGTTCTGTCAGGGTTAGGTTAGGGTTTTAAAAATAGATTTCGGTGATTTTTGAAAACCTTTTTGAAAACCTTTTTGTAAATATTTTGATAGGTCATTTTTAAAAACATTTTGAACTATTTTGGGGATAGCCTATTTGCCAGTACAACTCGGTGTACAATGTATTCCTAGACTCAAATAAAGTAAAAATTACATTGCATAGGAAATACAGACACAAGTAGGCAAACAGATCTTCAGTCTTGAACGGAGTGAATATCCAATCTTGCTTATGTCCAAGAAGCTGAGATGTCCCAACAAGCTTTGTATATCCAGACAGAGTTTTGATCAATTATTAAAATCAGGTTGACCATATGACCAATGGGCCAATAATCTCTCCCATTTTGATAATTGACAAACTATGAATGATATAACATTAAGCTAGTTCGAAAAATATCAAAAAGTAGAAATTGTTCATAACCTGTATTTAACTCAAAAAAATGTTAGATCATTTTTAATTTTCTCCCCCTTTGTCACTTAGCAAAATAATTGCACAAGAGAAGGCTCCCCCGCATTAAATGCAGAAGACTCCCCCGCAATCAATGCATAAGTAACAAATAGTGAGAAAATAAAATAAAAGAAATATAAAAATTAGAGATATAGCATCACAGGCATGTAAATATTTCTATAAATTATCATCACAGGCATGTATTGCTTCAAAAAAATATAAAAGAAATCTCAGGCATGCTATTTCACAGGAAGTTTAAAATGGAGAAGCAGTATAAAGAGATAGTGCTAAACAAAATGCTAAAATAAACTGAGATGTCATAAATAAAAAATCATAAACATGTCCATGAAGATAAAAGAAATACTGATAGCAAACTACAAAGTACTAATAAAAGTAAATAATAAAAATTTGGAATGTCGGAGCATTTCCAAGTATACAGTAGAATATCACTAATAATCAAATCAGATCTCATCATCACTATCCTCATCAATATCATCAGCAGCACGGCCAGCATGACCGGAAGTACCAGCACCAGAAGTACCAGCGCCAGTAGGATGAGAAGGGGCGCCAGCATAGAACTCGCCAACATAATCTCGAGGAGCACGATACCAATCATAGGCGTTACCTGACTGGAAGTAGGCATGGACAGCCTCATCCTCACAGCGGTAACCCAAAAAAGATGGATCTCGAGGGATGGAAGCGGCTGAATAACCAGTCTGAGCGAACCGAAGATCAGCCAAGGAGTTTACCATCTCCTGGTAACGGGTGACATCGCGGAACTCACGCTCGCGAGCCATGTCCGTTATCGAGACATACAAAGCTGATAAGTGCTGATGTATGCCCTCAAAAGTCATGGCATACGGCTGATGTGGTGGAGATGGTGCAGTAGGAGGAGCAGGAGGTGGAGCTGAAGCAGTCCGGCTGCGACGAGAAAGCTGGAGTAACTTGGGCTCAGAGTCCTGAGTACAAATCGATAGATCGATGTCGAAGCGCTGAAAGATACGAGGGAGAATCATCGCGTAAGAGAGATTTCAATCTCTTGCACGACAACGTCCCATCATCTGAATAATAGTCTTAGGGACGAAAAAAGGAATCCCTTGATAAGATGATACATAGCGGACAGCTCAAGCGAAGTCACATCATCCTTGGAAGTGGATTTTGGAAGAAGAGTAGAGTAGATGATGCGATACAATTCGTAGTTAAACAAGTTTAGGTTGTTAGTCTTGAACTTTCCAGAACGTACTCTGTCAGGTGCACAGAGTTCCGTTTTGAAACTCGTGAGTGTAGTGCCTTCGGGAAACTCGAATTCCGTGATATCAACTAGCGGTTCACCTTCATTAGGAATCCCAAGAATCTCCGCTAGGAGGACATCATTGAACTCAATGTCTATGCCTCCAACACGTGTGCTCACGTCAAAAGTGTTAACTACGAGATTGCAATAGAACAATCTAATGGCATTAGTAGCAATTGGGAAGCACAGTTTAACAAGTAAGTGTAACCCTAATGCCTCAAATAAGTGACGATGGTCAGGAAAAACCGTCCATTTTATCGGAGCGCCGCTGCATATGGATCGGGTGGAAAAGTCACCGTACCATAATAAAGCTTGATCGAGGGTTTGAAAGAAAAACCCATCGAAAGCACCGTCGCTCTTTTGGACCGGCGAAAACAAAGAATCCGTGTGAGGATTCGAAGAGGACCCTTCCTCACTAGGGGTGGTCTTCTTCCTCTTAGACGGATTGAATCTAGGTGCCATTAAAAATAAATACGCACTAAGCACTAATTTGAAAGTGGAGAAAGAGAGAGTTATACCTCACGAAAATTGGATATGTTGTAGAGAAGGATGATCTCCGCAAGATTCCAAAGTTTGGAAGGATTTCACCAAGTAGATAGGGGGCAATGGGTTGGTGAATACCTAGGGTTTGGAGGAGTTTCGGGCGGCTGGAGCTACTGTTTGAAAGTATGGAAGCAATGGAAGAGAAGAGGCTCTCGGGTTGTGTATATATACACAGACACCCTCAACCGAACTCGGGCCGAATTCGGTCAGAGTTCTGTCCGAATTCGCCTAGGGTTCTTTCAGGTTGATTTTTGCTACTTCTTTTTCATTGACTCGTTTCAAATATTTAATTTAAAGATTAGTTATTTTAGTCTTCAATAACATAATTAATAATATTTTATGAATTAAATATCGTTACACATTGACTGTCTCAGATTAGCTGTAGGAGTACTGTCCCAGCTGGCGGAGGTTCACCGGGGAACTCTTAAGTACCGCTTCGCTTCAACCGTAATTGTGGTGACAGACAGACTCTTTATTAGCTTGTCTCTAACACAGTTTTTGCATAATGATATATAATCATAAATAAAATCAATTAATATTATTGACGTCCAAAATTCCTAATTCTCGACGTAAATAATTGAAGCGATCTTCCGCTAGAGGTTTAGTGAAGATGTTAGCTAATTGATTATCAGTATCTATGTATACAAGGTTTATATCTCCATTTTGATGATGATCTCTAAGAAAATGATGCCGAATCTCGATATGTTTAGTACGAGAGTGACATACAGGATTCTTAGTCAAATTAATGGTGCTAGTGTTATCACAGAAAATGGGAATATGCGTGTAAAATAAATCAAAGTCTTCTAAGGTTTGTTTCATCCACAAAATCTGAGCGCAACAACGTGCTGCGGCGATGTACTCAGCCTCTGTTGTTGATAAGGCTACAGAATTTTGCTTTTTACTAAACCAAGAGACTAGAGCCTTGCCTAAGAAATGACATGTACCGCTAGTACTTTTTCTATCAACCTTGCATCCAGCAAAAATCTGCATCCGAATAACCAATAAGGTCAAAGGATTTAGTTTTGGGATACCACAAGCCGACAGAAGAAGTGCCCTTAAGGTATCGAAAGATACGCTTAACTGCGGACAGATATGATTCCTTTGGGTTGGCTTGAAAATGTGCACACAGGCAAACACTAAACATTATATCTGGACGACTAGCAGTTAAGTAAAGTAAACTACCAATCATACCTCGATACTTACGTGTGTCGACTGGCTTGCCTTGTTCGTCAGAATCAAGCTTTGTTGAAGTTGCCATCGGAGTGCCAATAGGTTTGATATTGTCCAGATCAAACTTCTTTAGCAAATCTTTTGTGTACTTGGCTTGATTAATGAACGTCCCATTGTCGGTTTATTTGATTTACAATCCGAGAAAGAATTTCAGCTCTCCCATCATGCTCATCTCAAACTCATTCTGCATACACTTAGAAAATTCTTGACAAAGAGATTCATCAGTGGATCCAAATATGATATCATCAACATAGATCTGAATTAAAAGCAGCTTGCCATTAAATCTGGACGACTAGCAGTTAAGTAAAGTAAACTACCAATCATACCTCGATACTTACGTGCATACAGGCAAACACTAAACATTATATCTGGACGACTAGCAGTTAAGTAAAGTAAACTACCAATCATACCTCGATACTTACGTGTGTCGACTGGCTTGCCTTGTTCGTCAGAATCAAGCTTTGTTGAAGTTGCCATCGGAGTGCCAATAGGTTTGACTTTGTCCAGATCAAACTTCTTTAGCAAATTTTTTGTGTACTTGGCTTGATTAATGAACGTCCCATTGTTGGTTTATTTGATTTGCAATCCGAGAAAGAATTTCATCTCTCCCATCATGCTCATCTCAAACTCATTCTGCATACACTTAGAAAATTCTTGACAAAGAGATTCATCAGTGGATCCAAATATGATATCATCAACATAGATCTGAATTAAAAGCAGCTTGCCATTAAAAGATTAATAAATAGTGTAGTGTCAACCTTTCCTTTTGAAAAACTGTCGTCAAGTAGAAAAGAGCTTAGACGATCATACCAAGCACGAGGGGCTTGTTTCAAACCGTATAAGGCTTTCTTCAACTTGAAAACATGGTCAGGATTTTTGAAATCCGTGAAACCCGGAGGTTGTGCTACAAAAACTTCTTCTTTTATAAATCCATTTAGAAAAACACTTTTTACATCCATTTGAAAAAGTTGAAATCATGAAAACATGCAAATGTACATAACATGCGAATGGATTCTAATCTCGCAACTGGGGCATAAGTCTCATCGTAATCGATACCCTCTTCTTGATTGTATCCTTGAGCTACGAGTTGAGACTTGTTACGAGTTACTAAACCATCCTCATTCAGTTTGTTTCAAAATTCCCAACGGGTGCCAATGACCAGAGGATCAATAGGCTTGGGAACAAGTTCCCAAACTTGATTCCGTTCGAATTGGTTCAATTCCTCTTACATGGCATCTATCCAGAAACTATCACTACATGCTTCATCAATAGATTTAGGTTCTAGCTGTGAAATAAATGCAACACTAGAAACAATATCTCTACTGGATGATCGAGTACTTACTCCTTTGGTAATGTCACCAATTACCAAATCTTGTGGATGATCAGCTGTGAATTTTAACCTCTTCGGTAGACTCTGTAGGTAGCTGGTTCCTGGATCTCCTCTAGGGGGTTCAGCTAGTGCAGAGCTTGGTTCAGGTTCAGCTGATGTTGAGCTTGATGTAGGCAGATCTTCATCACTGTCATCGAGAGTCATTTGGTTCATTTCATCAAAGTGACGTTGATTGATTCTTCGATGATCATGGTACGTTTGTTGAAGACTCTGTACCCTTTGCTCTTGGCCGCATAACCTAGAAATATACCTTCATCGGCCTTTTCGTCAAACTTTCCCAAGTTGTCTTTAGTATTAAGAATAAAGCACTTACAGCCAAATATCTTAAAATATGAAACTGAAGGAATTCTATCAAACCATAACTCAAATGGAGTCTTCTTCGATTTGGGTCGAATTAGAACTCTATTGAGCACAAAGCAAGCTGTATTGACAGCTTCAGCCCAGAAGTATTTGGGTAGGCTAAATTGATTTAACATCACTCTAGCCATTTCGGTTAGAGTTCTGTTCTTACGTTCCACAACTCCATTTTGTTGTGGAGTTCTAGGACAGGAGAACTCGTGTATAAACCGTGTGTGTCACAAAATTGCTCGAAATCAGCATTCTCGAATTCGTCTCCATGATCGCTTCTAATACGAGTGATCATGTAACCTTTTTCATTTTGTACTTTCTTGCAAAAGACGACAAATTCGGATAATGCGTCATTCTTGCGTGTTAAAAAATATACCCACGTGTATCTAGAGAAATCATCTACAATTACAAAAGCATATAATTTACCTCCGAGGCTAGCAACTCTGCTAGGACCGAATAAATCCATATATAGCAATTGTAGAGGTCTAGTAGTACATACTGCGTTTACAGACTTGAATGTGGATCTGGTAGCCTTGTTCTTTTCACATTGACTGCATACCGAATCCTTCTTGAATGTTATGTCTGGTAAACCGCGTACTATCTTCTTTGTGGATAATCTTGAAATTGTATCTATGTTTGCATGACCGAGTCTCATGTGCCATAGGTGACTCTCATCACTTTTGGCCATTAAGCATCTACCTGAAATGTTAGCTTCTTCCAGCAGATAGAAAACATATATATTGTCTTCCCTGATTCCTTCAAAGATAGTACTACCAGTTGAGCTATCAACTATAGTACATTTGTCTTTGCCAAAGTTAATACCATAACCATGATCAGCTAGATGACTTATGCTGAGCAGATTATGTTTCAACTCGGTAACCAGACAGACATCTTTAATCACGGGATAGGGAGACTTACCAACATCACCGATACCAATAATATACCCTTTCAAATTATTACCGAAGGAAACATAACCTTCCTTCTTCTTCTTCGACAGTGTAGCGTCACCGGTCATATGTCGTGAGCAACCGCTGTCGAGGATCCATTTGCTTCTAGCATGTGAAGGGTGTTCCACCTACAAAACAGTTTGCAGATGAAACCTTTGGTACCCATTTCTTGTAGGGTCCTGAATTGTTAGCTTTAGGTATCCAAGCATAAACATTTAAATCTACAAGCTTTCTCATTCTACATGCAGATGATATGTGACCAATGAGGCCACAATAATGACATTATGCATGTCGAGTGTTGAAAGCTGTGTGGTGTGCATGGTTGGTAGGTTTGGGTTTTCTAGTATAGAAGAATGCATACCTATGATCATGTTTGGGCTTAACCTTTTGGGGTAAAGGTTTTATATGGTTTGGTCTGACAGTGTTTGGCTTGGAAATGTTCCGAATTCTCGGTAAGTGACACGTGTTAGGATAGGAAGCAGCAGGCTCAGGCTGTTTTCCTAACCTAATTTCCAACTTTTTGGAAGTGTCATATAACTTAGTATAATCAGAAGTGAGTGATTCCATTCTGATTTGTGCAGATTGAAGACTTTTCTTTTCTTTAGAAAGATCTTCTCTCAATTGGTCTATAATCTTGTCTTTCTCTTCGGATGACTGTTTAGTCTCGTGTAATAAGACCTTTATAGAGGAAAGCTCACCAGACTCACTAATATTAGCTCTAACCTCAGCTAGTAGGTCGGTAAGTCTTCCTATTTCTCCTTTGTACTCTTTGAGTACCTTCTTAGCGGTCTGATATTTACTACGCAGTTTCCTGTAGTCAAGCATCAGGTCACTGAAGGCATCTCCTAATTGCTCAAAGGTAAAGTCATCATATGTTTCTATAGGTTCAGTAGGTACCTGATCGATTGCCATGAAGCAGATGTTTGCAGCATCCTCTGAATGTTCATCTTCTAAGTCGCTAGCTTCACTCTCATGCCATATGCTGGTGTTGGCATATTTTCGAGATGTTGATCTTTTCAGGTTGCCTTTTTCATACCTGTTGTTCTTCTTGCTCGATGATGAGTTGATGGGACAGTCCTTCTTCATATGTCCCTTCTTCTTGCAGCCATAGCAGACAGCATCTTCTTGGTACCAGTTGTTGCTGTTGTTCTCTTTGACTCTCTTCTCATGTCTCATGAATCTTTTGAACTTCCTTGCTAGGAGAGCTTGATTTTCAGCGTCAGATCCGCTGCTGTCTGAGTCATCTTCAGCAGCTTTTCTGTGCTGAGCCTTGAGGGCGATAGTCTTCTCCTTTGGTGCAGGCTCTTCAAAATCTTGTAGCTCCAGTTCATGAGTGAGTAGCTTACCCATGAGTACTTCAAGTGACATTGTGGTGAGGTCGTTTCCTTCAATGATAGATGTAGCCTTCGAAATCCAGTTCTTGGTGAGAGCTCGCAGGAGTTTGCAAATCTTTTCGTGGTTACTGTATTCTTTGCCTAAGGAGGACAAAGGATTTATAATATCCAAGAACCTCTCGAACATTTGTGTGACTGTTTTATTTGGCTTTATTTTGAACGCCTCGTACTCTTGAGTAAGTCTGCTGACTTTTGACTCCTTGACTTGAGTCGTGCCTTCATGTGTAACTTCGAGAAGCTTCCATACACCATTTGCCGTTGTGCATGTAGATACCCTGTTAAATTCTGTTCTGTCTAAGGCACAAAAAAGAGCATTAATAGCACGTGCGTCAAGACTGGCCTTTTCTTTTCTTCCTCTGTATAACTGCTTTAGGGTTTTTCAACCAAAACTCCCTCGACATTTATACGAGGTGGCTTCTGATAGCCATCAAGAACAATAGCCCATAAGTCAAAATCAAGAGATTTTAAGAAGAAACTCATCCGTGTTTTCCAATAAGTGTAGTTAGTACCATCAAACAGTGGGGGTCTGTTTGTGGCCTGACCTTCACTTGTGAATTTCATAGTAGCCATGTGATGTGCTGTGATCTAATAAATAATAAATAAATAATAGTACTGTTACCTCGCTTTACCTGTAACACCCGCTCTGATACCAATTGTAGGAACGATATAGTAAAGCGTAATACTCTAGAGGGGGGTGAATAGAGTTGGCAGCGGAATAATGCTAATTAAAAATTGTTAGCAACACAATCACAGTATATAATCACAGTAGAAATAATGTAAAGGCAGAGTTCAGAAAGCAAACGCAAAGACAGCGATGTATACTGGTATCCCTCTGTTGAGGACTAATCCAGTCGGTAGAACTCTTGCTACCAGTTGAATCCACTATAGAAAAAATCGCAAGTTTTCTTACGAAGTCCTTGCAACTTCTACAACGCGAGCTTTGATACGAAGAACTCGTCCAACTTCAAATATGAAGAGGTATTCTTCAATCAAGCCTTCTGATTACAATCTCTCAGAAACTTCTAGACCGTACCGCACTGGCAAATTGACTAGAGGATTGTATCTGGCTTGGGATCTGAAAATGAAAGCTCTAGAATACTCTTTGGAAGGCAGAAAGCTTTTTAGATAGAGAGAAGATTGAAAGTGAATGAGTGAATTGAAATGATCGAAATACTTCTCTATTTATAGGAATTCCAAAGGGAGAACTCTGTCAGAATTCGGGCAGAATTCGGGCAGAACTCTATGAGCAAATCTCGGTCAAATCCGCAACTGCAGGAGGACCAAGTTCCAGAGAATTCAAAAATCAAACGGCCACCAACCGAACTCTGGCCGAGTTCTGTCAGGGTTAGGTTAGGGTTTTAAAAATAGGTTTTGGTGATTTTTGAAAACCTTTTTGAAAACCTTTTTGTAAACATTTTGATAGGTCATTTTTAAAAACATTTTGAACTATTTTGGGGATAGCCTATTTGCCAGTACAACTCGGTGTACAATGTATTTCTAGACTCAAATAAAGTGAAAATTACATTGCATAGCATAGGAAATACAGACACAAGTAGGCAAACAGATCTTCAGTCTTGAACGGAGTGAATATCCAATCTTGCTTATGTCCAAGAAGCTGAGATGTCCCAACAAGCTTTGTACATCCAGACAGAGTTTTGATCAATTATTAAAATCAGGTTGACCATATGACCAATGGGCCAACACTATGAACCATCGCCGTGCAGCTCAGGGAGCACAGGGTAGGCCACCGATGGCACCGCATCACGCCCTCCACCAGCAGCGGGATATACCCCCGCCAGGACAGGGCTTTTACGATGGTAGTTGAGGATCCTGCACGCATTGGACTAGGAGGTAGGGTCTTACTCTTTTTTTACCAGTTCTCTCCGCCCATTGATTGATTATTGCTTTCTTAGTACTTTTAGTTTGCATATGTGATGATCATGCTAGATTAAATAGAAAATCCCAATGAAGACTGCAATAACACGATAATGTAGAGATTTAAAACCATGTATGTGTTCTGATTTCCTGGGTTATATGTTATATAACTTAGGATAAAATTTAGTAGACCTTGATTATTGGGTGCTTGACCTAGAGAAGAGTACGACCGTTTGAATTTCGAGGACGAAATTTTTTTAAGGAGGGTAGATTTGTCACCCCTAATTTTCGAATTAGGGGTATTTTCATCATTTTTCAAGTTTTATAGTTTTTAGGAATTTTATTTGATTTTAAGTGATTTTTTGGGATTTATTTGGGTTGGTTTGGATTTTATCCAATTCGGACTCAAATTGGAGACCCGGGTAGCCTGGACCCTAGTGGGACCCACATACTAGCTGGGCTTGGCCCACATGCCATCATAATTAGGCTAGAAATCATAAACCCAACTTCCATGGCTTAATTAGTCATTTTAGAGACTTAATTAGTCAATTAGAAACAAACCGAACCAAACCGAATTCAATTTGAACCCAAACCAAGTCTAATGGGTTGGGGGCTTATTGGATTCCCAACCCAAACCCATTAGGCCAAGCCATGGCCGGCCATGAATAGCCCCCCCCCCCCCCCCTCCTTTCCTTCTCCATTAAGAAAAACTCTCTCTCTCTCTTCCAAACTCCATTTTTTTCCAAGCTTCTTCTTCCTCCAAGAAAAGAAATCTAGGTATGCTTCTAATTTGTCATTTAATCCTCCTTTACATTTATTTTCTTCACCATTAGTGTAGAGAAGAGGATTCTCTACACTTTGCCCATAGAAAATTGTAGGTTTCCAAATAATCAAGGTTAAGGATTTATTTGGGGGTTTTTCCATTAGAGTAGTATATATATATATGTATGTATATATATATATATATATATATATTTTTTTAATATATATATATATATATATATATATATATATATATATATATATATATATATATATATATATGTGTGTGTATGTATTTATATATAATTATTTGTATTCATGTGTATGTAGAAGTGGTGGTTGTGTCATGAGGTTGTGTAAGAGTGGTAGAGAAAGTGTGAGAGGGTGATGTGTGTGTTTGGGTGGTGTATATATATATATATATATATATATATATATATATATATATATATATATATATATATATATATATATATATATATATATATATATATATATGTATATATGTATTTGTGTGTGTGTGTAGAGAATGGTGGTGGTGGTGTTTGTGTCATGTGAATGTGTGAGAGTGTGAGTGAGCTTGTGTGTGTTTGTGAGAGTGTGTGTGTATGTGTTTATATATATATATATATATATATATATATATATATATATATATATATATATATATATATATATATATATATATATATATATATATATATATATATGTGTGTGTGTGTGTGTGTGTGTGTGTGTGTGTGTGTGTGTGTGTGTGTGTATATGTATATAGAGATGTGTGTGTGTGTATATATATGTATATGGAGATGTGTGTGTGTGTGTGTGTGTGTGTGTGTGTGTATGTATAGGTATGTATAGATGAGGGTGTAAGTTGTGGAGATAGATGTATATATATATATATATATATATATATATATATATATATATATATATATATATATATATATATATAATTTTTTTTGTTTATATATATATATATATATTTTTTTGTTTATATATATATATATATATATATATATATATATATATATATATATATAGAGAGAGAGAGAGAGAGTAAAGGAAGTAGAAGAAGTAGAGGAGAAGAAGAAGTAGTAGTAGCAGCAGCAGTTTGAAGCAGTAGCAAGTAGCAGCAGTAGCAGGTCCAGCACTGGCAGGAGCCACAGCAGCAGCAGCTGCTATGAAGCAGCTGCAATAGCAGCTGATCCCCCCTCCCCCAATTCACCCTTTATACCCCCTTAAACCCCCCTATATATATATATATATGTATATATATATATATGTATATATGTATAGGATAGATAGATATATATAGAGGATTAGAGAGTTAGAAATTAGAGGAAGTTAGAAGAAAATAAGAGGAAGAGAATTAGAAAGGAAATAGTTAGAAGATTAGAAGAAGGAAGAAAAGTAGAAAAGGAAAGAAGGGGAGAAATAAGAATAGGAAAAGAATGAGAAGAGGAAAGTAGAATAGGAAAATAGAAGAAGTTAGATTAGGAAGAGAATTTAAAAGAAGAAGGAAGGAAGGAAGAGGAATTAGAAGAATAGGTTTTTAGGAGAAATCGAGTTAGAGGACGAATTTGAGCCCGGAGTATCGGATCACGACAAAACTTGGCGTGGAGTTAGAATACGTGATTTAGATTTTGCGGGTATGCTCCCGAGTGGAAATCGGGGTCGTAGGGCGCCGGTATCGCGTCGTATCAGTGTGTATCTTGAAATATTTAAGATTTTGGCAACGGGCCGTATCATGGACCGGATGTCCATGTTACCTAGGTATTTTGGTAGATAATATATGTATAGTCTAGTATCTTACTACCCTGGGGAGATCGGATCAAAATATCAAGCGTAGGTAGGCTAACTAGATAATCGCCGAAGGTAGAATTTTACCCTTTTTAAGGGTAAAATAGGGAATTGGCCTACGGCCAAGATTTGAGTTTCGAAGTCCAAGATGGACTTGGATATGGGTTGTAGAGGTTGGTAATAGTTAGAAATAGCCGTCTAGACCTAGTCTTGACCCCGGTTGACCACGGTTGACTTTTTAGGCCAAAAGTCAACTATGGGTCAACACTTTGCCCAATTTAGTCCC
This sequence comes from Iris pallida, assembly GCA_029216955.1. Taxonomy (NCBI): domain Eukaryota; kingdom Viridiplantae; phylum Streptophyta; class Magnoliopsida; order Asparagales; family Iridaceae; genus Iris; species Iris pallida. The sequence continues at coordinate 8,256,449 of JANAVB010012199.1, read as the reverse complement.
AAATTCCATTAGACTTGTGCAGTTGACCAAAAGTCAACTGTTAGTCACCAGTGACCTAGAGTTGACCTAGGGTTGACCAGAGTTGACCGGTTGACCAAAAGTCGACTGTTGACTCAAATTGACCTAGATTAATTCCGTTTGACTTGCGTTGACCCAGTATGACCTAGCTAGACCTAATATGACTTAGGTTGACCCCGTACAACCTAGTTTGACGTGTCTTGACCTAGAATGACTTAATAGGATTCAAATTAATTTGATTTTACTTCCTAAACATAGTATTGATACGTCTTGTTCTCTATAGGCCCTCGAGACGCTGCATTTGCTCCGGTTGACGTACCATATCATATTTCAGGCGAGTATATTCTCTGATACTTTTTCAATTTGTAATGATTGTTATGATTCATGTAATTAGTGTGGATATGCTTGTTCTCGACACAATGGTCACACGGATTGGTATTCATGGATCCCGACATGAGATGTTATTCCTCGTTATCTTGGTATATCTTGTGCAAGCTCCCTTGTAGTTCTTGTGCAGTATATGGATACCGATTCTCGAGAAGACTTGCTTCCTTCTCGTAGAATCCCGTGTCGTAACGTGTCTTGCTTGGATCCCCTCTACCATTCGGGGACGGGGAGTACTAGTGTAGATGTGTGGTCATTATCTGCCTTGTTTATTCTTGTAGACCTTGAATGCTACCAATCCTACACTCCACGTAGGATTAGCTGTGTCACGACCCGCACCCACTGTGAGGGTACGAGTACGTAACAACGCCCAGCCTACGCCGCAGTGTCGGCAGTAGAACGTTGTTCTAAGTCTCTAACTAACAATCAACTCATGCAGTATCTAATGTACTCATCATGATCAACTCCGAACAGAGGACAAGTATATGATACAGTGTAGCTCAATCACAGCCTAAGCACGATAAGATAACACAGAAATATCACTAAGAAATTGAAGACAACAAAACTACTAATATAATAACAACAAACTCAAAATCTCAATACATCTCAAGTCTCAAATCTCTATATACAACTCCAGATCTAAACATGAAAACTAAAACAAGACAGACTAACTAAACTCCCGATCACTCCTGAGTGTCGGGGCCATAGGTAGCTAAGCCATCTCCTGCTCCAAAGTAAGTAGGGCAAATGTCCTCAGGGCAAGCATCTTTAATATTTTCAACAGGTCCAGTCAGGACAGGAACGAGCACAATCTCATCTAGCAAACCCATGTAAATGACAGAGAACTATAAAGCAGTTATAGACAGTTGTATTGATGAATATGGCAGTTTGTACGAGTAATGATGTGGAGAGCAGTTAAGGTACAAGAAAAGTAAGGTAACTAAACAAGAAGAGAAACATAGCAAAGAAGACTGTAAAATAAAATCTAACTGAACGAGAGTAACATAGTGAGTTCAGATGGTACAATATAAGTCGAGTGTAATCCCAATATGAGTCTAATATAAGATGAGTCGAATGTAATTCTAATCATTATTCTAATAAGGTGAATCGAATAAGGTGATACGAATAAGGTGATTCACATGATGTTCTAATAATGATTCGAATAAATTCTCCAAGTGTGTTTTAAAATACTTAGTTAGACATGTAAACGGCTAAGGGTAAATCTAGCACATCACACACCTGGCCGGGTGTGGAATGGCTATCGTTCGAATATATTCACAGGGGGTGGTTCGAATAGTGGGAATGTTCACATGCCTATAATCAAGTATTTTCCCGCCCAGTCTAATACAAATGAATCCAAAGTTCGACACATCAATCGAATAAAAGTCCAACCAACATATGAAGATACGAATAGGGTGATTCGAATAGTGATTCGTATGGTGATTCGAATAATAGAGGTAAGACGAGTAAGTATGTGTGTCGTATACATGGATTCAGATATAAAAAAATACGTATTTGTAACAGAGAATCAGATATAGCTAACTAGAACTGAAGTACAGTAATTGACAAATAAATGAGAGAACTATCAGAGAATGTACTCGCTTGATACTCTGAAAAGAGTAGTGTAATATCAAATGCCTGCACCAGAGTCACAATGTCCTAAACAGAGTAATACAGGTTATAATGTATAAAATACAAGAGAATTGGAAGCTACAATGCAAACTACATAATTTCTAGGTCAAACTAGGCCAAAGTCAACTCTAAGTCAAACCTGGTCAACTGTCTAGGTCAAACTAGGTCCAAGTCAACCTTGGTCAACTCTGGGTCAACCCAAGTCAACATCTAGTCAATCCTGAACTATTTGGTCAACCCTTGGTCAATTCTAGGGTTTGGTTGACTGTTGAGTCAAAACAAGGTTAACTAGGCTCCTTTTAGGTCATACCAGATCAACATCCCATATATCAACCTACACCTTAACACAATGTAAGCCAATACCTTAATTCCCAATACCCTGTCACATATCACATAGGTGATCCCATTACCTATACTTAAGACTACCCACATTTCCTATACATGCTACATGTCAAGGCTACTCTAACTTACCTAGACCCATGACCTTAAACTATTATCCAATACCCATACCACATATCCTTCTGGTGTATGCATTAACCCTCAATTCTAACACTCACCCAAGGACACTCAACCTATATCTATACTAAGTATCAATAACCTATATTTATATATATAACTCAAAATCTATCCTATATCACTCACAACCTTCACCATTTCCCTCAAACATTCATTACTCAACATCCTTTACCTCTCCTCTCATACACACACATACTTATGAATGAACATAGAGAATGAGATGGTGGGTGGACAGGTATGCTAAAAATCTGGACTGTAATGACAAGTCCACACCTATGGTCTGTCCTAAATGTGCCTAATGGACAAAGATCCTGTCCTGATGGCCAAAGTGCTGCTGTATTGAGCAATGCTATGCAGGATCAAGCAAGCCAAGCCAACACATACACACCCCTAAAAATCTGGAACGTCTCCTAGACTAACCCCTATAACTGATACATATAACATATATACATATCTAAAACTAGCACCCTTTCCTACTATCACATATCCTATATGTGTGAAACAGACTACTCCCCAAATACCTTTTATAGCCTATACTAAAACTAATTAACAGATTCATCACAACTCCATCAATCATGAATCCCAACTAATATCATCCTATACAATTATAATTATATGTACCTATCTAACCCACACTCTTTAAATCTCAGAAAAACAGGGCTAAACTCACACATATATAAAATAACATATTATGTGAATATAGAGATCAAATATACTCAACTGTAAACAAGAGGGGTGTTGCGTGTGCATAAGACAGGGGTAATGTTGCTGCTACTGCAACAAGGGCCAGTGCAAGGCCAACTAAGCCAACCTCTGCAGAGCAAGCAAGGCTTGCTGCCTACTGCAAAGGCTAAGTGCTTTGCTGCACTTGGCATGGCAAATTGCCACTGCCACTTGCAAATGCAAGCCAAATGCAGTAGCAAAAAGGCAATTGCCAACCCAGGCCTCAAACACTACTCAATATACAACTCACCCTATATGATACTCTAACCAAAACCAAAACTGCTACTCACTCCCAAAGAATTGGCCAAGTGGCCAATTCTCAAAGTCACAGGCTCAGGCTAAGTATCCTGGCCCAAGCTACAATCTGATATCTGAAAATCACTGACACTATTATCTAACCACTGCTAACATTCAACCTAACACTCTAACATCAAGACACTAACTCAAATAGCCAATTTTGGCCCTTAACTTGTGCACAACATTGGCCCATGGCCAATGACCTCATTCCCTAGCATATTGCCACTATCCACTGCCTCTCTCTACTGGATATCACAGGCCACACATGAATCATTTGTATATACATGGTACTATAAATTAACAAGCACTCACTCACAAATAAACCAATTTGGCACAACCCCATTCCCTTAATTTATTGATACATCAAGGTACAATCACTAGCAGGTACTCCCAGGTATCTCCTTACCAACAGAATACCCTCTCATACAATTCCTACTCCAATCCAATATCCCACATAACACAGATGTCAGAAATTAATATGACAAGTTTAACATCAATATTTAATTTACAAATAGGAATTAAACTCAGTTTCAAAAACAGGAATTAACATCAGTGATATTGGAAATTGCACAATAGAAATCAATCAAAAACCCCATTACAGTGAAGTTCTCAGGAACTCAAAGCAGTGAATGTGTGTGGTGTCCACAGATGCAGTAATTTAAATTGGTTATTTGAACATGAATGGGCAGGAAAACAATGTGTGTGTGTGTGTAGAACAAAGTGTCATAGTGTCAAAAGTCAGTTTTGTGTGTGTGTGGTATTACAGTTGTCAACTCAAAACAGTGAGGGGGAGTATAGGAAATTAGTGAATGCAAGCATGTGTCCAGAGTGCCTCAACATGGTGTGCAACAATATAATGTGAACTTTCTTTGAAATCAAGTTGAACCATTTGCAAACATAAAAAAAACTACATTTAATATGTATCAGAAAAGGGAACCTACAAATTCGAATCCAATGTTTGAAACACAACACAACAATCAAACTCGAATCAAAATAGGAGAATATGGTGTACAGGCATAGGGGCTAACCCTATGAGCCTGTACGTGTCCAACGTGTCCAAGGAATAGGACACGAAGTATCCAAAAGCCAGTGAACACTGTGTCAGAGACAGTGCAATGCACTGTCTCGTGCACGTGTGTCGAGCTACCAAGGACACGACAACACACACATCTACGAGTGTCGTGTACGTGTCCATAGCTAGGGTAGGTCTAGATGTTCGTGTACACGTATCTGTCTTGTGTCCACGTGAGTCGTGTCCAAAGAAAATAGTGCGTATCAGTGAACGATTTTTGTGCGTGAAGTGACAGTGCGTGACCCGTGCGAACGCGATTTCTTCGCGCACAGTGTATGAAAGCTCGTGAAATTTTGTGTGGGTGATGGCAGATAATGCCCCCACGTGTCCACAAAAAATTAGCTCACGAGAGCCCGTGTCATGTCCTGTGTCGACCCCGAGCAGCAGATGAGCGCACGGTGCCTGTGCGCTGAGTCGTGCATGACTTGCGTGTCCATTTTGGACACGAAATACGCACAAAAATCAACTCAGTCCCCAATAATATTAATTTACACATCAAGAGCTTCAAAATCATGTAATTAGTTTAGCAAAAATCAAAATTAAAATCCTTAGAGGCATTTCATCGAACACCTAATATACAATACGATACGTGTCCGATACGGATACTAAACGGACACGAATTCCACCCAAATTTTGGGGACACCTAGGGGACTCCTAGATCTAGCCCTACATGCAAAGAAAACTGAAATATAAATCAATTTAGAGGGTTTTACCTATGTGTGCAAAAAGCTTGGAAAAGCTCCAAATGGGGGATTCTTCCTCTTGATGCCAAATGCTCTAAATTGTCCCAAAGCTGGGATTAAATTCCACATTCAGAAAATAGAAGAAAATTAGGTTCTAATACAAGAAACTAGAATCAAAAAGGAATTAAAATGGATTTATGGAGATTTTTGGAAGAGGGACAATACCTTTTTTTCTCCAATGTTGAAATGAATAAAGAAAGAGGCAAGCCCTAGAAAATAGGTATTTATATAGGGTGGAGATCCCTATGGCTGGTCATAAAAGAAGGAATTAGGGTTAGGGTTTCCTAAATTGGCCCATGGGCTTAAGTTATGGTTAATCAAGTCATGAAGTCACAAGCCATTTCATGAAACCATAAACCATGACTTAAATTCACCAAACCTAATCCCCTCATTCTAAAGTTAGTTTCTAATGACTAAATGTAGGTTAACCTAAGTTAGACTAGGGTTACCATAGCTAGGGTTAGCTTCTAGGCTAGCTCACTAGGTCTCAACAAGTCAAGTCAACCAGAAATTTACCAATTCAACAAATGACCAAATAAATCAAATAAGTCAAAATGACCAAAATACCCCTAGGCTAAAAACAACAATCAAATCATCCTAATGGCGTGGTTAGGCTCTAGGTCATGCAGTCTCTCAGGTTTCACTAGCAGCACATCAAAATCATAAGCCATGACTTAAAACAGTTTTAAATAGTTTAAAAATTATTAAAAATTACCAAAAATCATAATGTGAAATAAATATCAATGAATAATAATTATAATTACAAAATTTCAAAAATACCCTCATATGGAAAACTGGGTGTTACAATCCTACCCACCTTATAAAATTTTCGTCCTCGAAATTAAGATGATCGCACCTTGCCTAGGTCAAACCCCCAAGCAATCAAAGTTGAAGCAATACAATCCTACTGGTCGTGATTCCACAGTCTCGAACAGGGTAGCTACACTATCTAGTAATCACAAGCAATATCCTGGCAGGTACTGAGGGAAATCACACATGGAAGTGGGAAGAAAGAACAAGAAGGTCAAACCTGCTAATCCATCACCTGCAACGTCAGTCTCCTCGGCTGCCATCGCGAAAGCTCCACCCCTCTGGTTCTGAGCTACAGGTGGCCTAGCTCCTTCTCTCTAATCCGGTGCTCCATCATATACGGGTACAGTAGGGGAATCCCTGACCTGATGAGCAGCGGATCCACAGAACAGACAAACCTTCCGCCTCCTATAACAAGTCTTCCAAACGTGTCCTGCCCTCTTGCAGTAAGTACAAGGCTGTTCCTTGCGGTCCTGCCCTCTAGGCTGATGATGTGCCTGCTGTACTCTTACTGGTGCCTGCATCTGCTGAATCTGTACATGAGGCCTCTTGGCCTGGCCCCCGCTGCTGCTGCCCTAACTGGGTCTCGCCCCCTCTTGAGCCTAAGCTCAAGATCATCCTCAGCCAATAAGGCTTCCGTCAAAATTTCCTTAAAAGTGGCATCCTTGTTGCCCTTGGTCAAGGACTTGACTTCCTTGACCAGATCCTTTCGGAACCTCTGGGCCTTCGCCGTCTCGCTCAAACCCTCTACAAATCTGCCGAGGCGGCCGAACTCCCCAGCGTACTCCTCCACTGACAGGCTCCCCTGAACCAAGCTCTCGAACTGCGACTCCAAGGCTCGAAGCGCTGAATCTGGAAAGAACTTCTTCTTGAAGAAGCCCTTGAACTCCTCCCAGGATTGTCCAGCTACTCCCACCCTGGAGTCTGACTGATACCAGGTGCGAGCAAGATCTCGCATCCGGCTAGCTGCGGCCTCGATCTAAAGATCTGCTGGTATCCTGGCCAGGCGGAAGATCTCCTCTATATGCTCGATCCACTCATCGGCATATAGGATCCCCTTTGTCCCCAGAAAGTCTCTGGGCTCATCTTCTGAAACTGCTCGATCCCCGGTGTCTTCGACTGCTGGATCACTGGTCGAGCTGCGACCGTCGCAAGGGCCAACTCCATGCCTCGGTCCTGTCGGGCCTGCTGCCGGTCCATAAACTGCTGGAAGTAGGCGAACATCTGTGCCGCATCCACATGTCCTGTAGGCGGCGGCTGCTGAAATTGTATCTCTAGGATGACTGGGTCCTGCCCCCGAGCTGGTGAAGGCATACCCCTTGCTGCTGCTACTGAAGTCTCAATATGGGCAGAGGTGGCAGGAGCTGCAGCCTCCTGACCCTGCTGATCTGGCTGAGAGGTGGCAGTCCCCTCTACAACAACTGCTGCACCCGAGCGATATGATCGTGTCCCCACCATCCTGAAGACAGATCGAACAAGAAAGTCAATACTGAGCAGGAATCGATATATCAAAGAAGGACAGTAATTTCAAAGAAGACAAATCAGTACGATATGTAGATGGCATGATTTAAAGCAGAATTTTCCTAACTGTGATTGAGTGCCGCTCCGGTAAAGCCTATCTCTCAGTCCTATCGCAGGCTCGTAGCAGTACAACTAAGTCGCCGTACTACCACGATATCGCACTAATGCGACTCTCGACCTGCATGGGCCACCACTAAAAATGTGTCATGATCCGCACCCACTGTGAGGGTACGAGTACGTAACAACGCCCAGCCTACGCCGCAGTGTCAGCGGTAGAACGCTGTTCTAAGTCTCTAACTAACCATCAACTCATGCAGTATATAATGTACTCATCATGATCAACTCCGAACGGAGGACAAGTATAAGATACAGTGTAGCTCAATCACGGCCTAAGCACGATAAGATAACACAAAAATATCACTAAGAAATTGAAGACAACAAAACTACTAATATAATAACAACAAACTCAAAATCTCAATACATCTCAAGTCTCAAATCTCTATATACAACTCCAGATCTAAACAGGAAAACTAAAACAAGACAGACTAACTAAACTCCCGATCACTCCTGAGTGTCGGGGCCATAGGTAGCTAAGCCATCTCCTACTCCAAAGCAAGTAGGGCAAATATCCTCAGGACAAGCATCTGTAATATTTTCAACAGGTCCAGTCAGGACAGGAACGAGCACAATCTCATCTAGCAAATCCAAGTAAATGACAGAGAACTATAAAGCAGTTATAGACAGTTGTATTGATGAATATGGCAGTTTGTACGAGTAATGATGTGGAGAGCAGTTAAGGTATAAGAAAAGTAAAGTAACTAAACAAGAAGAGAAACATAGCAAAGAAGACTGTAAAATAAAATCTAGCTGAACTAGAGTAACATAGTGAGTTCAGATGGTACAATATAAGTCGAGTGTAATCCCAATGTAAGTCTAATATAAGATGATTCGAATGTAATTTTAATCATTATTCTAATAAGGTGAATCGAATAATGTGATACGAATAAGATGATTCACATGATGTTCTAATAATGATTCGAATAAATTCTCCAAGTGTGTTTTAAAATACTTAGACATGTAAACGGCTAAGGGTAAATCCGGCACATCACACACCTGGCCGGGTGTGGAATGGCTATCGTTCGAATATATTCACAGGGGGTGGTTCGAATAGTGGGAATGTTCACATGTCTAATCAAGTATTTTCCCGTCCAGTCTAATACAAATGAATCCAAAGTTCGACACATCAATCGAATAAAAGTCCAACCAACATATGAAGATACGAATAGCGTGATTTGAATAGTGATTCGTATGGTGATTTGAATAATAGAGATAAGACGAGTAAGTATGTGTGTCGTATACATGGATTCAGATATAAAAAAATACGTGTTTATAACAGAGAATCACATACAGCTAACTAGAACTGAAGTACAGTAATTGACAAATAAATGAGAGAACTATCAGAGAATGTACTCGCCTGATACTCTGAAAAGAGTAGTATAATATCAGATGCCTGCACCAGAGTCACAATGACCTAAACAGAGTAATACAGGTTATAATGTGTAAAATACAAGAGAATTGGAAGCTACAATGCAAACTACATGATTTCTAGGTCAAACTAGGCCAAAGTCAACTCTAAGTCAAACCTGGTCAACTGTCTAGGTCAAACTAGGTCCAAGTCAACCTTAGTCAACTCTAGGTCAACCCAAGTCAACATCTAGTCAATTCTGAACTATTTGGTCAACCCTTGGTCAATTCTAGGGTTTGGTTGACTGTTGAGTCAAAACAAGGTTAACTAGGCTCCTTCTAGGTCATACCAGATCAACATCCCATATATCAACCTACACCTTAACACAATGTAAGCCAATACCTTAATACCCAATACCCTGTCACATATCACATAGGTGATCCCATTACCTATACTTAAGACTACCTACATTTCCTACACATGCTACATGTCAAGGCCACTCTAACTTACCTAGACCCATGACCTTAAACTCTTATCCAATACCCATACCACATATCCTTCAGGTGTATGCATTAACCCTCAATTCTAACACTCACCCAAGGACACTCAACCTATATCTATACTAAGTATCAATAATCTATATATATATATATAACTCAAAATCTATCCTATATCACTCACAACCTTCACCATTTCCCTCAAACATTCATTACTCAACATCCTTTACCTCTCCTCTCATACACACACATACTTATGAATGAACATGGAGAATGAGATGGTGGGTGGACAGGTATGCTAAAAATCTGGACTGTAATGACAAGTCCACACCTATGGTCTGTCCAAAATGTGCCTAATGGACAAAGATCCTGTCCTGATGGCCAAAGTGCTGCTGTATTGAGCAATGCTATGCAGGATCAAGCAAGCCAAGCCAACACATACACGCCCCTCAAAATCTGGAACATCTCCTAGACTAACCCCTATAACTGATACATATAACATATATACATATCTAAAACTAGCACCCTTTCCTCCTATCACATATCCTATATGTGTGAAACAGACTACTCCCCAAATACCTTTTATAGCCTATACTAAAACTAATTAACAGATTCATCACAACTCCATCAATCATGAATCCCAACTAATATCATCCTATACAATTATAATTATATGTACCTATCTAACCCACACTCTTTAAATCTCAGAAAAACAGGGCTAAACTCACACATATATAAAATAACATATTATGTTAATATAGAGATCAAATATACTCAACTGTAAACAAGAGGGGTGTTGCGTGTGCATAAGACAGGGGTAATGTTGCTGCTACTGCAACAAGGGCCAGTGCAAGGCCAACTAAGCCAACCTCTGCAGAGCAAGCAAGGCTTGCTGCCTACTGCAAAGGCTAAGTGCTTTGCTGTACTTGGCATGGCAAATTGCCACTGCCAGCTGCAAATGCAAGGCAAATGCAGTAGCAAAAAGGCAATTGCCAACCCAGGCCTCAAACACTACTCAATACACAACTCACCCTATATGATACTCTAACTAAAACCAAAACTGCTACTCACTCCCAAAGAATTGCCCAAGTGGCCAATTCTCAAAGTCACAGGCTCAGGCTAAGTATCCTGACCCAAGCTACAATCTGATATCTGAAAATCACTGACACTATTATCTAACCACTGCTAACATTCAACCTAACACTCTAACATCAAGACACTAACTCAAATAGCCAATTTTGGCCCTTAACTTGTGCACAACATTGGCCCATGGCCAATGACCTCATTCCCTAGCATATTGCCACTGTCCACTGCCTCTCTCTACTGGATATCACAGGCCACACATGAATCATTTGTATATACATGATACTATAAATTAACAAGCACCCACTCACAATTAAACCAATTTGGCACAACCTCATTCCCTTAATTTACTGATACATCAAGGTACAATCACTAGCAGGTACTCCCAGGTATCTCCTTACCAATAGGATACCCTCTCATACGATTCCTACTCCAACCCAATATCCTACATAACACAGATGTAAGAAATTAACATGACAAGTTTAACATCAATATTTAATTTACAAATAGGAATTAAACTCAGTTTCGAAAACAGGAATTGACATCAGTGATATTGGAAATTGCACAATAGAAATCAATCAAAAACCCCATTACAGTGAAGTTCTCAGGAACTCAATGCAGTGAATGTGTGTGGGGTCCACAGATGCAGTAATTTAAATTGGTTATTTGAACATGAATGGACAGGAAAACAATGTGTGTGTATGTGTGTAGAACAAAGTGTCATAGTGTCAAAAGTCAGTTTTGTGTGTGTGTGGTATTACAGTTGTCAACTCAAAACAGTGAGGGGGAGTATAGGAAATTAGTGAATGCAAGCATGTGTCCAGAGTGCCTCAACATGGTGTGCAGCAATATATTGTGAACTTCCTTTGAAATCAAGTTGAACCATTTGCAAACATAAAAAAACTACATTTAACATGTATCAGAAAAGGGAACCTACAAATTCGAATCCAATGTTTGAAACACAACACAACAATCAAACTCGAATCAAAATAGGAGAATATGGTGTACAGCCATAGGGGCTAACCTTACGAGCCTGTACGTGTCCACACGTGTCTAAGGAACAGGATACGAATTGTCCAAAAGCCAGTAAACACTGTGTCAGAGACAGTACAATGCACTGTCTCGTGTACGTGTGTCGAGCCACCAAGGACACGACACACACATCTACGAGTGTCGTGCACGTGTCCATAGCTAGGGTAGGTCTAGATGTTCATGTACACGTGTCTGTCTTGTGTCCACGTGAGTCGTGTCCAAAGAAAATAGTGCGTATCAGTGAACGATTTTTGTGCGTGAAGTGACAGTGCGTGACCCGTGTGAACGCGATTTCTTCGCGCACAGTGCATGAAAGCTCGTGAAATTTTGTGTGGGTGATGGAAGACAATGCCCCCACGTGTCCACAAAAAATTAGCTCACGAGAGCCCGTGTCGTGTCCTGTGTCGACCCCGAGCAGCAGGGGAGCGCACGGTGCCTGTGCGCTGTGTCGTGCACGACTTGCGTGTCCATTTTGGACACGAAATGCGCACAAAAATCAACTCAGTCCTCAATAATATTAATGTACACATCAAGAGCTTCAAAATCATGTAATTAGTTTAGCAAAAATCAAAATTAAAATCCTTAGAGGCATTTCATCGAACACTTAACATACAATACGACACGTGTCCGATACGGACACCAAACGGACACGAATTCCACCCAAATTTTGGGGACACCTTGGGGACTCCTAGATCTAGCCCTACATGTAAAGAAAACTGAAATATAAATCAATTTAGAGGGTTTTACCTATGTGTGCAAAAAGCTTGAAAAAGCTCCAAATGGAGATTCTTCCTCTTGATGCCAAATGCTCCAAATTGTCCCAAAGCTGGGATTAAATTCCACATTCAGAAAATAGGAGGAAATTAGGTTCTATTGCAAGAAACTAGAATCAAAAAGGAATTAAAATGGATTTATGGGGATTTTTGAAAGAGGGACAATACCTTTCTTTCTCCAATGTTGAAATGAATAAAGAAAGAGGCAAGCCCTAGAAAATAGGTGTTTATATAGGGTGGGGATCCCTATGGCTGGTCATAAAGGAAGGTATTAGGGTTAGGGTTTCCTAAATTGGCCCATGGGCTTAAGTTATGGTTAATCAAGTCATGAAGTCACAAGCCATTTCATGAAACCATAAACCATGACTTAAATTCACCAAACCTAATCCCCTCATTCTAAAGTTAGTTTTTAATGACTAAATGTAGGTTAACCTAAGTTATACTAGGGTTACCATAGCTAGGGTTAGCTTCTAGGCTAGCTCACTAGGTCTCAACAAGTCAAGTCAACCAGAAATTCACCAATTCAACAAATGACCATATAAATCAAATATGTCAAAATAACCAAAATACCCCTAGGCTAAAAATAACAATCAAATCATCCTAATGGTGTGGTTAGGCTCTAGGTCATGCAGTCTCTCAGGTTTCACTAGCAGCACATCAAAATCACAAGTCATGACTTAAAACAGTTTTAAATAGTTTAAAAATTATTAAAAATTACCAAAAATCATAATGTGAAATAAATATCAATGAATAATAATTATAATTACAAAATTTCAAAAATACCCTCATCTGGAAAACTGGGTATTACAGGCTGATCAGTAGACCTTGTGCAGACCCAAGCCGGCCACATATTGTAGCTAGTACTCACACACCTAGAGATATGATTCTTGATTCTTGTACATGCCATGATCAGTTTACTTGCCTTGTTCTAGCTCTAGTTTTACAGCTTACCTTGCCATGATACTCACATGTACATTCCATTATTTTCTTGTATATACTCTCTATTTACAGTCTTATAGCTTTTGTCATATCTTGTGAACTGTTGTTAGTAGATTGTACTCGTTCTATCCTGACAGGATATATTGAAAATATTATAGATGCAGATGAGGGAGAATATAGTACCTACTACGGTCCGGATGACGTAGTGGGCCTAGACCTGGATACTTTGGTCTAGCAGGGCTTAGCTCCGTCTGATGAGACCCTACCTATTGCTTAGTTAGAGTAGGTCTTTTATACTGGAGTTTGTCTCCAGCTACTTTTAAGACTGTTTTTATTATGGACTGTATTAGAGACTTGGACTTGTATATATTCTTTGAGTTGGACTTGACAGGTTATATATTATTTTATCGTCTTGTTGTCTTTTTATTTCAGTCTTTACTTTGTTATCTTAGAGTCGTGATTGAGTACTCGTATATATATATTCATTGCTTATCCTCCGTTCAGAGTTGACCATATTCTCGACAGGTTTTTGTTATATATATAAACTGTTTAGAGTAGAAAAATCTACAGCGTTCCACGCCGATTTTTCGGTGAGGGCTGGGCGTTGTCGCGTCACGTGCCCTTTTAGCGGGTGCGGGTCGTGACACTGGAGGGTAAACTTGTAGATGCCCAAAATTATATACTGAAACCAGGCCGACACAGGGCCTTTAATGTGCAGCCAGAAGCATATGTAACTACACTTTGTGAGTGGAAAAAATTACAATTGTGGTGCAGAATTCAAGACGTAGTCCATTCTTGTATTACATTGTTATTTAACCCATGCGGAAAGATTCAAGTCGTCAGCGACATCTATCCTAATGGAAAATGGACAGTTACTGTGGGGAACGCTCAACCCTGGACACATATATATGTTGTGATATGTGGAGGATTGTTGGTGCTTTCTTTACGTGGAGAGAGCTTGCTCTCAACATGCCTTGTAAAAGTTTAGTTCCACATCAGAAATGCACCATGAGTTATCTCAACATATATAATTGGTTGTATTGTTGAGAGATGCACATGGGGTGGTGACCCTAAGGAGAAAACCATGTGGGTGATTTTACTAGGAGGTAAGAATAAGGCTCCAAGTATTAAGCATTAATGCTTTTGTCATTCTCTTGGATTAATTCCATTTGGAGCTAAGTCCCAAAGGGGCTTAGCGACTCGGACTCGGACTCGGGCTCGGGCTCGGACTCGAACTCGGGCTCATGGGTTCATGAGGCGTAATGTGACATTTTGTTGGCGCACTTTGCACTTAGCACGTCAGCAGTCATGCGGCTCATATGCGGCCACATGCAGTCTCATGCGGTCTCATGCGGTTCATACGGCTCATGCGGTCCATGTGGCTCATGGAGGGATCCGCTGACTGTACAGACTACAAGTCAGTTATGGAAAGACTGATTCAATACAATTAATTCAGACCACTTTTTGTGAGATTTGATTCAATCTTTTCATAAGATTTGAATTAATTTCGTTTCCATCTTTGTGGGATTTGAATTAATTTCATTTCCATCTTTGTGGGATTTGAATTAATTTCGTTCCCATCTTTGTGGGATTTGAATTAATTTCGTTTCCATCTTTGTGGGATATGAATTAAGTTCGTTGCTATCTTTGTGGAATTTGATTCAATATTTCTATAACTGAATGGGCGGCTGGGGTTTCCACCCTCTCTCTATATATACTCTCTTCTGGCCTCCTTTGTGAGTACTACGAATTTTATAAGTCAGAAAAGAGAGAGAGAGAGAGAGAGAGAGAGGGAGCTGCTGCCGTCATTGCAAGTCCATCCGAGGAGTCAAAACAGAGGTGACTTCGAGCGTTCCACAAGTTCTTCAACTTGCTAATTCCTGGAAGCAATTCGTGTGGGACGAATCTTGCTTTGAGTAACAGTGTTTTGACACCCAGCAACTTTTCTTCATCTCATCTTTCTCTAGATTATTGTAACTCGTTCTGTCCTAATTGTAACACATTTGCAAGAAAGAACGAGATATCTTCTCTTCTCTATTTTTCTCATTCATATTGTAATCTGGCTATTTGGTTTTTTGTATCTTCGTAGATCTTGAGTTTGATCACTACAAAGTTTTGTGTGACTCTCAGATCTCGATTGCATCAGTTTTTCATCTTTGATCAAGCCCCGGGACTAACAATCTCAAAGCAAGATCCTTGTAGATGGAAAACATTAATGCTTCGCTCGTCCAATCGGACTACTGCAAGTTGAAAAAGTTCGATGGAGAGCATTATCAAGTCTGAAAGAGGAAAGTTTATCTGACTCTTCAACTCAAAGACATTGATCATGTACTGTTGGAGGAAGAACCTTCCGTTCCAGAGACTGGGTCTACTGCCGCAATCAATGCAGCTACCAAACTCTATGCCAAATGGAGAAGGGAAAATAGCATCTGCAGGCTTCTCATCCTGAATGCTATGGAGGATTCCCTGGCAGAATCCTACTCGAAGAAGGAATTTGCCAGAAACATATGGGAGTCTGTGGAAAAACTGTATGAAGAAGACAGGAACAGGAGCAAGATGTTTGTGGTTGAAAAATATCACAAATTTCTCTTTGAGGACGAGAAGTCCATGTTGCCACAGGTGAAGGAATTTCTGAAGTTACGTCAGTAATTGGAAGACGAAGAGATGCCCCTTTCCGACAAGTTTGTCATTAGAGGGATCGTCTCAAAACTTCCTGCTGGATGGAGTACCTTCTATGAAAGGATGCTCAGAAAGAAGCTAGACATTAGCTTGGGAGATCTACTTCAAGAGATCCATGTTGAGGACGAGATGCGTTCCTAACAGAAGGTACATGGTCGTGGATGCAACTTGACAAGTGCATTGGGTGGGGAGAACAATACCTAACGTATGGGCTTCTTTGCACTTCCCTGCTTACATGTGCGCTCCGCCGGAGACGCAGGCTCCAGATGCCCTCTGACGTTTTCCAGAGCGTTATGGACGTAGCCCCTTGCACATGATGCCCTCTGACGATCTTCGGACGTTACGGACGTAGGTCCCTGGTGTCCTCTATGGGGACTATACCGATCCTATTTACAGCCAGTGCTCATGCGTTGAAGGTTTGTTCTTACTGCATAAACACATTAGAATGGTCAGGTAACCCTCGTCAATGTCATGTCACCCCGTCCCATTAGTAGCTTGGGACAATTTCGCATCACGGTATAGTGTGCTACCCCTTGTCCTTGTTTGGCTGTAGGGGTAGTCCACTGTTTCGATGATGAGGTATTGGAACTTGTTACGAGTGGGACTATTTACTTTACTTGTGATTTATTACATAGTATATATATTCAATTATGTGGCATGTTCTTTATGTATCTTGTTACGTCCCTTTGAGGACATGGTTATCTCGTCAGGTGTGTGCTCTTGTCTTTCGCATGTGTTCTAACCGTGGTCATGATCATCTCTATTTCTTCGGGGATGATTGTACTTAGATCGTCTTCGCTTCGCTCGTCAAAATATTTCTTTTATTTTGTATCTCTTTTCGTAGTTGGTAGTAAATTTGTCTCCGCCCAACTACATGTACCAATGACAATTCATAGTTGATTATATGATATTTTTTTATTCTTTTATTTTGTGTGGATGAGATTAGATTACTCTTGTTTCACTACATTTTACAGCTTATGTATTTATAAGAGGTTTCCATATATTGGAGTATACTTCGTATGTATACAGCTGGCATGTCTATGTATCTAGTCCTACGTATTTTGGGACTGAGACGTTACACAATGTGAGAGAGAATATAATTTGTATTGACAAATATAGATAAGGTTACATGATTTAAAATTAAAGGATAATTACAAAAATAAAAATCGTAACTAAAAGAACAAAATATATCTAAGTTGTAACAACAAAATCAGAATTCAAACTAACAAAATCTAATCATATCCAATGTCAAATCAGAATTCAAACTAACAAAATCTAATCATATCCAATATCTAACTTGGTCTTCTGTATGGAGAACGTAATAGCTAAATCATGGTCACTCGATATTGGTGGAGGTTTTGGCGAGGAGGTCATTACATATGGAGGTTATTGTCTACCTTCTCTTGGGACAAAGTATGGTAATCTCGGCTGTCTATGAGTGGGCTCTTTCCACTTGCAAAATGTCGTTGTTTCAGTCATGCGAGGTGCATTGCTTGAACCAACGGGAGAGGTCATCCCAAATATTATATTAGGTATTTAAAATATGCTTCAACTTTTATTAACATGATTGTACATAAGAAGTACAAATACATATTATACTGAAAAGTATTATAATATTAATAAACGTCCTACAAGTTTGCCCAATTTATCCAACAGAGGCAATGTCAAAATGAATCCACCTTCCTACTTGTTTCTGGCAACAAGGAAGAGAGGGTTTTTCTTGTAAGTCACTGAACCAGGAGCTTCATCCAAGTCGATATCGCTCTCCTTCAAACCAGGAGGCAATTCCCAATCGAAGGCATAGAGAAAGTTGGCAAGGGCAATATGTACAGTAGCCAAACCGAAGTTTATCCCTGGACAAATTCTCCGCCCTGCACCAAAGGGTATGAACTGGAAATCATTTCCCATGTAGGTGATCGAGCTCCCGATGAACCTCTCCGGCCTGAATTCCAAGGCATTTTTCCAAGAGTTCTCGTCTCTAGCTAGTGCCCAAGAATTGACAAACACTATGGTCCCCTTGGGAATATCGTAGTCGCCGAGCTTGCACTGTTGCTTTGCTTCTCTCGGTAAGGGAGATTGTAGATGCAGTCTCATAGTTTCGTAAACTACCAATTTGAGGTATTCCAATTGATCCATGTCACTTTCTTCTACTTTTCCTTTATTGCCGACTACGCTCCTTAATTCATCTTGAGCTTTCTTCATCACTCTTGGATTTCTTGAGAGCTCGGTCATCGCCCATATTACAGTAGATGCGGATGTGTCAGTTCCACCAACTAAGACGTTCTATAGATGAAATGAAAGTAGACAAAGCTTGAGTTAGTAAAATTAACCAATCAGAACTAGGAAAACAGTACACCAAGTGCTAGAATTTTGTTCATATATGGTAATCCTAGCACACGAGGGACACAAGGAGATATTTATAAATGAAATAGAAAGAAACAGTAAGCATACCATGATAGATCCCTTGATATGATCATTTGTGAGCTTTGAATCCTCCTCCTTGCACAACCTTAGCATAACGTCAACAAAATCCTCCTCATGATCCTCTCCTCTTTTGTGTACATCCTTGTGCTCCTCTATGACTTTACTGTAGAACATATCTAGATCCTTGGCATTCCTCTCAATCCTGAATCTTGATCCCGTAAGCCAATCCATCCATCCAAACCCAGGAAAGTAATCAGCAATGAAGACAGTGTCGAAGTGTGCGTTGCCCACCTCGAGTAGATCATGTAAACGACTCCTCTCCCCGTACTTTCCCTCGCTCCTATAGCCGAAGGCGACGCGACAGACAATGCTGCTACTGAGACGTACCATCAAGTCACTGATATTGACCGGGGAATCCTGGTTAGGTCGGGTTCGAATGGAGTTGATCATCTGGTCTACCTCAGCCTGACGTGAAGACCGGAAGAAAGGGAGCTTCCGGTTGCTCAGTAGCTCGAGAATGAAGATCTGTACGTATATCATATATAACCAGATATATAGTTTCTTAGTATAATACTAACCAACCAGATGGTTTCAGCTTTGTCCATATATATATAAAAGTAAGTATGTATGCATGTATGTATGTATGTATGTATGTATGTACCTTGCGAAGTTGGCGCCATTGGTCGCCGTACGGGGCAGCAGCAACGTCGCAACCATTGAAAGAATACTTCTGGAGGACGGTGAGGGCAGGGCGGGAGCAGAAGACGAGGTCCTGATTGTGCATGATCTCTTTCGCAAGTTCGGTAGTGTGGACGAGGATCGCTGGGATTTGTCCCATGCGCATGTAGATGATCGGGCCATAGATCTTGGACAGTCCGTAGGCAGTCTGGGGAAGGATCCCACCCAACTGGTGTAGGTTTCCTACGATTGGGATGGGCTTCGGCCCCGGAGGGAGGTTCAGTTTGCTCTTTTCCTTCTGTAATAGCTTCTTGAACAAGACGTAGAGGATTGCAGTAGTAGACACGAGGAAGAGGAGCAGATCAGTAAGAGCCATGCTAGCTTGAGCCAAGATACTTTCTTGGACTAGGGTTTGTTGGTTATATATATGTATATGTTGAGACCTATCAGTTTATATAGATAACATATATGCATTGTTTAAGTGTGGTCAAGCAATAGAAAGGTCACCAAGGGTGGGTGGAAAATCCGCTCCAGTTTAAAAGTCTCTATTCAACCTTCAGAAGTACAGACTGAAGACCAGTACGTGCTCTTCTTATTTGGCAGGCAAAATAAAAAATTAAACGTAAGGTTACTGTTATTATTTATTTGCTGATTTTGTGCTGCATTTTTGCATGGCTTAGTTATCGGTTTAATAATAAGTAGAAAAAAGAAAAGAAAAGGTATTACTCAGCCAAAAAATTTCTTTTCTATCTCAAGCTGCATCATGGCGGCTGCAAGTTAAACAAAAGTCTAGTAGTAGATGCGACTTTTGTTTCACAATCATACTCAAATGTTTTGATTATTGTGAACTAGGAGTAACAGTACTGCTTGAAAGCCGAATTCTTTCGGGTGGATAAGTAAGAGGTAGATTTCATAATTACGGTCTGAAGAGTTTGTTCCTTAGATGATAAGTGAGGTAGTACTTCATGACGTCTGCCAAGAGATACTAGGGATAACGTACCGACGGAAACGAGATAATGTGGCATAACAATGGAAAAATAAGTGTCGATTTATCAATGATTGAACAAACTACTACATAAACGCAAATCCAAGTGAAGATAAATATCTTATCCCAATTAACAACATTAATTACATGCAATGATTTTGGTAAACAAAAGTAGTTTTATACTTTGATGGCGAGATCTAAGGAGGATGAAATGACACTGAAGACTCCCAGTTTTGATAGACTCATAGTACAAAGTTCCTTGGTAGAAAAGAATATAGATTCATTCCAATGACCCAAGGTATGCCTCATAAAAGTTACTGTGGAGATCAGGGAGTTCAACATATGCTTGAATCACATTTCCCTATTATGGGCGTATGTTCGACATGGAGGGACGGAATTTTGGAGGTACATAAAGCATTTTTCATGTTAAAAATGGAGGAGATTCAAAAGCAATTATACATCCGATTATTAAGGGATGCAATCTTGTCATATTCTAAAGGTAACTTTTTAGTTCTCTTTCAATTGACCGGATATGACCAGGTCAACCACACACCGAGGAATACACCAACATCATGTGGTACAGTTGTACCTAGATATGGAGGTATATACTATAATCCAATAGTCTTCCTAGGACATCACAGATAAATCCTATATCTCAATCTAGCAAACAAGAAGAAGTAAGATATGACATATAAAATAAAAGCAAAAGGCGTCACAAACGCTCAATCATAAATGATCATGAAGCTACTATAACAAAATATAATATTAGCACAAGTGTCAATACACTACAAAAATACACAAAATAGTGACGAATGTTATATAGTCAATTTTCGTAGCTAAACAGAAATAATGACGATAACGACCATAAATTTTCGTCGATGAACCAAATGTCGATGCTTGTTTTCCACCGTTGATCAATCACAGCAGCGATGAGATTGGTGATAGAAAATCAACGACCACATAGCAAACAAATCTTTTGTTGCTATGAGAGCGGCTAAATTAGCGACGAACAACGGCTGTTACTTATACTGTTTTGTGTATCAGATAATTAGAGATGAAAATTTTCCATATTTTCGTTGTTGAGGCGTGATAATCTGTCACAAGTCCTTCATTGAGTAAAATTTTTCAGGTTTTTCATTGCTTCGTCGTTATTCCATCGTTGTCGTGTCACCTGATGGTCCATCGCTAAACTTGAATTTGTTTCCAGATTCAAACTGTTAGTTGTCTTTCGTTCGTACAAGAAATGCAGGTTTTCCCAAAGTGCTTTTGCAGAAATCTTCATGGAAACGTGATGAAATATCGAATCATTCAGCAATTGGCAGTTGAATCCAACGGCCTTCCGATCCAATCGCCTCCAGTCATCAACAGACTTATTCAATGGCTTGGCCTTGTCGCCCTCCAACGGACCAGGCAAATCCTTACACCAGAGTAGGTTCTCCATCCTTCGCTTTCAAATCTTCCCATTTCCTCCTATAAGGGTGATCATACGTATGTTCATCTGCTACATAGATATAGTTTCACCTTCCCTCTCGGGAACAGAAAGCTCTGATACTAATTGATGTTAGCATCATACCACAACGAACGAACCTCACTCTGATACCAGATGATGAGACTAAAATGCTGATATCGTGCTCCGATACCGAGTCTGAAACGTAACCGCAACAAAAACTGAGGCCATCCCACCTAAGATAACTAACAAATCTATCACGAGTGCCAAAACAAATGAGAATACATTATTTTTCGGTGACTACGTCACCTGGCCAAATTCCAATCTATATAACTTAGATAAAATTATAAGATTGGATAAGAACAATATTGAACCCTCCCAAAGGTTCAACCCCCTCACCAAACTCAAGTATAAGAGAGAAGATTACAACTTGAAATCACTCACTCTATCTGCAGCAATCTTCCTGTACAAAGATGACGACTCCCCTGTATAGGTCTTCTTTTCCTACTATCTTGGATGGTGAGACCTAAGAGAAAATTATACTTTTTCTTACATTTTCTGGGGACAAAGCACCCTGAATCTTCCATATTGTGCTTTTGAGATTGAACTTGTGCCGCCACCCCCATCTTGTATAAATATGATGAAAAAGCTATTTTTAGGTTATACTATAAGTCCTAAAATTGCTCACTATTAAATCTGCCCGTCAAATAAATCCAACGGTGTTGATTAAAACCTAAGGCTCATCATCCCCAATCGACATTGAACTTAGACAGAGTTCAGTTTGGCCCCTGTAGAAGGTTCTGG
Organism: Iris pallida; assembly: GCA_029216955.1. Taxonomy (NCBI): domain Eukaryota; kingdom Viridiplantae; phylum Streptophyta; class Magnoliopsida; order Asparagales; family Iridaceae; genus Iris; species Iris pallida. Next base: position 8,233,927 of record JANAVB010012199.1, on the reverse strand, counting down.
AACAAAATAACAGTACTCGGGTAGAATTCTGTCCCTGTCCGAACTCGACACGACTTCGGTCCTGTCTTGACTGAACTGCCTTGACATTCAGACTAGACTCCAATAAAAATATATTAAATATTGCACCTAATTATATCGGAGGGATTATCTAATGATTGCTTGTTAGCCATTTTAGGTCATTTTTCTTACTGATTTGTCAATAAATGACAACTATCCATTCCTTAACAAATGTAATTGTTGTTGGGTACCATGTTTTGATGTCGACGTTGTCATTAAAACACTTGTTCTAATTTTTCAGCCATGACACATGTTTTATTGCTTTTGCATATCAAATTTTAATCACAATACTTGTGATTTTTGATGTGTAGGAGGTTGATGAGGAATTTTTATGAAGATAGCGATATCAAGAACGATGTTGGTGTATCGATTTCTAGAAAAAGCGCAAGAATGGAAAAGGTTTATCCGACTTTCCTACCTAAAGTCCAATTGCAATAAGTGCAAGATCGACTGAAAAATGTACACTTTGTACTATGACAAAGTTTAAAGTTTTTTAATAGTTTTAAATGTTTGTGATGTACAAATTGTGTATTTTTAATAAAATAAAGCCATTTTACAAAGTACTCGTTTCTACAATGTTAATATTGTGTATTTGTTCGGTAACAGGCAAGAATGCATATAAAATATAATTATAAATAAAATTATGGTACCAGTTTTTTTTATCAATCAGTCTTTTTTGACGGTTTTTCATCGTTAAGAAAGGTTCTCTTGACGGTTCTTCTTCCGTCATCTAAGTCGGAGTCAGGAAAGTCCTTATTTATTTTGACTATTTTTTGTTATCTTCTTTTGACAATTTATAACCATCAAGAATTAATTTTCTTGACAGTTTTAAATTGTCAAAATTATATAGCAAAAAATCGTTAACCAAAATATGAAGTTTTCTTGACTCCGACCTAGATAACGGATGCATAACCATCAAGAAAATCTTTTTTAACATAAAAAATCATCAAAAAAGTTATTTTTTCAATACCTTCTAAGGACACTAGGAGGAGAGGATACGATTTGGGTCACAATGGACAGATTGACCAAATCAACCATTTTCTATTGTTTAATGTTGGATTGTCGACTAAGAGATTTATCAAATTATATATCCATCAGATTAAGAGGTTGCACTATAAGTTATAGTTAGTATAGTTTAGACAAGGATTCTTGGATTACATATCATTTATGGAAGAGTTTGCATGACACAATTTTGGTATGTAGTTAAAGTTCAGTACTGCTTGTCACCCTTAGATTGATGGATAGTCATAGCTTACTATATAGAGGTTCAAGGACATGATGCGCATGTGTATGCTATATTCTAGAGGTTCATGGGAGGATCATTGCACCTGGTCGAGTTTTCATATAATAACAATTACCGTATGAGTATATAGATGTCCACCTTTAAGGCTTTATATGGTCGTAGGTGTTGTACCCTATTATCTTGGGACGATGTAGGAAAGAGAGCATTGCTTGGACCTGAGATGGTTATGAATGTTCTAGAGAAGGTGTAGCAGATCTAGAAAGACTCCGAATGACACATGATAGACAAAGATATTGGATAGATAGTGACTGAAGGCCTTTTGAATTCTAGTTAATAAACATTCAAATTTTATGGTTAAGAATTTTTCTATGGTATGATGCTTAGATACATGGTATTCTTAGAGATCTTGCCGATACGTAATAATATCAAATTTGGAAGAGGTAGAAATCCTAGTCCATGATTTATCTGACCCTTGGGTATTCTCGAGAGGATTGTAGAGGTGTATTATAAATTGTCATTATCACCCATTTTGGGGGGAGTTCATAATGTGTTCCATATAACACTAGTGGGGAAGTATGTGGAAAAGCCTAACCGTATTATGGAACAATACTCAAATATTGAGGTGGGGCCCATCCTAACCTATTAGGAGCAACCTATGGAAATTTTAGATCAAAAAGAGAATGTGCTGAGGAACCTAACTATTTCCTTTGTTCGTGTCGCTTGGAAGCACCACTCTCCGGAGGAGTCAACCTTGGAATACGATGATGAGATCAGTGAGTGTTTTTCAGATTTAAGATACAATTATCTATTTTCTCTTTTTTATTATCTTGTATATTTATGCTTTAAATTTTGGGAACAAATTTTTTCTAAAGTGGGTAGCATGTTAACTCCCAATCCAGGTTCCAAATTATAATTATTATCCTATTAACTTAAGTAGTATTATAATTACTAATTTTGAAAAATTCAAATTCAACTAATACTTCTATTATACTATTATCTCCTCTAATTCAAAATAAAATTTTCATTTTTTTTAATTTTCCTTTTATTTGGAAAATCAAGGGAATTCAATTTAGTTTTAAACATTTAAATAATTTATTTTTTTATTATTACATTTACTTGGTAAAAAAAAATTAAAAAACATTTTTTAAAACTTCATTTTCTTTTTTTATTTTCTTTATTATTGACTTGCTTTCCAAGTTAGATTTTACTTGAATCATGATTGTTTGAACTTGACCATCCTTATCATCACCACCATCTTCTTCCCCTCCCCCCAACCACCACCGTTGCCACCTTCATCAATCAGTTGATGCCATCAACCACTTGTTGTTGACCCCGACAACACCATGTCGACCCTTTCCTTCCTGACCTCGATCGTAACATTTGCTGCCATGATCGACGACCATCACCTTTGCCAGCAACCTCCAATGTGAAACCCGGACCACCCAGAGTCATCCTAGGATGTCATGTACCATCTTGACCCATCGTCAAGCCTGATATGTGTGCGATAGAGCAACAAGTTTTAGCATTTACGTACGGTCAGCACAGGTTGATCGCATGGCTGTCTTTGTAGCGCTCCCAACCCTACTCCGATCAATCAATTTTTGATCCTCTTTTTTGTTGAAAATACTTGTATCCCCTCTTTATTTCCTTTCCTGCAAATTCTTATAATTTAATTTCTTTATTTGATCGTTCATTTTTGAACCTAAAAATGGCTAAATAAATTGTTATTTATTGAAAACATTGCGGCCGAATGTCATCTCGTTAATTCGGTCAATTCTATCATGAAACATTTTTATAGAAAACTGTGTAACGACATTCCCAAAGCTCGAGATTTGATGATTCTCAAATTCATCTACAGAGCATGACAAATTTGATATGTATCTGTCGATTTTTACATTATCGATAATTTATAAATCTTTTAATTATTTTTTATGTGGTTGTCAGATCATGATGAAAGTTGTTCCATTGGATTTATAGCATCATTGCAGCATCATTTTATCCCTATGGTGGTACTTTCATCCAGTTCTCTGAATCTTCTTCGGAATGATGTTCGTGGGGCCGGTCAATCGACCATTTTTATCAATTTTGAGATCCGGAGCTCGAATATTAATTCTATAAGCTCTGGTAAAATCGTCTTCCATTTCTTACATATTCATATGATTAAATTCACTTCTTGAAATCATTTCTAACTTGTCCATTTTTTATTACTTATGGGGTTTGCATGTGAGCCCGATTTCAATTCATGTGGTATTTTTCCACAACCGTAATATTTTGGACTTATGGAGTTTATGTTGTGGATTATTATCATATTATGGACTTGGCTATGATATTATGAATCTACGAGAATTTAGTCTAGCTCAGTATCATATTCTTTAGTGTCCAATATGTTCATGGCCGATGCGTCGATTTTTTACCAAATACGGACTAGGCAAGTACATAATACTTGTTTTCCTTTATATTATAAATGCTATTACACCTATTCATACATCTAGTATATATACCTGATTGTGATACGGTTGACTAGTGCAGTAGAGTATTTTGTTATGGTTATTGACTATAATTACTTGTTTCATGATCGAACTCATATTTCTAGAATGATATAGGGGTGGGGGAATACTTTGTATGCATCCAGCCTTGCCAGGGAGCAACCGGCTAGGGTGGGGACAAATCCCAGATAACATCGAATCAGGTCACATTTTACATTTCCCCGTTCCGGAGGGGATCTCATCTTAGCGGGGTTGAGGCAGTATCCCCTACTGCTGAAATGGATCACAGATGGCCTCCTCCCATTCGCTCTCCACTGTGTTTAAAAGGGATTTGGGCGACCAATCTCAAACCACTTTATGAGACCAGTAGTAACTACATGGGCCAGCCCCGTAAAATTAGCCAATGGAAATGGATATGGATTCTGATAACCAATCACATGCTGAGGAGTTGATTCCCGCTCGAGCTCTGAGTATTGCTATTGGTGTTGAGGAAAACTCTTTCCTGCCAATGATCCTTCCTGCCCTCCTACCCTAACGAGCCTCTCCACACCACGTATAATAGCCCAGACCCCTCGCCATTAGCCTTCCGACAGTGCGTAGTCTGGATATGGCTCCCTTCTGATCCGTCCCCATTACGATCATAAAAATTCCTCCATCCTCTTCCCATCCTCCATCCTCTCGTGTCGTCACCCATCCTGATCACCCCAGAAAACCCTTCTGGAAGCATCTCGCTCATTCTAGACCCCACACTTTCCCTATGTCACCGCCTAATCTTTCCTCCACTGGTAAACATCCGGCTTCTTCCCCCAAAAAACCTTGCCCCACAAAAGAAGCACACCACTGCCCCAGTAAAGTGCTTCTCCTCTTATGACAATGCGATTGTCGGTGAACAGTTGCTAGCTAAATGTTAGTGTTGTCTTGGAATTATCGAGGTGCCGGGAATGCCTCGACAGTTCGAACCCTCTACTCATTCCTTGCTACAACTCGTCCCTCAATCTTCTTCATCTCTGAAACTAAGTCTTCTTCTCTCCACTCATCCCAGCACCTTGCTCACCTAGGTTTCCCTAACACTTTTTCTGTCCCAGCCATAGGTCGCTCAAGCGGGAATGATTCCATTATAGCTATTGTTGCATTTCATCCACATACATTATTCTGCTTTCTATCAACCCTGTGGATGGTCACCCTGCATGGACCCTTATGTGTGTTTACGGCTGCCCCAAAAGGAAGGAGAGGCCCATGATTTGGGACCAGATCAAAGGGATGGCTGATTCCTTCACCACCCCGTAGTGCTTAGGCGACTCTAATGCCATTTTGTCTCCGTCAAAGAAGAGGGGCCGTGGTCCATTTGACTTTGCCGTGGTCGCCTTATTTAAGCATATGGTTAGCCATTGTGGTTTGGTGGACCTGGGCTGTGTAGGCCCTACAAACACTTGGTCCAACTATCGGAGCCCTGTTCAAAACATTATTCAATAACTCGATCAGTCGTTTGCCGATGGCGAATGGTGTCAAAACTTCCGTGATGCCACAGTATCGATCCTTCCCCGCATCAACAGCGACCACGCTCCTTTATTCCTCAACACTCACAACATACTCAAGCTTAAGTACTGGCTGCTACGATTTGAAGCCTACTGGATGGCGAACACTGCTTTTCATGACACACTCAAACAAACCTAGTCGAAGGCTACTAGAAGCGAAGGACTTAGCTTCCTACAGAAACTATAGTAAACCCTCTCCAAACTTTACAAATGGAGCCGATTCTCTATGGAAAAGGTATATCAGTGGATCAAATTCCTAAAGACAGCCTCTAGACATTCAGTCAACCCAACAGATCAAACGTTGGCAGAGGAGCACACTATTTGTGATGAACTCAATGATCTTATGGGTTTGGAAGAATCCTATAGGAGCCAATACGTGAAGTGCAGGTGGATCATAGACGGAGACATAAATAATAATTACTTCCATACTAAGGTTACTATCACAAAATGGAGGAAAGATATCCGCTTTATGCAACTGCTTGATGGCAGGTAGATCACAAACCAGGTACAAGTAGTGGATTTAGTAATTTCTTATTTCAGCTCGCTTTTTTGTACAGATGATGCCACCACATCAATGTACCCTTCATTTATCATCTCGGACTGTCCTATCTCGGACGAGGAGAATTAGTCACTGTGGACACACACAAAAAAGAAGAAAAAAATGCTGTCTGTTCTTATTGGCGCAAGGCACCACAAATAGATCCTACGCTGAGGATCCCCAAGTACAAAAAGAATTCTGGGAATGAGACGATTGAGATCGAGCGGCAGTTGCTCCTTTACTCCGTTGACACTCCGATTACAAAAGTGGGAGAAAACCTAAGAAAATTACTAACTCTCGGCTCACTGGCAATAAGGGAAGCAATTTAGCTCTTGAAATGCTCTCTGTTCTGTCTGTCTTTGTAGAGGGAGACACCCTCTATTTATAGTCATTTTGGCACTGAAAACGACTGCCATGCGCCCACAGGTGGAAAATACGCTGATTTCACTGTGGGCGCATAACACTTCTTTGGGTGCATAGGGTGTAGGTGCATGGATCCTAGATGATCGTGGATAGATCGTGGGGTTGACGTGGAGTTGAAGTGGCCGCATGTTTCGGTGCACGATTGCTCGTGGAGACTGACGTGGACGCATGCTTCGATGAATGATTGATCGTGGAGTTTGACTGAGTCGTAGGGATCTGATGTCTTGGGCACATTGAGCGAGAGTGAGTTTATGCGCCCACACATGGGTGTATGTTTGATCTGCATGAAAACAATGTGGACGCATAGACCCTCTTTGATCATGTGGGCGCATAGCTCCTCATTGATCATGTGGGTGCATAGCTCCTCATTGATCCTGTGGGCGCATACCTTCCTCTTCGACCATGTGAGCGCATAACCCTCTCTTTGACCATATGGGCGCATAGCTTCTTTTGTCTTTGTATTTTTCATGCTTCTATAAGACCCCTTCAAAGTTTTTGAGACTCGAACGAGTGTCGGAATACTTTGAAAGATGCATGGGCAAAACTATCTCTACCAGCTTCATGGACGCATGATAGAAATGATCCCTTTTGGCGCCTAGGTGTCTGCCAGGCTGTCGAAATGTGGCTATTGAAATCTTTCTTGGAAATCTGAAGCGGTAGGCTCATTTTGGAACAAAATTTGAAAAGGTCCGTTCTCTATGCGTAGTCTGCATCAGCAGATAGCAGGCACATAATCTGTAAAAGACTATCTCTGTGCAGGCACGTAGAACATGTGGGCACATATACCTTAAGGGTGCATAGGCTATGTGGGCGCGTAGCTCTCCGTTCATGCCTATACATAGGCTTTGGAGAGAGAGAGAGAAAGTTCATTCTCTCTTATTTTTAGAATTTTCAAAGATTTTTTCCTTTACTCTCTTTCGATCAATTATGTCTCCCATGGCTGCTTCGACTCACAAGAAGTCTGCGAAGGGAAAGAACGCTGCAGCAGCTAGTTCTCCTCCTTTGGCAACACCGCATCTGATTCAGGACCCCATCCTGGGTGAGGCGATGTCTCCAAAAAAATGAAGTCTTCGAGCGTTAATTTGTGGCGCTCGGACTTTTCTCTGCTTGGACGCATAACCATTGATATGCGCCTAAAGCAAACTCTTCTTTTGTGAGCGGACTTATGCGCCCACAGATGCATGCGCCCACGCACTCTGTTGTGTTATGCGCCTAGGCACTTGGCAATGTCATGCACCCACACAGAACATGTGCTTATGTGCCCACGCAGAATTTGTGCTTATGCGCCTACGCAGAATTTGTGCTTATGCACCCATACGCCCTTTGGGCACGTAACGTCAGGGCGCATAGAATTTCTTAGTACTTAGCTCTTTTTTCTGTAGATTCTAAGTCTGACTTTTACTTATGTCTTCGCAGTTGACATGGTTGTCCCGGTTCTTGGTGGGATTCCTCTTGGCTATGCCAGCCATACTCTGGATTCAAGCCTTGTCACCACAATGGTCATAAAAGCTCAGGTGAAGATCAGCCATGACCAGCCTTCGGTACAGGTGATTGCTATGCTTGAGCAGGACAAAATGCTCTTGAAGCAGATGATAAATGATGAGAAGTTCACACTCAGAGAGGAACGGAGCTTTAAAAGACCGTACTTCCTGTTTGGTGACAGCCTGGAATTTAAGGACAACGAGACGATATATCTAGAAGACCCTCTGGAAGTTAGGTTAAATAACCAAAGAATATGGTTGCCATCGATGAAGCGCCAATACCCTCTATCAGCATTTACTGATCTGGCTATGCGGAGGCGGATGAAATGGGACCTGACCCCTGAACTACATGGGGTCGTTTCTGGCAGGATCTAATTCAACTCTGGTGACCGGAAGAAGAACACTTTCAAGTGTGTCAAGGGCTCCACGTCCTAATCCACGAGAGGACTACATCCTGGGGCCATAATAAACGATGTCCCGACTGATCTTCACCCTTACGCTGCTGAGACTCTCTCCAACTTGATGCTGTTAAAGAAGGAGTCATATCCGGGAGGGAAGCTGCGGATGGAAGGTTGGAGATACTCTATCCTGTTATGGAGCAACCTTACTGGATGGGTGCTCTTGACTTACGAGGCCATGTAGCTTCCCTTCCCAGAATTTTAAAATTTTATTATTACTTTATTTTATCAAGGTTAATATTTAGATAAAAATTATTTACTAATTTGGGTTATATTAATTCCTATCAAATAAATGTATATATATGTATTAATTATGAATATAATAAGTTTTTATTTGTAAATATAGATAAATAGAATAAAATATGTAATTACAGATATATGTGGATAATGTGTATAAATATATATGTACATGATAATGTGTATAAATATATATGTATATGGTAGTGTATATACGAATATATATATATATATATATATATATATATATATATATATATATATATATATATATATATATATAATTGTATATATACGGATATTGTGTATGTGTGTGCATGTATAAATAATATATATACATAACTGTGTGAATATATATAAATAATAAATATATATATAGATGATAAAAGAAAAAGAAAAGAAAAGAGTAGATAATAGAATAATACAAAAGAGCAGCCAAAACTCTTCCTAACCGAGCCTTTTAGGCTCGGCCCAGGCCTGAGAATACCCCCGCGCAGTGGAGCTCAGCTCACGGCTGAGCGAACACCCGACCCAGATGGAGTTCGCATATATCGAATAGGTATATAAACCGAGAGTTCGAAGGGAAAACGAAGAGAACCCAAACCCTAGAAAATCGATAACCGCCGCCTCACTCCCCCACACGCGCGTGCCCCCCTCCCGCGACGGGCCGGCCGCCGTGCGCCGTGCGTCGCCGGCCGACAACAGGCCGCGCGCTGAGCAGTGCTCAGACATCGACAGCAGCAGCGTGCGCGAGAGTACAACTTCGTCGTTTTATTCCTTCGCGCACACTCATCGGTTTCACGAACCGATTTCGCAGGTATGTCCCCAATATATGCGAGATTATTTCCCTTCAAATACTTTGTACTTAGATGCCCTAGATTGCCGGAAAAACGACGCTAAACCCGACCAAAAATCTGTTCGAAAACAGAGTATTAAAACAGCCCATGAACCCATGTTCGAGGAGCGTTCCCGATCAATCCAGTCCAGTAGTAGAAAAATTATTTGAAGGGACTCTTAGACAACCTGTAGGGCTTCACAACCCTTTTTACAGAATCTGATTTCGTCGATCGAGCATCGAGAAATCGGTTTTCCAAGTTGAGGAAAAACCTGTTTTAAAAACTTAGAAATTGCTCCACACGACGTCCGTCCCGCCATTCCAGACGACGTGGTCGCGCACCAAAAGGATCGAAAGCTGCGTAACGGCTTTGTGGTCGTGTGTGCTTTGACGGAATTTAAATTGGTCGCGTGTGCGCGACGAATTCGACGCGTATCCGTCGGAATCGCCCCGTATCCGTCCAATACAAATTCAGTCATAACTTTGTGCACGCTCGTCAGATCGAGACGAAACTTGCGCCAACAGAACCGTATCGCTTTTCTGGTCCTGCATGCCAAGTTTGGTCCAATTCTGAGACCGTTGACAAAATCACCGTTTTGCGGGCCCTGCGGTCCCACTCAACGGGCGGTTTTGTGCACGGCCCGCCGGAATCCAACTTTGGACATACGGTTGGGTTCGTATCAAAAAACTGGATCCGTAGACATGTAGTTTGACGACTTTAGAGACCATTGACTTTGGCACGCTTTTCGGTGCAAAGCGGGTCCAACGGCGGACATCGTTTTTGCCTGAAATTACCGTTTTGCCCCTGTGTCCAGAATTGGACTTAAGGACAGGCAATCCTAGCTAATTTGATTATTCTGAGAACGTTGGTACTATTTATTTCAGCATCCGGAGACTTTTACATGTGTTGATTGGTTGTAGCTCATTGTGTGGTACAATATTGGTTTCTCCAGCTAAGGACCTCAGGCAAGTGTACTTTCTGATTGCTTTCTGATTCATAGTAGTCTTTTCATTTCATGTCTATACATATATCTTGCTGCTTGTTGACACGCTCGTCACACGGAGTTGTCGGGAGGGAAAATATCTTAGTATACATGTGGACTACCCAGAAATTTCCCAATATGTCTATTCTTGAACGATAGCTGCTGCACACGACACGTGCAGTATGCCGGATTTTACCCCCTAGCCGTCCACATGGCGAAAGGATATTTCACACCACTTAGATAGATGTCTTTTATTAGCTTTTTCTTGTTTATTTCTCTATCGTGCTATGACATCACTTTATCTTACAGTTTTCATTTCTCATATGCTATTTTCATGTCTTAATAATTCTATTGTGTTTTGCACTGCCGTCGGTTTGTGTACTTGTTCCAATTCTGACTGGATAACCAACATTTTTCAGGTTTAGCCGCGATCATTCTTAGCACATGGGGAGGCTTGGGTATGCTGAGATCGACCTAGAAATAGAAAGCAATTGTTTCAATTTTATTAATTGTAAACTCTGTATTTTCTTTAAATATAAATGTTATAAATGTTGTAATAAATTTAGAATTGTGAATGAGCAGCAAATGTGATTTTTGAGCATTTATATTCTTGTGGGCTTGACAGCGTTCTACCGCCGACTCTGCGGCGTAGGCTGGCTTGGACACGTCTCGTATCCGAAAATCGGGTGCGGGTCGTGACAAGTTTTTGTGGTGGCCCATGCAGGTCAGTCTTCGCAAAAGATTGCGAACTCGTGATGGTACGTTAGTCGTACTATTGCGAGCCTGCGACCAAGAAATGCTCATTCACAAATAGGATTAAAATAATTCAGAAGAATAACTAGGACTAGGAGTTCCTTGTTCAAATTGACCGTTGGGTAGTTAAGGTTGCCAGATAGGCCATGCAATTTTAGATAGGAAATTATTGATTTTAGATAGCTTGCTAGATACATTATTCACTTGATTAGTTAGGCTTACCTAGAATTAAGGCTTTGACCTGGATGAACTGTTTAAATTTTCTTTTGCTTCATTAGATATAAATCTTACATCCTAAGTTAGAACTGCCAAGTTTTAAATTTCATTTTGCTGTAAGGAATTGATTCATAAATTCATGATTCTGTTAGTTGTACGTGAACCTTGAGGTATATTGATTTAAAGTGTTTCTCTCAATCGATTGATATATATAAAATAAATAGTAGGATGTTCTTACTTTTCTTGTCTTTAAGTTATTTCCTCCCCGCTCAATATAATACTTTAAGGATTAAGACATGTAGGCAGATATTTACACTTATATCATAGCCAATTGGTTTGAACCCTAGCAACCCCTTGAAATCCTAGGAATATAGCTGGAATATTTTTAACGATTACAACGGCCAGCCAGCAGCGCACTGGCGAGGCACAACCCATAGAATTAAAAACGTTTAGAAAAGTCATAGTGTATGGAATCTTGCAGAAACTATGTTCTCGTTGACTTCTTTAAATCTTAGATACCATTGTGTCAATATAGGTAGAGTGTCTGATAGCCTATCACATTTGAATCACGAAACTAAGGATTTGCTGTAGCCAGAGTATACGGGCAAGGCGTAATTCTCGGTGAAACGATTTCATATGCGATTACAAGTTTCGGACATTATAGAGAATAGAGACTGCCCTGTATGACCCTAAAATCCAAAACCAATACTAGTGTAAGTTTTGTAAGTCGAGTAGCATGTCTTCCAACCCGTGGCCCTTGTGATCTATTAACAAGGTAATTGACTGACAATAACAGGTTCATCCAGACTATAGGAATTAGAATTCCATAACCCATTAGTCGACCAAGGCCTTATGGATAGAAGATAATAGATTGACTGTATAGGCAATAACACCGGGTAAGGTTTTGATTCTCTCAAAATTCAAACTTTTGTCCCCTTTCCAAAAATCTTGCCTACTTATATTTTGACTATCTTGACCAACGCTGCTATTACAGCCTAGTTTTGCAAGCTTACTATTTTATCGAGCTTGATCCAAGACATATGTCTAGCTAACATATTGTCTAATCAGAATCATTGTATTACGGTCTGATCAACCATGATGCATTTGGTTCGCTCTTTATTTAATTACCCTACGTGGACTGAGATATAGAGATATCCAGGATCTCATCCGCGACTGCTTGATAATTCCTATTGAAATTAAAACGTTCGCCCTTGAATCATGTAAATGTGTTCAGTGAAATCTCTCTTGAACTCTTTATTGTTTTCGTTTTCACTGATTGGAAAGACGAAAGCTCGCAATTGATAGATAGATACAGAGTGATATACACCCGTGTAGCTACCATCGGCCAGCCCTGTAACAGGAACCTTGCCACCATATCCTAGCCTCTAAGGTGGGTAGACTGTAAGCCTTCTGAAATTTTAGGATATATGAGAATTATCGATTGATCGGAATAATTTCCGTTAGTATGATAATTAGTACTCAATGGACTCCCACTTTCCTTTAGATCATTTTTGTCCCCGACCGTGCCATTGATATTCGGAGCACGAGACCAGCTGTTATCTTCCAACAAACTTTATATGCAAGATCTAGACGAGACCACCTTCATCTAGGTATATCATGTCTCACTCAAACCCGTCTCCTTGTACTCTATTTTTATGGTACGACTCTTAGGTTAAAAAGACTAGTTATAACCCTTACCGTAATACCGGTATACTTCCCGACTTCCATTAGAGCCTCAATCCCGACTCAATCCCCTCGACCCAAAATATAGTTGTGACCTACTCAAGGCCCACTACGCATATGCCACTAGTGTGCCACCCAATTGAAGCCTCATGTGTTACTTAAACACCAAAGTTACCAAGAGCGCATTTTTGGGCTTTAAGGACCTAGCTAACCAACCTGACCGGTAACTAGCTCAACCTTGGATAGAAACCTAATCTATGTTACCCAAACTTAGTAGAAATAGTTTTTATCATTGGGATCTTGTCTAGTCCATATAGATTAAAATCCAATGTTCATCCAAACAACAACTAATGTCCAAATAGAGAACCCATTAAGACCTTAACCTTGATTTCTCAAATTTCGTTTTATTTTGGAACTTTATTTAGAATTCCGGGAACGAAATTTTCGTATAGCACAGATTGAGCGACCCTCCAAGATACGAAGGATTTTTCGATTTATCAATTGACTAGACCAGAGTAACCCAGCCTAGCAAATAAGCCAGTGATTCGTAAACACCCTTTTTAGTTGTACCGTCGAAAATTCTCTACCGCTCTTGAAACTTCAAAGTTTCCCTTGATCATTCCTCCTTACCCTTCTGTCCCTTAATTTGGAGCGACGAAGGTCATGCTTATTAGAATGTACCAATATTCCTAGCTACTGGTGAAAATTTACTTGTTAAGTTTTTGGGATTGCTTAATAGATATAAGTGGTTTATAGGCGTCATATGCAGTAGGTATCTATTGGTAGAAATTTTAGCGGTTATTTGAAAGATTTTAAAGTTGTAGCGACAGAAGATTGGATGGAGTAGTGTGACCAAAGGTGGGTAGAAGTCCTCCAGTATTCAGAATTACGAAATGGCTAGGAGGAGGTATAATTTTTTTTTGAGAAATTAAAATTTGAGGATATTGTTGTAATAGTGGATTTATTTATTTTGTTTATTATTTATTTATGTTTGAAAATTTTAGCATGTTTAAGGGTTAGAATTTCGAGGACGAAATTATTTTTAAGGTGGGTAGATTTGTAGCTTCCCTTCCCGGAATTTTAAAATTTTATTATTACTTTATTTTATCAAGGTTAATATTTAGATAAAAATTATTTACTAATTTGGGTTATATTAATTCCTATCAAATAAATGTATATATATGTATTAATTGTGAATATAATAAGTTTTTATTTGTAAATATAGATAAATAGAATAAAATATGTAATTACAGATATATGTGGATAATGTGTATAAATATATATGTACATGATAATGTGTATAAATATATATGTATATGGTAGTGTATATACGAATATATATATATATATATATATATATATATATATATATATATATATATATATATATATATATAATTGTATATATACGGATATTGTGTATGTGTGTGCATGTATAAATAATATATATACATAAGTGTGTGAATATATATAAATAATAAATATATATATAGATGATAAAAGAAAAAAAAAAGAAAAGAGTAGATAATAGAATAATACAAAAGAGCAGCCAAAACTCTTCCTAACCGAGCCCTTTAGGCTCGGCCCAGGCCTAAGAATACCCCCGCGCAGTGGAGCTCAGCTCACGGCTGAGCGAACACCCGACCCAGATGGAGTTCGCATATATCGAATAGGTATATAAACCGAGAGTTCGAAGGGAAAACGAAGAGAACCCAAACCCTAGCAAATCGATAACCGCCGCCTCACTCCCCCACACGCGCGTGCCCCCCCCCCCCCCCCCCCCCCCCCCCCCCCCCCCGCGGCGGGCCGGCCGCCGTGCGCCGCGCGTCGCCGGCCGACAACAGGCCGCGCGCTGAGCAGTGCTCAGACATCGACAGCAGCAGCGTGCGCGAGAGTACAACTTCGTCGTTTTATTCCTTCGCGCACACTCATCGGTTTCACGAACCGATTTCGCAGGTATGTCCCCAATATATGCGAGATTATTTCCCTTCAAATACTTTGTACTTAGATGCCCTAGATTGCCGGAAAAACGATGCTAAACCCGACCAAAAATCTGTTCGAAAATAGAGTATTAAAACAGCCCATGAACCCATGTTCGAGGAGCGTTCCCGATCAATCCAGTCCAGTAGTAGAAAAACTATTTGAAGGGACTCTTAGACAACCTGTAGGGCTTCACAACCCTTTTTACAGAATCTGATTTCGTCGATCGAGCATCGAGAAATCGGTTTTCCAAGTTGAGGAAAAACCTGTTTTAAAAACTTAGAAATTGCTCCACACGACGTCCGTCCCGCCATTCCGGGCGACGTGGTCGCGCACCGAAAGGATCGAAAGCTGCGTAACGGCTTTGTGGTCGTGTGTGCTTTGACGGAATTCAAATTGGTCGCGTGTGCGCGACGAATTCGACGCGTATCCGTCGGAATCGCCCCGTATCCGTCCAATGCAAATTCAGTCATAACTTTGTGCACGCTCGTCAGATCGAGACGAAACTTGCGCCAACAGGACCGTATCGCTTTTCTGGTCCTGCATGCCAAGTTTGGTCCAATTCTGAGACCGTTGACAAAATCACCGTTTTGCGGGCCCCGCGGTCCCACTCAACGGGCGATTTTGTGCACGGCCCGCCGAAATCCAACTTTGGACATACGGTTGGGTTCGTATCGGAAAACTGGATCCGTAGACATGTAGTTTGACGACTTTAGAGACCATTGACTTTGGCACGCTTTTCGGTGCAAAGCGGGTCCAACGACGGACATCGTTTTTGCCTGAAATTACCGTTTTGTCCCTGTGTCCAGAATTGGACTTAAGGACAGGCAATCCTAGCTAATTTGATTATTCTGAGAACGTTGGTACTATTTATTTCAGCATCCGGAGACTTCTACATGTGTTGATTGGTTGTGGCTCATTGTGTGGTACAATATTGGTTTCTCCAGCTAAGGACCTCAGGCAAGTGCACTTTCTGATTGCTTTCTGATTCATAGTAGTCTTTTTATTTCATGTCTATACATATATCTTGCTGCTTGTTGACACGCTCGTCACACGGAGTTGTCGGGAGGGGAAATATCTTAGTATACATGTGGACTACCCAGAAATTTCCCAATATGTCTATTCTTGAACGATAGCTGCTGCACACGACACGTGCAGTATGCCGGATTTTACCCCCTAGCCGTCCACATGGCGAAAGGATATTTCACACCACTTAGATAGATGTCTTTTATTAGCTTTTCCTTGTTTATTTTTCTATCGTGCTATGACATCACTTTATCTTACAGTTTTCATTTCTCATATGCTATTTTCATGTCTTGATAATTCTATTGTGTTTTGCACTGCCGTCGGTTTGTGTACTTGTTCCAATCCTGACTGGATAACCAACATTTTTCAGGTTTAGCCGCGATCATTCTTAGCACATGGGGAGGCTTGGGTATGCTGAGATCGACCTAGAAATAGAAAGCAATTGTTTCAATTTTATTAATTGTAAACTCTGTATTTTCTTTAAATATAAATGTTATAAATGTTGTAATAAATTTAGAATTGTGAATGAGCAGCAAATGTGATTTTTGAGCATTTATATTCTTGTGGGCTTGACAGCGTTCTACCGCCGACTCTGCGGCGTAGGCTGGCTTGGACACGTCTCGTATCCGAAAATCGGGTGCGGGTCGTGACAGGCCACCCTAAAAGTAGTCGATTTTTTTATGCCGTTAGAGCTACCCAATATGGCATTAAGGTTAACTGGCCTATGTTTATATCATTGGTGGAGTTGTACAACTATCACACGTGTACCTTCTTTACTCCAGGTGGGGAGATGGGTCTGGCTCTTCACGATATGCAGGTAATATTAAAACTTCTATGGGGGACTGAGCCATACGAAGAGTACGTCCCCTGTGATGAGGAGCTTCTGGATTTGGAGAGGAAGAAATCCGAGATGATGGAGGAGTACAACGAGTTACTCTGTCACCTTTTTATTTGTTACTAGATCACGAAGAAGGGTAAGATTGAGGGGTTCTTTCCCCATACGAGGGCCTGGACCAACTACATCTTCATCAAAGAAGCAGGAGATGGCCCAGTCTCTTTTTCGACCCACAAGCCCTCGACAAAATCTGAGATAGAGCAGTTGATGGCAGATCGCGGGGCTGTAGACGTTGAAGATAGTGATGATCCCGAGGGAAACTTCCCAGTTTATCATTTCTTCAGGCAGGCCGAGTTCAAGCTGTCAGAAAAGGCGATGCAAGCCGCTTTCCTGATGATGTGTCTTCGTGATTGAATAGTCCCTGGTGGTTCAAGGTCCATTCAAAGAATAAGCTGGGGTATGATACTTCCGGCCGTAAAACTGGCCTTTGGATGCCAGTTTGCTCTGCTTCCTGCGATGGTCTGTGCCATCCAACGAGGCTTGCGATACTTCGTTGTGAATGCGGTGACGCCTGATGGCAGAAAAGATTTTGTTAGGACTGAATTTCCCTTTCATTATCTGATGGGATGGCTGGTCTTACATTGTCCCAAATTAATAAATGTCGGGCTGATGGCAGACTCTTTGGCGGGAGATGCCTTTCTTCGGAGATTCAAAGATACAGATTGGACCGTTACAGGGGTGCCTATTTGCTGGAAGACTTTGAGTTTCCTGCAGAATTATAAATTCTTCAGAGTGTCGCCTCCGTCTGGTAGTAGCCGTACATGAGACACCCTAGTAGATGAGGGAGCACTCACTACTAGCCTTCCTATTGGGGCATTTTGTTGGCTCCAGTCCATCAGGCCTTCCCATCTGGTGTTCAGAAATAGAAACCACACTTTTCTGGAACCTTATCTTTTGAGTCGCTTTGCACGGCAATTCGGCTACAGCCAGATTCTCTTGGGCAATCCCAGCCCTCATCTACAGTTGATAGGAAGCCTGATCGATGGGCACTTGCATAGGGTTACTATAATGCTGGATGTACGAGGGCAGTTTTTACCGTGCCAGAAGGTAAGTCTGACACCCACATGCTATTTGCTGCTACCAAGTTCTATATTCAGGTCAATAACCTTCATTCTCGGTATGACCGTGAGCAGAGTTTAATATCGAGGACTAGGTTTGCCCCCACACTTGCTGATATAGGATGAGTGTGCGCAATGGAGGGGTCATAGAAAGGAAGGTGCCGTACCCTCAGCTCAGCCGACTGCTGCGCCACAGCAGGGAGTTGTTCTTGAGGAGCCTATTGTTGTAGCGCCTCGGAGAGAGGATAATGAAGAACCTCTTTCTGACATTCCTCATAAGAGAAAAGCTTCTACCGAGCTGGTTCCACGGCCCAAAAGGAAGAACGTTGTTGTCTCCCGAGGGAGAAAAAAGGTCACGGACGTGAGCGCCGGCTCGCCTCCTCCCAGAAGATCTTCTTGGCAAACGGCGTCGCAGGCCGTTACCATTCGGAAGGTAGATCCCTTCCTAGACTCTATAGCCGTTTTGGTCAAACTGTTAGAAGCTTTCTTACCATTGCGTTTGTCCTTTGTGCAGGACTTTGAAGTCACGACTACGACAAGTGCTTCTTCGTCTGAAGAGGTGGACATAACAACAGTATCTCCTGCTCGTCCTCAATAAATGGATAAGGGCGGGTCTTCTTCAGTTGTAAGGCTTGAGCAAAAGGATGATCATGGCGAAGGCCCAGACCATGACGGCGATCAGAAAGCCAGTCCCTCCTATGACATTTCTTTGGGAGATATATCTGCGATAGAAGCTATGATGAAAGACTTGGATAAAAATCTAGTCCAATCAGCTCACCTTCCTCTGAGTATGTTATCTTTGCACCTCTCTTCAGATAAGATTTTTCAACTTCGATTTTGCGTGCTTCTCGTGAGGTTGACTGCCATTGTGTATTTCTTTGGAGACAAGGAGAAGGAACCACGCATAGAGATAGCCCAAGATATTACGGAAGGAAAAGATGTTGTCCCTAGCTCCTCTAGGGTTGCTGGTGCGCAGGATTCTGTCAGTAAGCCTACATCGGCTGCAGAAGGAGAGGTTGAACAGCCTCCTGAGATGGTCATTATTGAATTTTCTTCTGGTCCATCTGGGGTCGTAGAAGATATACAGCCTGATGTTGCTTGGGGCCTTGATATTGTTCTCCTTGAACAACCTGGCCCTACCCTTGGCTCCTTGGTAACTAAGGCCGATGACCTAGTCCAAGTTGGCGTTGAGCATGCCGAAGGTATAAAATTACTACTATTTCGCACTCTTTCAGCTTCTTCTTTCCGTTGCTGATATATAAATTATTTTCTTGTCAGGTTCGGCTTCTTGTCAAGCATCTCTTCCTGGAGCGAAAGATCCTCATCAAGATTCCTCCCCGATGACCTCCTCCGAAGAAGACGAGATGTCCCAGGAAGTCGTCAAAGCTTTCTATTCTATCCTGAAAGTAAAGCTTCCTGGAGTTCTGAATCGGAACGCTGCCTTTGGCCCTGTGAAGGCTATTGTTGAATGCCTAGTGGTGGCCCTTGAGAGCATTACTGGCTACATGGAGCGGGTTAATGCTCTAAGGAAAGTTCTAAATGACTTGGAGGACCGCATGGCCAAACTCAGGGAAGCCAAACAACGAAGCCCGACGTCGCTATTTCGTGAAGAAGACTAGGCTTTAGTCGACTCTCACGGAGGAGGAGGCTACTTTCCAGGCCAGAAAGGATGACCTTGCTCAAGAGATCAGCAAATTGGCTGATCAGTATGAGCAGTTCAACGCCGCGAGTGAGGCTCATGTTGCTTCGAAGAATAAGCTGGCTGCCAAATTACTGAGAAATATAATCACATCG
The DNA here is from genome assembly GCA_029216955.1 of Iris pallida. Lineage (NCBI taxonomy): Eukaryota > Viridiplantae > Streptophyta > Magnoliopsida > Asparagales > Iridaceae > Iris > Iris pallida. The sequence continues at coordinate 8,214,246 of JANAVB010012199.1, read as the reverse complement.
TGCAGATCCAAAATGAGATTGCCCAATTGGAGGCCAGCTTGAGGACAGTTATGTCTGAACAAGAGGATTATTCGGTTCAGGCTACCGTGACTGCCATAGCTTTTGAACAATTAAAAGAATAGCTGGTGAAGTTGGAGGGAGAGCACGTGAAACTGATCTCCTTCCAGGTTGAAGCTGCCCGAAAAGAAAAGCACGTCGTTGTGCTACTGCCAAGTCCAAGACCGAGATTACGGCTTTAAGGTATAACATCAATCGGTTGTGTACCCCTTAGATCTTCTTTTGTAATAGGCTCAATTAGCCATCAAGACTCCTGTATCATTTTCTTTTCTCTGTCTTTTGATAGACGTTTTTAATAAAGAATTTTTTGACTTTCAAAATTCATGAATGAAGTTTGTGAAATATCAGAACTAGAGTTAATGTGGGAATATCAAGAATATTTCTGGTGGCTATTCCGCTGGGGAATTTGATGTGGACTTATTATCCGTTTTATATTCAATGTTCTTGAATATAGATAATAAGTTGAAAGAAGCTGCTAATAGAGGTAATATGGACGTAATAGCAGAGGATGTTCTATATCTGACCAGAGGTAATATGGACATGGAAGGATATATAACATTAGGTAGGAGTGGATAATCCAGAGGTAATATGGACGTAATTATCCTTGATGAAATGCTTTGCTCAGAGGTTATATTGACATGGCAAAACGTTTCTTAATCACCCCACTAGGGAAATAATTATCGAAAAACAGTTCAGAGGTAATATGGACGTGACTTGTTTTCGTTAGACCAAGTTTGGAGAGAGTCCAAAACAGAAATAATTTCACTGGGAATCTTTTTGGAGGACCTATTATCCATGGCGTATTCAAGACTCTTGAAATACTGATAATAGTCAAATAATTTTTTTTGAATCGCGTAAACATTGTACTGTACATTTACATGACTAAAATAGGGTATATATGAACGCTGTTCATAAAGGTTACACATAATATTTCTTTAGGAACTTGCCGTTGATCGGCATCATGAGCAAGTCACCATCAGGCTTGGTTAGTCGATACGCACCGTTAGAATATACTGATTCTATAACGAAAGGACCTTCATATTTATGCTAGAATTTTTCTTTTATCTTGTGCATCATGACCATTGGTCTTCTCACTGCTAAGACCAGATCACCAACTTGGAAGATTCTTTCCTTCACCTTTTTATTAAAGGCTCCGAAAAGGCATGCTTGGTATAGCTCAATACGCTGCTGAGCTAATAAGCATTTTTTGTCTAACACTTCGAGCTCTTGTAGTTGCAGATGGTAACTTTCTTCGACAATCAACTCACTGGCTAAGGCTACTCGAAGAGAGGGAATCTAGATTTCTAGGGGAAGAACTACTTCGCTCCCATAAACCAGAGAGAATGGCGTACTGCCTATTGGAGTCCGGATCGTTGTACGATAGGCCCAAAAACATTCGTCGAGCTTCTCATTCCAATCGTGCTTGTTTGAAGACACGAACTTCTTAAGAAGTTTAATGATGGTCTTATTGAAGGCTTCTGCTAACCCATTAGCTGCTGGATTGTAGTCAGTAGTGGCTAAATTCTGGATTCGATTCTTATCGCAGAACCGATAGAATGCATGGCTCATAAATTGTGGAATATTATCATGGATGATCCTGCGAGGTAGGCCGAAGCGATAGATAACATGATGTTTGATAAAACTGATCACGTTCGACGTCTTTACTTCGATGAGCGGTATAGCTTCCGTCTATTTGGAGAAGTAATCGATTATAGCTAGGATGAACCGATGTCCTCTGGAGGATGGCGGGCTGATTGGGCCTATGACGTCCATACCCCAGGCTTCAAAAGGCCAAGATGCCGCCGTCGGGTGTAGAAACTCTGAAGGTTAATGAATGAAGTCGGCGTGGAACTGACAAGCCCTATACTTTTTTGCATATTCAACAGCATCTGCTATCATCGTGGGCCAATAATTACCCATTCATCTGAGGCAATCTTGTAATTTGGGGCCTGGTTGATGTGCACCACAAACTCCGTCGTGAGCCTCATGGAGTGCATATTTGGCTTCTGTGTCTGATAAACATCGTAACAGTAGCCCGTCGTAAGAGCGTCGGTACAACATTTTAGTAGCTATATTATAGTAAAATCTGAGGGATCGTCTTTGGACAGACAATGCTTTCTTTGGGTCCTCAGGAAGGATTCCATAGATGGCGTAGTCTATGAAAGGAAATCTCCAGTCTTTAACGTTTACGTTTGTTTTTGTTGCGTAACTGTGATGAATATGCAAGGTATCTTTCACACAGAATAGCTCTCGACCAGACACTATGATCGAATGCTTAGTATTGGTAGGGACGGTCAAGAAAGCAGCAAGACCGGCTAAAGCATCTGCTTCTATATTCTGTAATCAAGGCACGTGCTCGATGAAGAATCCAGCGAAAGTAGAAGCCAATTCGATTGTCGCTTTTTATATGGGATGAGGTCTTCGTGACGAACTTCATAATCCCCTCAGACCTGACTAACTATTAGCTTAGAATCGTCATAAGCTTCTAGATAGTCAACTCCCAATTGTTTTGCCAGTTAAAGGCTGATCAGTAGGGCATTATATTCGGCCACGTTGTTAGTACAGGGTTCTACGAGAGAATATGTATGGTGTATAACCAGATGGTCGGATGACACAAGCACAATGCCTACTCCGGCCACGATATTTCCTTTAGGTCCTATTGTTGATGCACCGTCAAAGAACATTCGCCAAATGGGAATTTCCTCAGTTACAGTGTTAGACTCGACTACTTTATCTAGGATTTCGTCGTAGAGTTTGGAAGATTCTGGCACCGGATGAGCTGCTAGGAAATCAGCTAATGCTTGGCCTTTTTCTGCCTTCTAAGGGACGAACAACATATCGTATGGAGGCAATAGCATTGCCCATGTAGCTAAACAGGAATTAAGAGAACCCGGTTTATTTATGAGTATTCTAAGATGATTGCCTTTAGATATGATATGGATAGTCTGCCCAGACACATAGTGGCGTGTCTTCTGGATAGTAAATACTAGTACGAGACATTCCTTTTCCACAGGTGTGTATCTGTGCTCGGCACCCACCATCGTGTGACTGAGGTAGTAGATTGCATGTTCATGGCCGCCTTCATTCTTCTGAGCTAATAGGGCACCAAAGGAATGGTCCATAGCACGGACATATAGTAAGAAGGGCTTCCCCATTATTGGAGCCACCAATATTGGGGGCTTCTGAGATACTTCTTGATGTCGTCAAATACGCGTTGACATTATTCAGTCCAGACGAAAGATACTCCTTTCTTCATAAGCTGAGTAAACGGTTGACACCTTCCAGAATGATTGAAATGAATCGTCTGATGTAGGCTAGCCTTCCTTGAAGTCTGCGTAGCTCTTTGACATTTCTTGCGGGATGCATATCGAGGATAGCTTTCACTTTCTCCGGATCAAGATGTATAGCCTTTGAAGTGATAACAAAACCAAGAAACTTGTCACTGGAGACTCCCAGAAAAGATTTGGTTGGATTCATCTTGAGTTGGTGTGCATGCATTAGTTCGAACACCGTTCTCAAATCTTAGAGGTGGTTGCCCTTGAGACGACTTTTAACTGCGATATCGTCTACGTAGCATTTCACTATTTTGTGCAAATGATCGCAAAAAATTGTGTTCATAGCTCATTGGTATGTCGCCCCTACATTTTTCAATCCGAAGGGCATCACCATATAGCAGTATACCCCCAGCAGTATTCGAAAAGATGTGTATTTCTCATCGTCGGAGAACATCTTGATCTGGTTGTAGCCTGAGAACCCATCCATAAAGGACATCCACTCGAAGCCGCGAGTATTGTCGATCATTACGTCGGAGATCAGTAGAGGGAACTCATCTTTTGGGTAGGTAGAGTTGAAATCACGATAATCAATATAGATACGAAATTTACCATTCTTTTTCATAACTACCACAACGTTAGCGACCCAGTCTGGGTGTTGTTCTTTGCGAATGAATCCGCTTGAAATAAGCTTCTTGACTTCACTCTCGATGGCCTCTATGATATCTGGTCGAAATCGTCATTGTTGCTGCTTCACTGGCTTAGCTCTGGACGAGATATTTAGGCGGTGCATAGCAACTTTAGGGTCCAAGCCTGGCGTGTTTTTATAGCTCCATGCAAAGACGTCAATGTATTCTCTTATAAGCCACTATGCCAAAATGCCCATTTTGGAACGACAGAATTCCGTGTCAAATAATTTCTGGAACGCCTATATTTAGTGCCTATTTTCGGGCTGCCAAATTGATTGAAACGAAAATAAGGCGTTCCAAATAATGTATATTGGAACGGAAGTAAGGTGTTCCAAATAATGTATATTGGAACGGCAGTAAGGTATTCCAAATGATGCATATTGGAACGGTTTATATGCGTTCCTGATTTGGAACACTAAAAAAGCGTGTCTACCAAAAGCATTCTAGATTAATTTTTTTTCTCTTACTGGAACGGGTAAAAAGTGTTCCAGTTTTAGAACACCATAAATGTGTTCCAAAGAACATTTTATATTAGTTTTTGCAGCACCTACTGGAACAGCTAAGAAGTGTTCCAATTTATGGACATATTCTTTTTATTTGGATGTCTAGGATTTCCTACAAAGTTCCAATGTTTGGAGGTCAGGACACACTGAAAGAAAACATTTCATATTAGCCATGTTTCCATTTTTGAAGATAAAGGCAAATTAATAGCATAGGTTCCCAGAATAACAAAAACCACATCATACACTTCCAATCTTTATGCAAGCTAGATACCAAAAAATTGCTAATACATGATAGCATCATCAAAAATTAATAGCATATCAATACTAAAAGATTTCAACATTTGTGCACATAAAGACACGAAGAACTCATCCGTAATATGCATTATCATTATGTTTAAGCAATATCAGCTAACACAACCTTATAACCAAAAGTCTCACATGCTCCAACCAATAAGAGAAATCAGATAGATAACATAGTTGTTCAAAAAGTCTCATGTTGCACCAATCGACGCTCATAGGTCTTGTATCCTGCTTTGGAATTCCATTTGATGCTCCAGCTTTTTGTAAAAGGTACAACATCGATAAATTAGTTAACTCGTAAGCATATTAGATAAATTAAATTACAAAAAAATGGATCTTTGAATCTTAAGATATTGTAACTTTTATGCCACTAAGGAAATACAAACAACACTTTGTGAAAAGAATAAAATTTTCTTAAACCAAAGAAAATATTCTCTGCTATACTTTTGTTTTCAGAATACATAGATCAAACTTATTCTATCTTCATGACAGATATGTAATTGACAGAGGCTTCATTTAAGGTCTAATGTAGTGGTGAATACTAACAGCAAGAATAAATCTGTTGTCCCACATTATTGGGATTGTTAAGTGGAAAAATATTTGCATTCACAAAATTATTATCTACAAGGACATTGTTGGTGATTCCAAAATTACCTACTATATATCAATGTCTGTAATCATTGTTAAGTAGAATTATCAGGTTCTCACTAGCACCTGTAATCATAAATGGTAATAGTGAATAGGTTATAACCACTTTGGTGATTCCAAAATCTAATCTTCTATTTTCCACGAACATACTACTTTCAAATTTTATCCATAAATGCTAACTATCTAAAACTCATTTAAAAATCCATTCATTTGGATTCTAAAATCTGTATCGACCTAACCCGCGACATGGAGATTGTTCCTTTTTAATGTAGACAGGTTCTATAGTACCAACAATAATATTGAACCTCAATTTGTTCGAGGTAGTTGGCTACAGGTAGAACAGTTACAAGTTATTTGAGTGCAAAAGAAATACAGAACGAAATAAAGCCCGAGGTTACGAATACATGATATCTATATTTGTTGAAATACGAAAGCATATACGTCTGTCTGCACGAATACAGACACACATGGAGCTTAAGGTCCCACTAGATTTTCAAAAAATTAAAAAGAATACCATGTAGGCGTTTCCAAAGAATTTAGATAAGTTGATGGAGACACATATTGGAGTATAGATATGTTCATGCTCATCACAAATTCGCTTCGGCGGTGGAGTCTTGATTCTTAAACAACAAAATTTTCCAGCATGTTCATTATTGGCGGTCAGAATTTGTTTCCGAAAACATGAACAACTAGGCTTGGGACCATACTATACTATCTTCTGTTGCTGTTGCTATACTCTGATGTTGCTATGGTGCATATACTTTGATGTAATTCATTAGAATACTAATTCCCTCTGAACACATTGTTATGCTTAACAAGCTTACCTTCAGCAGACGAACACAGTCACATAACCGCAAAAGTATACTGACACCACTCTCTTCTATTTCATTTTGTTAAACCAAATAACCCCACATAGTTTGCTTCCCGCCTCTGTGAAATTACCCACTATATATCAAAGTCTACACCCATCAACTTCCAAGTAATCATACAAGTAGGAAAAGCAAAGAACTCTGAAATGTATAAGTGTCACGCCCCAGAACCAGAATACTGGAGAGCGGGGACAGACATAGCCAGCTACGTATATTGAAGTGCAACCCACCTCGCTATACGGTCACGACTGTCTAGGATATATGAGGGTTTATCTACAAGCCAGCAGTCTCTTAAGGTCATGAACAAGCCTAGTGTCTCAATCACGAGCAAGTAAGTAAATGTTACAAGATGTATGATCATTAAATATACAATAATAAGGCGTCCCAAATATTATATATTCAGCTGATCATGAAGCTAGTCGTACAAAATGTCAGGACTAGCAAGAGTTTAGTCATACATGATCAACCCTAGGATATGTTAATCATGTTACAGCCCGTAGGCAGACAGTAAGCGAAAGTACAATCGAGCTAAACAGGTGCTCGTCGGCTAAACGCCTCAAAAGAATATTTTTACAATAGAGTGGGAGAGCCAAAATAACCCACTCGTTGCCAGGGTTCCGTCTAGTGTTCACCATCTGGCTGGAAGGTTGGGGGATCCTCGGTAGCTGCTCCGAATTCTGGCCACACAAAACCAGCTGGGTCAGACCCCAGAATGAGCAAGTGCCACAAAGGAGGCTTCACTTAAGAACTAAAACCAGCAATCAGCACAAGATATAAATAAAGTAAGAACTGAAAATAAAGGAAAGTACACCAGGATGATATACGACGAGATAACCATGGAACCGTTCAGATAACCAGGTTACAACCCGTAAACCAAACAAGGACCGGGGTTGTAACCTTTCGTCTGAACAGAACTTGGAATTCTCACCATTTATCGGTAAAATAAATGCAAGCATTCTGGTCATGCAGTAATCTGGAATAGGATCAGGGCAAGACTAGACTAGTTGAACTTCATCCAATCATTTCACGGCCAAACAAGAATTACGGCTTGATACTTTAACTAACTAGGGTTATCACAGGCCTAGTTACTAGCAAGATGCAGCGAGATTATTCCACAGCCACAAGCCCTGCAGACCATCCAGGTTATCCAGGTCGAAAGATTAGGGTTGAATTCAGGTGGGTACATCGTCCAGGAAATGCATGTACCCTTAAGTAGCTTGAAGGGTGCAACACATGACAGTGTGCTGGAAATGTGCCCTACTCGACGGCAGGCTACAGATCCCAGGCGCGCCCAGGTAACGGGATTGTCTGTAGCTCGGAAATCTCTTCATGACTAATGAGATAATCTAGTTGTTAGTCCTTAGTTCATTTCAATAGGTACTCCTGACCGTGGTACTCAGGAGTCCCATCCTAGACATGATGCAAGACAGGACTGGTTTATTTATACAAGCACAAGCGCCCACGGTGTCCAGGTAATGTATTCTTGCCAGGTCATATCATGTCAAGTAGCCGTCGCAACAGCTTATCAAGATACAACTTGTCAGGTTATTAGGTCAAGTGTACTTGTCAGGAGTGTGCCACGACGGACCACTATCAGGTCATGCCAGGGTACTCATGTCAGGAGTGCACCACTACGGGTCACTATCGTGTCAGGCTCAGTTATCAATTCCAAACATATCAAGTAAATTCAGGATTATCAAGTTCATGACAAAAGGCGTAAGGATATAAAATAGACGTTAAATACCTAATAAAATATCAATATACAGGGGTATAGAAGAGTCAAACTTAAGGAAAATAAAACCAAAGTGACATGCTGACATAAGACCAGTCAGCCAAAGGCCATACGCTCAGGTCAGGCTATGCTCAAGCCAGGCTACGCTCGGGTAAGGCTATACTCACAAAAGGCAGCGTATGAGGTCCATACGCCTCCTTGTCACCCAAGCGAGCGTATGCGAGTCATACGCTCCAAAAAGGCAGCGTAAGGACTCTATACGACTCCTGATTATCCAAGCGAGCGGATGCAAGTCATACGCTCCAAAAGGCAGCGTAAGGACTCCATACGACTCCTTGTCAAGCAAGCGAGCGTATGCGAGTCATACGCTCCCAAAAGGCAGCGTATGGGGACTGCGCTGCGCTAAAGAGCGCGCACAGCTCAGTGACGCAAGCTAAAAAGCTAGCTCACTGTTCACTGCCTTCTCCAAATGGCAAGAACAGTAAGAACTCCATGGGTAGAACCCAAAGCTTCAAAAGTCCATAACTTGGTCAAAATAAGTCCAGATCCAACTTTTCAAAGGTCTAAATTGGGTAGAATAAAATTCTCTTCCACATGAAACCATCAAAACTTGAAAAAAAGGAAGTTTGATAGATCAAAACCACCAAAACCCAAAAATAACAAGTTTCTAGATCTACAAGAATTAAAGCTTCAAAATAGAAAATGACAAGTTCTAAAGTGTCTTAGAAACGTGGGGAGAAGCTAATAGAACAATAAAAACGGGCTCTCTTGTGGAAGCAAGTTGCACTTGCCTAAGGTTGGGGAATTGTGGAGAGGAAGGAAGAAGAAGAAGAAATAAATGAGAGTTATGGAGGAGAGAGAAGGTTGGTGGGGAAATAAATATCATGGGTGGTGGTAGGTAGGGGGTTCATCCCTTGGGTTCATGATGAACCAAGCATTGGGCCGGCCGAACCAATGCCAACCCAAGCCAACCCAAACCGAGAGCAAACCAAGCCAAGAAATAAACAAGGAATAATACAAGAAAATATGTACACGTATTTCCAAAATACGTAATACGAACCACAGGCATTACAACTCTACCCACCTTAAAAGAATTCCGTCCTCGGAATTTAATCAAGAGGCTAGAGGAGCAATGACAAGCTACATTAATCACATGCAAGCTATAACTAGGCATACAATCACTCATTCAAGCAAGGAATCGAAGGCATGAGGCATAAGAAGACATTATACCTCACGAGTCAAACAAGTCGGGATATCGCGATCGGATATCATCTTCACGCTCCCACGTTGACTCCCCCAAAGAGTGATGACCCCAAGCAACTCGGACTAACTTGATAGTCTTGTTCTTGAGGATCTTCTCTCTCCGGTCCAATATAGACACGGGCCTCTCCTCATACGAAAGGTTGGTACCAACAACCAATTCCGAATGATCCAGGATGTGGCTCGGGTCCGGGATATACCGTCGTAATTGGGATACATGGAATACGTCATGCACCTCGCTTAGCGACGGCGGAAGAGCGAGACGATATGATACATCTCCTACTCGCTCCAGAATGTCAAACGGTCCTATATACCTAGGACTAAGCTTTCCCCGTACGCCGAAACGAATGACGCCACGGTTAGGCGAAATCCTTAGGAATACATGATCGCCGACCGAAAACTCGAGAGGGCGCCGATGAGAATCGACCCAATGGCGCTGGCGATCTTGGGCAACTCGAAGATGATCTCTGACTCGCCTGACTACTTCAACTGTCTGGGCAATCATTTCTGGACCGAGCATCTGTCTCTCTCCAACATCATCCCAGGCTAGCGGGGATCTGCACTTCCTACCATACAGTGCCTCGAACGGTGCCATCTGGATACTGGCCTGGAAACTGTTGTTGTATGAGAATTCCACCAGGTGCAAGTGATCTTCCCATGAACCACAGAAGTCAAGTGTGCAAGACCGCAACATGTCTTCAAGAGTCTGGATCGTACGCTCCGACTGGCCATCTGTCTGCGAGTGATATGCTGAACTGAACTGGAGATGAGTTCCCAAACTCTCTTGCAAGCTACGCCAAAAGTGCGACGTAAATCTTGAATCTCGGTTCGAGGTGATACTGACTGGCATACCGTACAATCTGACAATCTGCCTGAGGTACATCTCTGCTAGCTGAGCCGTCGACTGACCAACTCTGAATGGAAGAAAGTGAGCCACCTTCGTGAGCCGATCAACTATAACCCAGATAGCATCTCTACCAGCTGGGGATCTAGGTAATCCAGTCACAAAATCTATGGTCACATGCTCCCACTTCCACTCTGGAATCGGCAAGGGCTGAAGAAGTCCAGCCGGTCTCTGATGTTCGGCTTTAACTTGTTGGCAAACCAAACACCGAGAGACAAACCGAGCTATCTCCCGCTTCATGCCATTCCACCAGAAATGCTGTCGGATATCACGGTACATCTTCGTACTGCCGGAATGGATAGAATACTGCGAACTATGCGCTTCTGACATGATCTCCTGCCGGATATCTCCGCTGGGTACACAAAGACGCTTACCATGTCGAAGTGTACCATCCTCATGAATACATAACTCTGGTCTTCGTCCTGCCTCACACTCTGCTCTGAGTCGCTGAAGCTTGGAATCGGTTGACTGTGCCATCCGGATCCTCTCGACTATGGTGGACTGAACTTGCATACTGGCCATCAATGCCACACTGGAAGGGAGAACAACTTCAATACCCATCTTCTGAAGATCGGCTAACAGCTCTGGTTGTGCTGTTAGAAAATAAGCTCCGGCTCTCCTGCTCAACGCATCCGCAACAACATTGGCCTTTCCAGGATGATACTGCAGGTTGACGTCATAATCCACAAGTAGCTCGAGCCATCTTCTCTGACGCATGTTAAGATCCTTCTGGGTGAAAACATACTTCAGGCTCTTGTGGTCGGTGAAAATCTCCACCCTGTCTCCATACAAGTAGTGCCTCCACAACTTAAGTGCAAACACCACTGCTGCCAGCTCCAAGTCATGGGTTGGGTAATTCCTCTCATGATCACGAAGTTGTCGTGACGCATAAGCTATTACCTTCCCATGCTGCATCAAAACACATCCTAAACCTCTGCCTGAAGCATCACAGTACACTGAGAATCCTCCGGTCCCATCTGGAAGCGAGAGAATAGGAGCTGTTATCAGGCCTCGCTTCAACTGCTCAAAAGAACTCTGACACTCTGCTGTCCAAGCAAACTGCGCATCCTTGCGGGTCAACTGCGTCAATGGTGCTGAAATCCGAGCAAAGTCCGAAACAAACCGTCGGTAGTAGCCGGCCAATCCAAGAAAACTACGAACCTCTGCAACTGTGCTGGGCACTGGCCATGACTCAATAGCCACAATCTTCTGGGGATCCACTTCTACTCCTCCTCGAGTGATGATATGACCCAAGTACGAAATGCGATCGAGCCAGAACTCGCATTTACTGAACTTGGCATATAGCTGGTGCTCTCTGAGGATCTGAAGAACCACACGGAGATGCTGCTCATGCTCCGCCTCACTCTTGCTGTAGACCAGAATATCATCCAAGAACACAATCACAAACTGATCCAAGTAAGGTATGAAGATGCGATTCATGAGGTCCATGAATACTGCCGGCGCATTGGTTGCTCCAAAAGGCATAACAAGGAACTCCTAATGCCCATACCTCGATCTAAAAGCTGTCTTCGGGATGTCCTGCTCTCTGACTCTGATCTGATGATAATCCGAGCGTAAATCAATCTTCGAGAATACTGAAGCCCCCTTGAGTTGATCAAATAAGTCATCTATCCTCGGAAGAGGGTATCTGTTCTTGACTGTCACTGAGTTCAAGGTACGATAATCAACACATAACCTGGACGTACCATCCTTCTTTTTCACAAGAAGCATCGGGGCTCCCCAAGGCGATCCACTAGTACGAATGAATCCTTTGGTTCTGAGTTCTTCAATCATCTTGTACAATATCTCCAACTCTGACGGCGCCATCCTGTAGACTCTCTCTGACACTGGGGCTGTCCCGGGAATCAAGTCTATAGTGAACTCGATCTCCCGCTCCGGAGGCATACCTGGAAGCTCTTCTGGGAAAACATCTGGAAACTCATCCACTACCCTGGGCAACTGAACTGCTGCTACTGCCATCCGCAATACCGGAGGAGATGACTCAACTTCACCTCGGGAGAAAGAAAACTCTGGCTCGCCTGGAATGCTAAAAACAACCCTACCAATGTGGCAGTCTATCCTAGCATACTGGTTCCTCAACCAATCCATCCCTAGGACCACATCATAATCGGCCATCGGGAATTCTATCAATCTAGCGGGGAATTCTCTACCGCTAACTACGATCCGACATGAGGAAAACACTCTATCTACTCCCACAAGTCCGTTACCAGTAAGTATATTGAGCCTTACTGATAATGACTCGAGCTCCAATCCTACCCGTGTCGCGAATCGTGCAGACATAAATGAATGCGATACACCAGAATCAAATAAAGCTGAAGCTGGAAAGGAGTTGACGAGAATAGTACCTGCCACTACCTCTCCTGGTACCAATCCTTCCTCTACGGTCATCACCATAGCCTGACCGTGCCCTCGGGGTGCTGGTCCCCTCTGCTGAAATCCTCGCTGCCTACTCTGACTCTGGACTTGGGCTTGAACATACTGCTGGGGGTTCTGCTGCTGGAACACTTGGTTCTGAGGCGGCAAGGGCCTCGGCAATGGATACTGCTGCTGCTGCTGGACTGGTGCTGGTCCTCTCACCGAAGAGCTAGAAAGGTTGGACGACGATGAACCACCCCTGTTCGGGCAGGATCTAACCCTATGGTCTGGTGCTCCACAAACCAGACACAATCCCTGTGCCCTGCGATATTCTGCCACTACATGGCCTGGCTTCCCACAATGAGAACAACCCACTGCGGAAGATTGCTTCTGCTTCTGCTGCTGAGGGTACGTCGGGGTCGAATGCTGAACCGACGTCACTGAGGCCGCCCGCCTCGGAGTTCCAATAGTCAAAGCCCTGGCTGCCGGGGCCGGTGCTGAAGACTGATTCATCTGGCCATGGGATCTCTTCCGACCTCCGACTCTATCCACAATCCTCTGGGAGGTATACTCATGCCTCCGGGCTGCTCTCAAGACTGCATCAAAAGTCTGATGCTCAAACTGCTCAACCGCCAACAAGATCTCCAAGTGAAGTCCCTGCTGGAACCGTTGGGCTCTATCATACTCGGTTGCCACCAAGGTGGGAGCAAACCGACTGAGTCTGGAAAACTCGGCCGCATATCCGTCGACCGTCCTGCCACCTTGCTTCAGATTGGTAAACCTCGTCTGCAGATCATACCGAGCCACGGCATCGAAATATTTGGTCTGGAATCTCTCCCGGAATACTGCCCAAGCAATGGGTGCTGCTAATCCAACGGCCTGCGCTGCCCACCAGCTACGGGCAAGATCTAACAACTGCAGGCGCACAACAACCACCTTCTCATTCTCTGGGGTCCTGGCTGCTTCTAGAACCACCTCTGTGTCCTGAAGCCATGCATCTGCCGCGATAGTATCTTCACTACCGTCAAAGAAGGGAGGGTTCAAGCGCTTGAAGCTGTTGGCCGCACTGTTACCCTGATGACCACCCCGGGTCAAAGCATCCGCCACTGCCTGTTGTAAGGCATCTCTACGACGATCTTGAGAAGCTATCAAGGTCCTGACGAGCCCTACCAAAGTGCCATCATCAGGCTCGGCAGGCTGAACTGGCTGGACTGGTGGCTCCCAGTCATAAGGCATGACTCTGGAGGCTACTCCGGAGTGCTGGACTTGATCTCCAGGTTGCTGCTGGTCCACGGGAAGTGCTCCACCTTGCTGATCGGTAGGACCACGAAAGATGCCGCTGAAGAAGACGACATAGGGAACAATAAGGAAGGACCAGGACAGATCAACGATACAAGCATATGATCAGGACAAGAATCCAGGGATTCAGAAGATACGAGCAGAGATCAAGGACGAATACTGATTGAGACATCTATTCGGTAAACCCTCACATATCTTGATTTACAAGACCTACATGGGCCACCACTTAAACCATGTCACGCCCCAGAACCAGAATACTGGAGAGCGGGGACAGACATAGCCAGCTACGTATATTGAAGTGCAACCCACCTCGCTATACGGTCACGGCTGTCTAGGATATATGAGGGTTTATCTACAAGCCAGCAGTCTCTTAAGGTCATGAACAAGCCTAGTGTCTCAATCACGAGCAAGTAAGTAAATGTTACAAGATGTATGATCATTAAATATACAATAATAAGGCGTCCCAAATATTACATATTCAGCTGATCATGAAGCTAGTCGTACAAAATGTCAGGACTAGCAAGAGTTTAGTCATACATGATCAACCCTAGGATATGTTAATCATGTTACAGCCCGTAGGCAGACAGTAAGCGAAAGTACAATCGAGCTAAACAGGTGCTCGTCGGCTAAACACCTCAAAAGAATATTTTTACAATAGAGTGGGAGAGCCAAAATAACCCACTCGTTGCCAGGGTTCCGTCTAGTGTTCACCATCTGGCTGGAAGGTTGGGGGATCCTCGGTAGCTGCTCCGAATTCTGGCCACACAAAACCAGCTGGGTCAGACCCCAGAATGAGCAAGTGCCACAAAGGAGGCTTCACTTAAGAACTAAAACCAGCAATCAGCACAAGATATAAATAAAGTAAGAACTGAAAATAAAGAAAAGTACACCAGGATGATATACGACGAGATAACCATGGAACCGTTCAGATAACCAGGTTACAACCCGTAAACCAAACAAGGACCGGGGTTGTAACCTTTCGTCTGAACAGAACTTGGAATTCTCACCATTTATCGGTAAAATAAATGCAAGCATTCTGGTCATGCAGTAATCTGGAACAGGATCAGGACAAGACTAGACTAGTTGAACTTCATCCAATCATTTCACGGCCAAACAAGAATTACGGCTTGATACTTTAACTAACTAGGGTTATCACAGGCCTAGTTACTAGCAAGATGCAGCGAGATTATTCCACAGCCACAAGCCCTGCAGACCATCCAGGTTATCCAGGTCGAAAGATTAGGGTTGAATTCAGGTGGGTACATCGTCCAGGAAATGCATGTACCCTTAAGTAGCTTGAAGGGTGCAACACATGACAGTGTGCTGGAAATGTGCCCTACTCGACGGCAGGCTACAGATCCCAGGCGCGCCCAGGTAACGGGATTGCCTGTAGCTGGAAAATCTCTTCATGACTAATGAGATAATCTAGTTGTTAGTCCTTAGTTCATTTCAATAGGTACTCCTGACCGTGGTACTCAGGAGTCCCATCCTAGACATGATGCAAGACAGGACTGGTTTATTTATACAAGCACAAGCGCCCACGGTGTCCAGGTAATGCATTCTTGCCAGGTCATATCATGTCAAGTAGCCGTCGCAACAGCTTATCAAGATACAACTTGTCAGGTTATTAGGTCAAGTGTACTTGTCAGGAGTGCGCCACGACGGACCACTATCAGGTCATGCCAGGGTACTCATGTCAGGAGTGCACCACTACGGGTCACTATCGTGTCAGGCTCAGTTATCAATTCCAAACATATCAAGTAAATTCAGGATTATCAAGTTCATGACAAAAGGCGTAAGGATATAAAATGGACGTTAAATACCTAATAAAATATCAATATACAGGGGTATAGAAGAGTCAAACTTAAGGAAAATAAAACCAAAGTGACATGCTGACATAAGACCAGTCAGCCAAAGGCCATACGCTCAGGTCAGGCTATGCTCAAGCCAGGCTACGCTCGGGTAAGGCTATGCTCACAAAAGGCAGCGTATGAGGTCCATACGCCTCCTTGTCACCCAAACGAGCGTATGCGAGTCATATGCTCCAAAAAGGCAGCGTAAGGACTCCATACGACTCCAGGTTATCCAAGCGAGCGAATGCAAGTCATACGCTCCAAAAGGCAGTGTAAGGACTCCATACGACTCCTTGTCAAGCAAGCGAGCGTATGCGAGTCATACGCTCCCAAAAGGCAGCGTATGGGGACTGCGCTGCGCTAAAGAGCGCGCACAGCTCAGTGTCGCAAGCTAAAAAGTTAGCTCACTGTTCACTGCCTTCTCCAAATGGCAAGAACAGTAAGAACTCCATGGGTAGAACCCAAAGCTTCAAAAGTCCATAACTTGGTCAAAATAAGTCCAGATCCAACTTTTCAAAGGTCTAAATTGGGTAGAATAAAATTCTCTTCCACATGAAACCATCAAAACTTGAAAACGAGGAAGTTTGATAGATCAAAACCACCAAAACCCGAAAATAACAAGTTTCTAGATCTACAAGAATTAAAGCTTCAAAATAGAAAATGACAAGTTCTAAAGTGTCTTAGAAACGTGGGGAGAAGCTAATGGAACAATAAAAACGGGCTCTCTTGTGGAAGCAAGTTGCACTTGCCTAAGGTTGGGGAGTTGTGGAGAGGAAAGAAGAAGAAGAAGAAATAAATGAGAGTTATGGAGGAGAGAGAAGGTTGGTGGGAAAATAAATATCATGGGTGGTGGTAGGTAGGGGGTTCATCCCTTGGGTTCATGATGAACCAAGCATTGGGCCGGCCGAACCAATGCCAACCCAAGCCAACCCAAACCGAGAGCAAACCAAGCCAAGAAATAAACAAAGAATAATACAAGAAAATATGTACACGTATTTCCAAAATACGTAATACGAACCACAGGCATTACAATAAGGAAGAAGGAGACGTATAAGACCCCATTCTACCACACAAGGAAACCTTTATTATCAGTTTAAAATTTCTTAACAGTTGCCAAACATTCAAAACTTCTTATATATGCACTCTACCATATTTCCTCAAGCAAGAGAAGTAGCAAGCCTATATTAATATATGAGGACTAATATGTAACACATTTTTTTCTACTGCCATGCTCTACTTGATTAAAATGGCAACTTCAAATTTTTGTTTTGCACATACACACCTTGAATACCTGCTGTACTTGTATCAAATGAGCTTATCACTAGATGTGGCCCCCCTTCACACCTATGTTCTCTGCTATATTTTTTTCAAATGAGCAACATCACTCGTCTTATCCTCAACTTAAGGCACCTGATTTCCCAGGAGTGCGTTCATTTCTATCCTACTTTAAGAAATTTCGCTCATAGTTTTTCTGACCTTTTAGATGCATGGACATGGATAGGACACGATCCGGTTAGGAATAGGTGACACGGACACAGCCCAGATTTTTTGTATCCGAGATACGCGTCCGACACGACATAATCCAGATTTTGGAGTATCCGTGTTCATAGGTGCGCATTTGAATACACGACAAAATGAAGAGTATGATGGATTTAGATACAAAATTTGTTTTAATAAATTTCACATCAAGTTAAATGCAAAAGCACAAACATTCACTTCAATACCTTCCTTTGAGAATCCTGGGAACTCTCCAACAAAGTAGACTTCTTGATCTAGGTTCCAGTTTCCTGTAAAATCAAGATAACAGCAGATGAATATGACATATTGTTACTCATTAGAAAAGTATGATAAGAAAAATACTCACAAACAAATTTGATGTGTGACTTGGGCCACACGAAGAATTCGCCGATTCCTACTTCTTTAATTACTTTTGCATCGGGAGTTTCTTTGTAGAGCTTCGCAGAAAAAATCTTTCGAACAGACATGCTCAACTTTATTTCATATTGAGGGTCCAGTTGATAATTATGACAATTATCTCGATGCAGTGGATCAATTACTTCTTTTGCAACTGCAACACAATTCCAATTCCAATCAAACAATTCACACAACCTTGCTGTAGGAGTTGGTTCAGTGTGTGCTGAAGTCGTTGAATCCCTTTCACCCAAAGATGGCCTATGTGCATTGTTCATCGTCACTGGAGGCATGGATGTTGATTTTTTAACATTTGCTTGAAGTTCTTGGAGCATAGGTGTTGGTGACCCACCAGCTGCCTGCGATATAGGAATGGGTGATGACGACCCACCTGCATGGGGCTGGGGCACTTGTGTTGATGACCCACCAGTTGGTTGGGGAATAGGTTCTGGTGGACCACCAATCTGTGACTGTGGTACAAGAAATAAAATTATAAGTATAAAATTTCGTATTTTGATAGGCATGTAATTATGTTCTTTTGGACCTTCATATAAGAAGTTGGTTGCCTCACCTTACAATAATAAAAAATAAAGTTAACCTTTGTCTGCATCTCATCAACCTTATTTTTTAGACACTCCCTCTCGCCTCTTTCCTCTGCGTACATTATATGAGCATGAAGGGCATCATCATATTTTCTCTTGGAAACAAAGCTCCCAACACCTGGCAGCCCCTTCACTTTCTTGCCAAACACTTGAGTCAAAGGATCATTATCAATCGATAGAGGGTGGACGTCACTTTCACTTTGTGTGGATTTGACAAGTTTCTCTTTGACTAATTTCTGTAATATCATAAGTAGCTAACATTAAATTAAATATAAAGGGATAACAAAGTTTTATATGACCTCACCATAAACGGTTCAGCACTAGCCAACGTAGATCTATCCTTCCTCGTATGGGTTTCTATCCACACTTGAGTCTGTGTAATAGGGATAGTAGGATCTTCCCGCTTTGCCTTCTGGATAAATCATGGAATAGTTTTGAGGTGTAAGCTTAACATTGGGAATACAAAATTGTAAAATGCTAATGTTGGTTCAAGAGGAAAATTACCATCTCATACTCTACCATTGTACTGCTCTTACGACCCCCAGTATGACCATACATACTAAGCTTTCTGCTTTCAACTGCTCTAGCTCTTCTTTTTAGTTGTTTTTCATCAACCTCATTGACAAAAAATTGCTCCCAATCTTTCTTTCTAAACCCGTTTGTAATAGCCAACATTTTTGCCTCCAAATTTGGTTGCTTATCCAAATGATCCTTTCTCAGGGTATACTTCAGCTTCCTGAATGCATCTGGCATTGATCTTTCAATATCTTTTCTGAGATAACTTGGGATATCAAATTTTGCCTGCAATTAAAATGCTTTATTAGAAGAATTATTGAAATGCTTACTTTCCAACTATATATTATGATATAAGAAGAAATTGCAATATGGTAGGTTCAGCTATGAATTTTCAACAGGATTTCAAGAAAGCAAACAATAAAATAAGTAACATGTAGCTCTTTCTTATTTACCAGCAACCAATATATATGAATATATGTAGCTCACTCTCACTTTTAAGAAAGAAACAATAAAATAAATAATATAGGTACACAAATAACACAGAATATGTCATATATGATACAAACCCGTGTAAGCAAAAAAAATCCAGTGTATAGAGTTGCTTGCAATAATCCAGTGACTTGAGTTATCTTAGTCACTAAATTTGGATTGAGTTTTACCATTTGACTGACTGATGCTTATTGATTGATCAATATGACGTTATGAAAGATTTAGCAAATGGTACATGCTCAACATACAAAGATAAACTGTCCATCTGTTATAACACCAGCAAGTCCTTTATGTGAGTACATGATCAGACAATAAACTGTCAATCTGTTAGTACATGCTCAACCTGCTCAACATGTTCAGCATGCAAAAATAAACTGTCAATCAGTACTTTCTGTGAGTACATGCTCAACATGTAAAAATAAACTGTCAATCTGTTATAACAACATGCAAAAATAAACTGTCAAAAAGATTTAGCAAGGCTTTTGTAAGTACACGATCAGACTATTAAAGTATAAGATAAGAACACAAATTCCCAACTGTAAATCTGTTATAACACCAGCAAATCCTTTCTTAGTTTTGGGAAAATAGCCTGTTAATAAACTAGTAGTCATGTGTCATGTCAAGATGCTTGAGTGTATGTGTGTGAGAGAGAGAGTGAGAAAGAGAGTCCGTAACCCATTTGCTGTAAACAAAATCTACAGCAATGGCATGAAATACAAAGTTACCAATGTTATAGAAAGTATAATCCAAGTGGCTAAACATGAATTTTACATGCACTTACAAGTGAACCTGCATAATGCAACTGCAGGTTCACCTTACAATTTAGAATTCATCAAGTAATCCATTCACAATTATGGAAGATTAAATATGACAAAGTCAGGACCTTGGTTGATTGGTTGCTTGCTTCTGATAAGAAAAAAATCAACTTGTTTGCATTTATGCATCTGATATCAGTGAAAATTCCTGCAACTTTGAATTTATTTATCGTCCTGCATGTATCAAATCCTTTATAGAAACCGAAGTCCCCTTTACCAATGTCAGTTCTCTCATGATTAAACCTTTGAATTTATTTATCGTTCCCTTTACCAAATACTTTGAATTTTGCAGTATTTCCTGAACCAATGGTTTTGTGTGTGATAGGTTATGCAACCGCAGGTTGCAATGGCTATGTGAGCAGTATGTACATCTGTTGTAACTAGCAGCAGTCAACATATGCACATGGTATCAGGTACAAGTATGCACATGAGGAGTATCATATGTAATATCTGAGTACAGGTGAAATACCCAGTGGAGGGACATAAGGTAGGTATTAGAGTAAGTATTTTTCCTTGGATGTGTCA
Organism: Iris pallida; assembly: GCA_029216955.1. Classification (NCBI taxonomy): domain Eukaryota; kingdom Viridiplantae; phylum Streptophyta; class Magnoliopsida; order Asparagales; family Iridaceae; genus Iris; species Iris pallida. Next base: position 8,193,626 of record JANAVB010012199.1, on the reverse strand, counting down.
GTTCATGCATGTATCTTAAGTAGAGAAGTTAGGATATCTATGAAGGATAGGATACATAAAGGGATACCTGGAAATGCAATTTGTATTTGCTAAACGTCTTAATAGCACTTCCAAGCATACAGGATATAGCAATAGAGGTGATGAGAAGAATATAGAGCATAGAAAGGCCTATAGGAACATGAGAAATCATTTGGAATTCCTGTAGGACAATATCAGTTGGATTGGAAGGGTATACAATCTGATTGCCAGTTGTTTGTTTAGGTCCATACTGGCATTTCTAAGAAACTATGAAATAAAGAATTTTTTGACTTGATAGCAAGTTGCGATGTGGTATTTGATTGCATTGCAGTTGCAACTGCAAAAAAAAAGGTAAGCGAACATATGATCGGGTTTAATTAGTATCTTAAATGTTTTAAATTGTAACATGGACTGCAAATGAGTAAATATCAAAATGAATCCAAATGACTGTTATTCTAGCAAGAATTCTGTAATTATGGAACTCTCATTTGGATTATGATATCCAGAACTTGTTGGATTCTCTACTCAATCCTGTAAAAACAAAGAAAATATTCTATACCTGCAATATAGAGCGAAAGAGGACATCATTAGGCACTCCGGAACAAAATTTAATTGTTCTACAGACTAACATATATATATAATTCCTTGATCAATCCCTGGTTAAGAAAATGTTTTAACATGAATTGTGGAGCTTTTATATTACAAAACCAAAATCTCAGGAATTTTCATGACAAAATGTTTAACACTCCACATACTACTAGGGTGAAGAACATAATCATCTAGTTTTTTGAAATTCTTCATAAGAACTTGAGCCAATAGCAAAAAGAAGGAAGAAATAATAGTGTAGTTATCTCGTAAAGTGTAAGAAACACACTCGGGAACAAATAACATGAGGTGTGAATATTTTGTTGATAAGATGGCCATTGATAAGGCGTACAATCTCTCTTAAAAATAAAATTTTCATCACCAAACAAGGTAGGTCAAACCAATCATTCACGTTTGCTAGTCTCAAATATGTATTATTATTTGTTGCTACAGTTAATTAAGTCTTGTAAATTTTAGATCATTAACACCACCAAAAGTAACAAATATGTATTATTATTTAATCCAGATACAGATTATTATTCAGTTTGATCATTCAAGTACGTAAGTACTATTTCTCTCCATATATATATATATAACCATGATATGTGTGCATGCATTATACTGGTGCAACAAGAAGTGACATCTATATTTGAAAGGTCTCTGATGAATCATAAATGTCTCTCTTACAATAGTGTCAGCAAGTAACTTGTGAGCATCACAACTAATGCAGATAGGCAGCAAAAAATCATTGAGAGGGAAGAAGCATATATCTATCAAATACTTATAGTCAAATATAATGTCATTCCCTGATTATTCTTATTGCTTAATTCACATTACAAATACAATAGGTACTACGTAGTAATAAAGAATGTTGAATAGAAACTTGGCATTGCTAATAGAGGAGGTAAAAGGAAAGAGTATTCATAGACAACTGAAACTAAAGAACAATAATAGAAACCTAACATTGCAAATACAAGAGGTAGAAATCAACCATAACAAATGAAACTAATAGAAGTAGAAAAGAACTATGTTTTCTTGTACCAGTTAATTATTACTGTATATTGTTGAAGGCTAAGTAACCCTAATTGCACCCCAACTAGAGCGTTCAGGCATTTTTGGCACCTTAACTTTTCATTACTCGATTTTGCAACCCCAACTTCATAAATTGCTCTTTTGAAGCACATCGAGGAGACTACTTCAAAAGCATATCTTATAGTACAAATGCGCAATTTAAATAACTTGTATCGCATGATGTTCTTTTAAAGTGGTCTCGATGTGCTTCAAAATTGACGAAAGGTGCTTCAACACAGCAATTTATAAAGTTTGGGTGCTAAAATCGAGCATTGGAAAGTTAAGGTGCCAAAAATGTCCGAACGCTATAGTTGGGGTGCCATTAGTGTAATTTAGCCTATTGCTGAAATTTCCAACAGTTTACAGCACTTGACTTCTTCTAATGTCAGCTCACTAAAGTCGAAGGAAGAGTAGGTATGGGAAGGTATTACTGGACAAGATAAAATGGTAAAACTAAAAAGAAAACAAGTGACGCAATTGAGCAGGACAGGTTCAAATACTAAATTATAGGTCTATCTACCCACTGGTATAGTACTTTCACAGGATGATTTTCTGATATTACCCAAGTATGACATTTAGCCATTATAGCATAGACAGTATACGGGTGCCACATAATGACACGTCTATCAGATGAAAAACTTTAATTCCCACTGGGAAACAGGTATATATGTAATAAAAGCATTTGATAGGATCCATTATACAATATGATTGCATTTAATCAAATTATCATTAAGTAAGTTCTGCACTGGCCAACCAACATAAGTGTGAATATCCATGAGTAGGTTCTTTTAGAAGATTTCCATGTTAGATTTACCTAAATACATGGAGAATCTGATACCAAAAGACATGTATATGACCAATGAATATCTGTTTTTATGACTAATACAGAGTTTTTTATCCTAATAAACACAGAGTCAGCCCTCAAATAGATTTCAATTGTACAAAAGATAAAGACACCTACAAATCGTAGCTAAACAATTGTAGATTCTTTTAGAAAATTTCCATGTTAGATTTACCTAAATACCTGGAGAATCTGATACCAGAAGCCATGTATATGATCGGGTATAATTAGTATCTTAAATGTTTTAAATTGTAACATGGACTGTAAATGAGTAAATATCAAAATGAATCCAAATGACTGTTATTCTAGCAAGAATTGTGTAATTATGGAACTCTCATTCGGATTATGATATCCAGAATTTCTTGGATTCTCTACTCAATCCTGTAAAAACAAATAAAATTTTCTTAAACCAAAGAAAATATTCTCTACTATACTTTTGTTTTCGGAATACATTGATCAAATGAGCTTATCACTAGGTGTTTTCTGCTATTCTCTGCTATTCTCTGCTATACTCTGCTATACTTTTGTTTTCTGCTGTGCTTGTATCAAATAAGCTTATCACTAGATGTGGCCCCCCTTCACACCTATGTTCTCTGCTACATTTTTTTTCAAATGCACATCCCTAGAACAAGCAGGCATGGTCCAATATAGATGATATTAAGGAATGCTCACATCAACCCATTTGCCCTCCCCTTTCTTACATCATTCTCTGAAACTTGCTTATAGAGCCTCGAGTGTGCTTGGCAATAAAAAACTCATATTTAAAACCTAATATTAACGTAACAGTAGGTTACCATAGGGTTAAATTGTTCATTACACAACTAACATTCACAAGAAGAACTATAATGTAGATGATAAGAATACAAAGTGACATAACAAAAAATGATATAACAAAAAACTGATATAACAAAGAAACATAAAAGTAACAAAGTGACAAAAAGGTAAATGAATGCTCGTTATTCTTACCACTATCTCATTCCAAACATCATCCTTGTAGGTCTTAGGTACCTTTTGCCAACTTATATACCTGATAGGCACATATGTCTTCACATATTTACCAACTTGACTCTTAAAATGAGTTGCGTTGGGTCCAACTGCTTTTCCAAGATGATTAAATTCAACGCTCTTCGTAGAATTTGGTTTTTGATTGACTTCCATTGATATGGGAACTTCTTCCCCCTGGTTAGATGTGTCAGCAACACTCGAAGACATCGTGCAACGAAAGAAAGTCTATTATTTCATTCAAGGACAACTTTGTATCATGTTTATTCATACAAACAGTAAAATAGTAAGAACATAATATATGATACCAAATTATGCATAAAGAAGAATCAGGGTATTTAAGTCATTTACCAAATAATACATATTGAAATACAACTGACAGCCAAGATATACAAGTAATTTGGATATACATGTCATTCTCATAACAAAAAGTTATCCATGTCATTTGGAAGTTGCATACATAAAGTGACTTCAGAGTACACTAGATTGTTTAAAGCACGAAAATTATAATTTGTCCACAAGAACTTTTTCATATTGAGGGTACATAAAGAAGAAAAAAAAAGTCTGGAGTACAGAAGACCACATTTAATTTAGTTCAATCATCGAACATCAATAAATTTCTTAAGTTGGGGTTGTCGTTCAAACAAGATTGGTAGTCAGTTGGAATGTCTACTGCATCTACTTGTTTATTTAGCCTTTTTGGAGTATTTATAACCACATACCACTCATCAGCATTTTGATCTTTGGAATAAAAAACTGACGTTGCTTCTTGAGCTAAAATGAATGGATCCTCCTCAACCCTTTCTTTATTTCTGAGCTTCTTCAAGTTTACCATCACTTGATTCCAAATCAGATCAGACTTTCAACCATTTTTAGAATCTTCCACTTTAACCCAATCACAATAGAAAACTGTTTCTTTGAAATCGAGATAGTCCAGCTCCAATATGTCTCTAACAATTCCATAAAAGTTCATCTTCCCTTCCTTTGGGGTTTTGTCTTTTCGACTTGAGACAAAATTTGAATATGCTTCCATAGACACCCCACTATCTTGTGTTACCAAGCATTCATCGGAAGAATTTGGTGCAAATATAAAACTGTTGACACGATATTTTTTGAATCGTGTAGCTCTATGTTGGGGACCATTGGCCAATCTCCATAATGTTGTATCAGTTTGTCCTGCATCCAATAACTGCATAGAAAAATAACACAGAATATGTCATGCAAATAACCATAAATTAATTATTGTGTTTTGCCATGACCTTCTTCAAGCACATGAACAAAAACAAATATTACCTCATCACACAACAAAGGAATGAATTCCTTAATTGTTGTGTTTTCTTTGTCGAACCACCTTTTCGATTCTGAGTGGACATGCATTGGTAATAATGATTGTACTTTCTGCATAGATTACCATATTTATGCCATTCAAATAACTATATTATGTTATTATTATAACCATATTATGTTATTAGAATGTGGTAAAAGACATACTCTTCCCATTCACTCAAGTCTGCAAGTTGATTGAGAACCCATCTACGCACTTGCTCAACTGAACATGGTTGTGCTCGACAACTCTCCCTATATCCAAGGGCTTCTCATCCGTGAAGTCAACACTCTCATCCAACCAATCTTCTCGACTAGACTTGTGACCAAAAGCGCTCGAGTTCGGCATATACTCCATGCAATATATTACAGATTCATCTACAAGGTAAGCCTAAGCTATTGAACCTTCAATGTATCGCTTATTTAGGACATATTCTTTGTAGCTCTTCATCAATCTGTTACAAAAAATATACATAAATTTATATCATCAATAAATTAATACTAAAAGCTAAATATGGAAGAACACTAAGAGTGTACCTTTCAAATGGATACATCCATCGAAATCCAAATGTTCGCATGACAAGGCCTCATCAGCTAGGTGAACCATTAAGTGGACACTTATAACAAAGAAGGAAGGCAGAAATTTCTTTTCAAGAATACACATTGCCTCAACCAACGCCTTTTTTGCTAGCCTAAGCTCTTCTTTATTGATCACCTTGGCGCATAAAATTTTAAAAAATAAACTAATCCTCTGAATTGTAATTCTTATGTCCCTATCTTTATGAAAGAATGTCTCAACAATACTGGAAACAAGTATTGCATAATCACATGATAGTCATGTGATTTGAGCCCCCTTAGTTCGGGAGGCTGGATGGTGACACAATTACTCAAGTTAGAGGAAAATCCTGTAGGAAGTTTTAAATCTTTTAATGTATGACAAAAAATTTCTTTTCCTTCTTTGTCAAGGCATAAGATGCCTTTGGCATTGATGTTTTTCCAGTTTCTTCATCTTCAACTACCCACAACTTCTTATTTATTCCTAATTTTTCATTTCTTTCCGACCTTGTATCCCATCCTTTGTTTTCTTTTTCACATCCATCAACATGTTCAATAAGTGGTCTATGACATACTTTTCAGTGTGCATAACATCAATGTTGTGTCTCACTTCAAAAACTTCCAGTAAGGCAAATCAAACAAAATAGACCTTCTATACCATGGTGCCGCTTTAGTAGATGCCTCTTCTTCATTGCCATCTTCACAGACCATGCTTTCATGCTTCCAGTTTTGCCTCTTACGCTTTCCACAAGTAGCTTGCTTCAATCGTGTTCTTTCAATATTTTCAAGAATGTCGGCTATCTTTTGTTCAACTTCTTCCCGGACAATCTTTGTGGAGGAGGTCATTGTTCGAGTATTTTGTTGAATCTTTTATCACTCCTAAACTTGTGATCAGAGTTCAAGAATCGTCGATAGCCGTGATAATATACTTTCGAAGAATCTCCAAGCCGCATAGAGTCGATATCATCAGCGCACACTGGACAAGCCTTGTAACCATGAACGGTACAGCTAGATAAATTTCCATATGCTGGGAAATCATGACCCCCCAAAACAACATCGCCTTCATTGTAAATGTGGTTTTGGTAAATGCATCCCCCACGTTGGCACGCCATTATCCTATAACTCTTTGAACTCTTCTACCAAAGGTTCCAAGAATATGTCGAAATGTTTCCCAGGTCCTTTGGGCCCAGAAATTAACAATGTCAACAAAGCAAACTCTCTTTTCATGCACAACGATGGTGGAAGATTTAATGGTGCTAAAATCACAGGCCAACAACTGTAATTGCTACTTAGAGTTCCATGTGGGTTGAAACCATCTGTTGATATTGCAAGTCGTAGATTTCTAGCATCTGCAACAAACTATGGCCAATGAACTTTGATTGAATCCCATTGACCTGAGTCACAAGGATGTCTCATTAGATTTCCATCACTTTTTGCCTTCTGGTGCCAAGTCATTGCCTCTCCAATCCAAGGAATGCTAAAGAATCTTCTTAACCTCGGAATCAAGGGAAAGAATTTCACAAACTTTGCATGTACTTTCTTGAAAGTCTTTTTATCGCTGTATCATTTCCAATCACAAGCTTATACCACATCACTCCATATTTCGGACATATATGGAGATGTTGGTATTCCTTGCGATATAGGATGCATCCATTCCTACAAGCATGGATGGTTTCACATTCCATTCCCAATTCTTTGATCATGTTCTTCATATTAGGATAATTTTTTGGAAGATTACAATTTTCTGTGAGCAAGCCCTTTAGCCACTCTAGTAATGCCGTTACACTAGTGCCTGTCAACCCATACCGTGTCTTCAAATTTTGCAACTCAATAATGGTGGACAATATGGTCTTCCCCTTGGGGCAACCCGGATACAAAGGTTCTGATGCCATATCCCTTAATTTTTTTGTATTTTTTGCAGTCTTGCATCCCAGGCTCAACAATTGTGTCATCTCCCCCACAGTCTTCATTTGTTACACTCACATCAATAGGTGAATGCTCGACCTCCTTGGTATGAATATTATATACATCATCAACGAGATCCTCCAGTCTTGGAAAGTTTCATTCTTCAATTGGTGGTTCTTCAATTGGGTTAGCCATTATTGTTATGTTTCCTCCAAAATTTCTTGCCTTTTCTCCATGATGCTTCCATACCACGTAACTTTGGTGCATGCCATTCTTCAACAAATGAAGGCTAATTTCATCGAGATCTATGTGTCCCTTTGAATTCTTACAATGCTGACATGGGCATGAAATTGTGTTTGTCCAACTGCATTCTCCTTAACAAAATTCACAAATTGTTGAACACCTTTGATATAACTCATACCACCCCTTTTGCTCATCCACGATTTGTCCAAATTCATTTTAGTTTGTAGTAAATTTGCCCAATCCCTACAAAAAATAGCTCATACAAAATGTATAATCATTTATCAAATGAAATTGAAAATAAAAACAATACGAGATTGAAACTAAGAAACGTGTGAATTGATATTCCAACTTTCTATACAAAATATAGGAATTGAAATCTCTCACGGTACATGTAAAAGCAATCTAAGAATCTTTTGCCATCACATTGAAATCTTTGTGCGGTCCACACATCATCTCTAACTAAATTGTGATAATTTCATGAACTCTACGATTGGACAATGGGATTACAAACCTTGGTATTCCAATTCTCTCCACCCAAACCACTGATGATTAATCATGAATAGCAAAAGAAGTCACATGAACATGTCAAAGAGAAAGAACAGATATTTGAGATAATTGAGTGGCTGCTTAGTGTTGGAATTAGTATCTTAGTAACATTCCTTATTTTGTAATAACTCAAACCATTCTAGATGTAGTAATTTGGAACCTTTTTTATTGTGTGCAATTGGACTAGTGTTATTGTGTGCAATTTAGACTTGCATTATTGTGTATCGGTGGTTCATTCTCACGTGAACAAGTCAAAAGAGAGAGAACATTTTTTCGGATCTAAAAACAAAACAAAAACAAAAAATGCAATGGGAAAATCAATAAAATAAATTGATCTACTTAACGGAATCAAAAGCAATAAAAAATAATATATATAGACATAATGCAAACCTTTTGTTATAGGAAGGCCCGATCAAAATGATGGACGGAGAAGAACTCGAAAAAGGAAAGGAAATGATGATTCTACAAGGGAGTCGCTTCCACGAGTACACTGCATGCATATAACAAAATCTTGTGATGAGATTATTATTGACAAGTTTACTCCATATCAAGTAATCCTTTGTGAATTCTCTCTATAACCATTTTCCTATTAAAGCAAATTCATGATGTCTAAAATTAACAATCCAAATCTTTTTTTTGTAATATTTACAGACAAAACTCCAATTCACAAGACATTTGAAAGCTGGACAAAAAGCTTCTCCTAATATTGTAATTAAATAAAGCAAGAACTTGAATGTTCTTACCATCATCCTCATTCATCCAAATGACATAAGTTTTGCTAAAATTAATTGCTAACCATAAACACCTTCAAACAGATAGAAAATACACTAAATATTAGCTTACAAATCAAAAAATAATAGTAATAATAAAAGTTCATTCCCTTGAATTCCTTAATTATGAAGGAGAAATATGATCTTTTTTGAAGAGAATAATATGAATTTGATACCCTGCAAACCGACAAAAGGTTGAAAAATGCATCACTATATAATCTGACAAGCAAAGACAGCACATTCGAGGCAAACACAACCCATCATCTCCTCTTACAAATAGTTCGAAGCCACCACACTTCAATAGCCAAGGGTGCCTTAACTAGCAAGCATACATTTATGCAAACATCTACGTGTTTTATTCATTGCACGTGAAGGGATCACAAAGACATCCTACATATATCAAACAATTGTGGCAAACTATCAAAATGTTCAAGTACAAGTGCACCAGAGACCCACTAGAACATCTCTTCATGATATGATATCTGACCTCAGCATATAAAAAAAGAGAAAACAGGAATAAGAAAAAAAAAGAATATTTCACTAAGTAATATAGAAGATATGGCCAAAATACTTCAGAATAAGAAAACAGGAAATTGTTTATCCTTTCCACGCTAGAACAACATATTGCCATTATTGTTCCCTCGAGAAATCATATTGTACTCCTATAGTAGGAAAACTAAACTGTATAGTCGACCATCAGAGTAATTGATTAATTAATTGTGTGGAAAGGTTGGTATAGTTTGTGTCTTAAATATAGATGTTAGCCATCATGGAATATTTCAATCCTTTAAATTATGAGCAAAATTGTTATGATTTCTGATACAGAGGAATTTGCCGCCATGTCACAACCATTTCAGTGCTAGGAGCCATTGCTGCATTTTGTTGTCGAGGTTAAGGTTACATGATCATCGACAACAGTTCGATACAACCGAAACTTATAAACCTTTTTAAATTTATGGATACATGTTTCTGATAATTGGCTGATTTTAAAAACTTGAAGGAATATTTTTGAGTTTCTTTTGTTTAAATATATAACATTATAATAATTATATGTTATGGATTGTGATATACTTTTGTAATTGAATCTAAAAGCGACAATATGTTTTTTTTCCTCGCCGAAATAATAAAATTTATAGAAATTCAAGTAAATAAGACGGCACAGGTAACCAAACAATAAAATGACAAGATATTATTAAACACAAATTGTTGTCCCGCAAAAATCCGGCTGAAGCACAAAAACTAATAACCTCAGGATAACGAGTAAATTAAATAACAAAAAGCAAATGACAAAATATTATTACAAAGAGTGGTTCACGCAAGAAAGATCTCGTGCTTGATCCGGAACATCCTATACCCATCGGCAAAAAAGAAAAATAACTATAGACGCCCAAAAAATAGAATAAAGCATCAAAACCCTTTAGATTTTTCTAAAGAGAGGTTAAGCTCTCAAAAGTGGCAAAGTATTGGAAGGATTCGACAAAGAAATTAACCGTTTAAATCATTTTAGGGTTTCAAAATACCTTAGAGTGCTCGATCCCTAGCCAGAGAAAGAGGGATGTCGTGCTCGATCCGAGTATTGGAAGGATGTCGTGCTCGATCCGAGTATTGGAAGGATCTCGTGCTTGATCGAGTGGTGGGTGAGAAAGGAGGAGTGGTAGGTTCGCGCCAGAGAAGGAGGGATTTTCCTTCCCGCCAGAGAAGGAGGGATTATTTGGTGAAGATGAGGGTTTTCAATTCCCGCCAGGGGTTATTGGGTCAGGAAGGGTTTTTAATTGGGAAAAAGTATGTCAGGGAAAGAAAAGACCGTATGCTTTTGTCAAGTCCACGTGAAAATAACATGGTTCAAAATTGTCACTTAAACTTTCATTTGGAACGATTTTGTGTGTTCCAAAATAAATAATTTTTATTAACAATAAAAAGAAAACAATTTGGAACATTTTTTTATGTTGGCACGATTTTTGGCTGTTCCAAAATCTAGGCACGCTACATAAGCGTTCCAGATTAAAAAAGTCTTATTGTTCCTAATTAGCTATTTTGGTGTAGTGAGCTATATAAGAGATTCTCGTTCTTCGCCAGACAGACTTTTGCTGATAAAGATTGGTTTAAGAGATGATTCATCTCCTAAATTAACTTGGACGACTTCGTCTTCAGTAGGTGGTTCACATTATTCGAAAAGTAACTCCCACCTAGTGTCCATCTTTTGAGCCCATTGTTCAGCTCGATCGATTGGAAATCGTCTGCAATTTGGTCAACTGATACCATGTTGACGGATAAAGTTGCTTTGAATATGTCTCCAATACTGGAGTTTGAATCCCAGAGGCAAGAATCAAAAGAATGAGAACAACGATCCGCTTCGACGTCTGAACCTTCAGGAGTTGTTGGAGGATTAACGTAACCCAAACCAATACCGTTTTGTTGATAATAGTTCTCGGGTTTGTCGGGAGGAGCAAAGTGACGTATTGGCAATCATCGTCCCTGACCGTAGTTTTGCCCCTGGTCGCTTTTTATATTATATCCCTTGTTTTGGATGATATTCTTGGCCTGCCAACTATATCGGTAAAGTTGTATTTTCCCAGAATCATAGTCAGCTTCAGTGTTGTGATTGGGAGAAGTAGAGTCCAGAACGAACTATCTTTCGCCAATTATTCGATCGAAGATGATCAATTCTTCACCCTTCTTTCTAGCTGGAACGATGAAGTAGTGGATATCTTCTTGCCAGACTTTTTCTTGCAAACAAGGCATCGTGACCGACATGTAGGGATGTGGTCCAATGTCGTACTCTAGGGCGTATATCGTATCTATGTACTGGTTTACAGATTGTAGACATCGGAGTAATTCAAAGATAAACCTTTACTTAGAAAATATGTAAGTTCTTCTTCTGGGATAACATCATCCATTGAAGGTACATTATTTTGAGTATTGATATACTTATTGAGGGGATCATTGTCTGAAACATAAGCCACAGACTTGGCCAAGTTTACCACATAAGGTAACTCTTTATGATTGGGAGGACGGACTTCAGAGGTTCTACCCGAGGTGTTTTGTAGAGAGTGATGGTCATGGTTTGACCTTATCAGGATTCTTCTTTTTAATCCAGATTGTGAGAGGCTTTGGATTACATTTTGGAGTAGTATGTCCTTTGACTCGGATAATCAGGGGACCATCACTGGCGGATGAACTCACTTCAGCTTCATCGTCAGCTTCGTTGCCATCATCCTTGGTGGCTGAGATTAGTAAAGTACGAATCTCCATAGTAGGCTTCAATATCCTTGAAAGGATCTACATCGGCAAACTCCATCTACACGATGCCATCGTTGTTGACGCATTTGAAGCACTAGTGAAGGGTAAAAAAACAATCATGTTCTTGTGTATCCATGGACGTCCTAACAAGACGATGTAGGACACGTTGGTGTCGATTACATAGCAAAAACCTCCATTCGGAGATCACCAATCTGACACTTGAGACGATCTTGCCCAGCGGGTGGCTTCTCCCAACATTGAAAGCCATGATAGTTGTATTGGTTGCAGATAGCTTGTGCAGAGGTATCCCTAGAATTTGGAGTAAACTTCTAGGAATGATGCTGAAGGAGGAACCTGGATCGATATGCATCTGATCCACCTTAATCGCCCCGATGTATCCTGTATAGTACAGAGGTCTATCACGATGATTATTTTTAGTAGCATATCCTCTTGTGAAAAGGTGATGTTGGCACCACTTCCATAGTGCTGTGGCAGTGAGGACATTAGACGGGATCTTCAGCGGGGGCTTTGACTTCAGCGAGATAAGAGTCGGCATATAGTAATGCCTCACTTAAGGCCTTTCACGTCTCTTTGGAGAGTCGTAATAGATTGAACAAAGACAACCTTGTAGGTGTATTAGCCAGCTGTGCCAGTATGTCAAAGTTGCAAGGCTGATCCATGCCTCCGAAGTTGGTGCCTTCAGAGACTTATGAAATCGCATCTCCTTCTGCTTGGATTTGTCGGTAGTTGAGGGCTTAGATGGACCGGCTTTTGAACTTGTGGGGGCATCATGAGCTTGAGAAGGTCTTCTTCTTGTGCGGGGTCATAAGTTCGTAGGTAAGCCTTCCCAGATCGCATCTCGCTAGATAGAACTTCATAAATGAGAGAAGACACCATATGACATGATTTGTATTTCTTGCCCCTCTTTACTTTGAAGATACCACCCCTGCATCATTTCTTACACAAGGTCCGGTTGGACCCACATGATCTTACCACGTTCAGTCGTGAGTGGCACTAAGGTTGAGTTGCGAGCTTGCGGTAGGTTGAC